>OY720455.1:46853764-47076264 GCA_963082715.1 Harpalus rubripes | reverse complement strand
TATAAGTTACCGAAAGCGCGTTGCTTGTTAACCGCCCGACGTCGAAGGCGGAGGGATGTTACCTAAAAACAACGTGCTTGAGGAAGTTGTGATAAAATTATAAGTATTTATCAATGATCGAGGGGTATTTGGTGAGAATTTTTTTGTAATTTTAATTAAATTTACGAAGAATTTGTATTTAGCAGAATTTTTATATTTATAAAATCACTCAATAGATGTCTGTAGTAGCTATAAATAAGTTCAGCGTCAAGAGTGTAACGATTATAAGATTGACATTGACACGAGAAGGCAAGACACGTCCAGTTTTATTATACAAACGTTTAGTAGTAATAATTTTATTAATTGAACCATTATTTTCACTGCAATACCGTGAAAATGACATTTTCAAATTAAAACAATTAATCTTTAATTATCTGTCAAAAAGTGTTTGTTACTTAGCAACTTAGTGACATGAGTGATAATTGTCCTAGGGTAATTATCAGTGTAAGTTTGCTTTGATTGGTTAGTTTGGCACACGTGATCAGAAATACAGGGATTCAATCGGATAATTTTTTAACCAAAATTTTTTTATTAAAATATTGAAATAATTATTTTTGTAATAAGTCCGGGTAATTAGTTATTCTGAAATGAATTAAAGTTCTCCGAAACAAATGCAGAACAACGTTTTGCCCTGTGTTGCAAACAAGATTTTTATTGTAATCGTTTATGAAAATAAGAATAATTACAAAATATTTTCCAAATTTTTGACATATCTAGTTAGGAGGCTATATGCATTGAGTGCTATTCTGCTGTCAATGTTAAAACTTAAAGGTCACCGTTAGCGCAGTTTAGAGCTGAACTCTAAAAAATTGTATTCTAGTGTCAGTTTTTACCGCCGCTAACGCTAGAGGTCACCTCTAAACCTAAAGGTGCTGCTGGGTAACTTTAAATCGTTTCAACGCTAAGATGGCAGACAAAAAGGGTGACTGCGTCGATATTCAAGATGTTAGAAACGTTTTAGACTTAAATTGTGGAAGAATTAGTGTTGAACGTGAAAGAATAAATCATTTTCAACAGTTTTACACAGATTTGTGAAGTTTCTAGAACGAATGGAAGAGCTGAAGACAGAGTTCTATATAGCATTGCTGGTTTTCCTAAGGTCGTTGGATGCGTGGATTGTACCCATGTTTGAATTAAAAACCCCGGCAAAGAAAACCCAATGTTATATTGCAATAGGACTGGATTTTATTCCCTAAATGTGCAAGTGGTCTGTGATGCGAGGAGCAGAGTAGTATTCTAGACGTACACTGAAGGAAAAGTGCGACGTAATTATTTTGAAACATGAAAATAGTTTGTTACTAAATATTATTTCATAGGATTCAATGTATTCTGGATTTATTTTGAGCGACGGTGGATAACCATGTCATCGTAGTTACGAGTATTTATTAACACCTCTGATCAATACTCAATCTCCAGCTGAAGAAGCGTACAATCGTTCCCATTACAATAAATAAATATTAATTTTAAATTTGTTACATTCTATATTATGTATAATTATTTAGTACCTACCTACTAATTTATTAAAGTGTTATATCTGTATATTAACAAAGTAAATACATAGAAGTGTTTTAATGTATGGATTTCTAATATGGTTATTTGATCAAACTATTAATATTATGAATCATGATTGATGAAGTATGATTTTACACTTCGTAACGTTCAAGTTTTGACAGATAATACAGTGTTGTCAAGTATTGTTTTGCTTAAAGATCACTGTTAGTTACCGTAGGTCATTTACTGACAGTAGAATAACATCAACTCTAAACACTAAAGGTCACCTTTAGCTAGAGACCGTCTCTAAGCTATTTTAACATTGACACAAGAATAGCACCCATAGTGTTCTGTTCTCTTAATGTTAAACCTTAGTAACAGGCCAATATATTTTGACATAAATTTTATTGTGACATTTTAACTTCTCCTTCACCAGAAAACAAAACAGATCGAAATAAATAAAGTGGCGTCTTGAAGCAGTCATGGCAATTGACAGTTATTGACAGTGAACTCCTCTATGTCAAATCATAAAATTTAACAATGAGTTGAAGTTTTGTACAACTTCAAGAGTGAGTTGAGCCGTATTAGTGTCCGTAACACGTTCGACAATGCATTTTGTTTTGACCGTGTATCTTTAAAGGATAAGTATTGCTGTTATCTGTTACTGACGAAAATCTTGCAATTTTACTGCGGCGTAATAGAGAAAGACCGACTTGTTACTGTTCGATTCAAGCAACTCTGGGCATTGACGTGAAAGCAATGAGCACCAACTTGCACAATCGTTTGGTTGTACGGAAGCTATTGCTCGCTGGATTCCCTATAATTTAACACGAGCTAAAAAGGCAAATCGTCATTTGGTGCAAAATTACTCTCGCACTTTATTCGCAAATTCCCTCACATGGTTTATAACATTGTGCAGGCGACGAAAGTTGAGTTTATTCGTTGATTCCAAAAAGAGAGCTGTCGGCTCTTTGAGTCTTCCAAAATGAGTCTGCTCCAACAAAATTTGTTCGTGAAACAAACCGCAACAAAATATGGTCGCTATCTCCCGCTACCCTTAGTAAGGCAGGTATAGGGATCGTGCGAAAAATCGCGTATCGAGATTTTGTTAAATGACCACGTTTTAAGGTCTCTAGAATCCGATTTCAATATTTTTACAATGATGTCTGTGTGTATGTATGTGTGAATGTATGTGTGTATATGTGGATCCTCCGCTCTAACTCAAATACTATTAAGAATAATACAACCTTTTTAGTTTATGTTCTGTATTTTAATTAATACCCGACGTTTTGGCAGCATATACTGCTGCCTTCTTCAGGGAAAATAAATAAATAATAACAAAATATTAGCAACAAGTAACCATCTTAAAAAAATACAATATATTTAATATAGTAAGCAGAAGGCAGCAGTATATGCTGCCGAAACGTCGGGTATTAAGTAAAATACAGAACATAAACTAAAAAGGTTGTATTATTCTTAATAGTATTTGAGTTAGAGCGGAGGATCCACATATACACACATACATTCACACATACATACACACAGACATCATTGTAAAAATATTAAAATCGGATTCTAGAGACCTTAAAACGTGGTCATTTAACAAAATCTCGATATGCGATTTTTCGCACGATCCCTATACCTCCCTTACTAAGGGTAGCGGGAGATAGCGACCATATTTTGTTGCGGTTTGTTTCACGAACAAATTTTGTTGGAGCAGACTCATTTTGGAAGACTCAAAGAGCCGACAGCTCTCTTTTTGGAATCAACGAATAAACTCAACTTTCGTCGCCTGCACAATGTTATAAACCATGTGAGGGAATTTGCGAATAAAGTGCGAGAATAATTTTGCACCAAATGACGATTTGCCTTTTTAGCTCGTCTTAAATTATAGGTAATCCAGCGAGCAATAGCTTCCGTACAACCAAACGATTGTGCAAGTTGGTGCTCATTGCTTTCACGTCAATGCCCATAGTTGCTTGAATCTCACAGTAACAAGTCGGTCTTTCTCTATATTACGCCCCAGTAAAATTGCAATTTTTTTGTCTGTAACAGATAACAGCAGTTTTAGGATGTTCTTCGCAATACTTATCCTTTAAAGATACACGGTCAAAACAAAATTCATTGTCGAACGTGTTTCGGACACTAATACGGCTCAACCCACTTTTGAAATTGTAGAAAACTTCAACCCATTGTTATATTTTATGATTTGACATAGAGGAGTTCACTTTCAATAACTGTCAATTGCCATGACTGCTTCAAAATGCCACATTATTTATTTCGATCTGTTTTGTTTTTTGGTGAAGGAGAAGTTAAAATGTCACAATAAAATTTATGTCAAAATATTCTGGCCTGTTACTTAGATTTAACATTAAGAGAACAGAATACTCATCAAAAAACATATTTTTTTCAGTCGAACGGGAAATAGGTGTTCTCAAACTCAAAATGAGTTCAGAAAATATCCGATTCCAGTACGAGTGTGGGAAATAATTATTGTCATTACTGTTTAAAATACTATGCATAGTCGCCTAAATTGATATATCAAAAATTTGGAATATACTTTGTAATTATTCTTATTTTCATAAACGATTACAAAAAAATCTTGTTTGCAACACATGGCTAAAACGTTGTTCTGCATTTGTTTCGGAGAACTTTCATTCATTTCAGAATAACTAATTACCCGGACTTATTACAAAAATAAATATTTTAATGATATTTTTTCTATTTTGCGTCTGAAACAAACCTATTACAGCACCCAAAACAGTTTGTTAATAGCTCATTCGAGTGCGAAAATAGAGTAAGGCAATTTATATTATTAAGGTAATACACGAACAAAAAAGGTTGTTATATAATTTTGAATTTAATATATAAAAAGAAAAAAAAGTAGTAGTTAGAAAGAAATATAAAATCTCGTAGATAATTGGTGTCACAAAAAATAAGGATAAGGTTAGAGTTATGTTAATGAACGTCAAATGAGTTTTCAAATGCCACATTTAGTACCCATCAACAACTGACATAAAATTCCCTATATTTTTTAAATTACAATTTTTTATTAAATAGGGCACAAAAGGCGCAAAATGGAAAAAATCAGTGATTTCAAAAAAAAAATCCTACCTCGGAGTAGACTATGAACAGTCAAAGACAAATTGTCAAAATTGATCTTGAAATGTAATTTTAAAGAGAAAAGACAGTAATGAAGGATACAGTTATATTGCAGCCGTTTTCTAATTTATTTCCATTTCTAAAATAAGTTTCAAGAAGAAAAGATTATTTTCTTCAAATAACATTTTGGACAATATCGCCTGTCAAATTGACATTTAATTAAATACTTTTAAATTGACATACATTTCTTTGTTCATAGCCTGCTCCGATTTAGGATTTTTTTTAACACACTGTAGTATCAATAACTTATTTCAGAATAATTCTCGATTATAATTATAACATTCGTTCTTTAATATACTATTATAAAATTTCCGTAGTAAGATATTGGTTCAACATTCTGTTTTGACAAGATAGCCATTTCAGAATTTCATTTATATACAGGCTGTCTTTCTATAAATAAACCAGCAAATATCTTGGTTATTATTAGGTACTTTTAGCGATTTCAACTACATAACATAAATTATAGTATTGTAGGGCCAGCGCGGGAGCCCCATACTACATATACGGCATTGAGAGTGCACCAACCGGGTCACTTTTGTTTAAAATTCAAAATATTTATTTTTCGCGTCGGTCGGCATCGAACCTTGTTCCCCAGATTCGCGAACATACACTCAAGCATTTTTATTATATTTGTTGGCAGAGTATGTTAAGAAATGCAGCAACAAGAATATGTAGACAATAGTTTAATTATAATAACATACAACACATATGAAACAATAAAATATCAATAAAATTGCTACGTGACATTGACGACTACTTGACTACTGTCACGACCGTCACGACGACCACTGTCTTGTTTACGTGTTGTTGGAATTAATGACTGGGTCGTATTTCCAACAATATTATATTTGTATTTTATAATATTCGTGATGTTTAAATTTCATACCCTACAGAAGCAAATTTTTAATATTAATAAACAACGTTTTCTTGATCGTTATACAGCGATTTCAACAATAATTCCTATATCTTTATAATAAGAAAATTGGCCACTGATTTTGTCCGACAACATTCAGAATTTTATTTTTTAGGTCTTTCTGAACTACCGGTTTTTTTCAAATGGAATATTTCTTGGTGCCTGCACAAAAAAGTAATAATAAGGAAGATATTTGCTGGTTTTGAATATTTTATTGTCATACACCACTAAATGCATTAATGTATTGTACAAATTCTTACTAAATACTCCTATTTAATATTCCCGTCAGTTCTTCTCCAACAATAAAATAAACTCCTCCAATGTCGAGGGACTCGTTGTCGTGTTTCCCTGCTATCGACCGCATTTGTGGTTTGTGTATTAAGTGCAAGAAGTCCCTGGACCACAAATTCGTTTGTTAACAACATTATCACGACCGGAGCGAAAGCCAGCTAGCCGTAAAGGCTTACTGTACAGTACACGGATACGCTATCAACACAACCATCTCCAAAACGAGAAAACAATCGAAGGAAGATTGTAATCAATAAGATTAAAAATGGGGGAAAATTTTATCGAGATCTCTTTATAAGATAATTTTTTTTAAAATTTTGATATGCAAATAAATAAATATATCATTATGGTTTTTTACTATTTGCTAGATATCGGTAATGGGGATTTACTTGTATGCAGTATATATTCATAATTTAGATTATAAAAGAGGTCGGATACAATAACTAGCAGCAGAATTTCAAACTACTGCAAAAAGACATTTGCAGAAGTTGTTTAAGTGTCTAACGTTTGGTGCTTTCATTTTAAGTCAAATTCATTATGAGTTAGTAAAAGAGAGGTAAAAGCAACATAATATGTTGAGTTTATAAGGGTGCTTCGCTAATGGGCTATGAAAGACATTTAATTTTCCATACTTTTCAAAACAAAAATAATAGTATATTATGTTATTAGGAGTAGAAAGCGTTATTTTTGTGTTGAACCCAGCTATTGCGGCCGAGGCTAGGCAAGCTGGGTAAAACACAAAAAGGGCGTTCTACTCCAAATGACATATATTATTTTTTCTTCAAGTGTTTCAAAGAATTTTTGACATTTAAAAAAAAAATTAATTGTAGTGTTTGCAATTTCAGCCAAAGCTGGCTGTGTACATTACAAAACAAAAACGATACAACTTTCAAATAACAATTTTCAATATAATTTGTGTTGCCGTGACGTCTGCCGCCGCCAGCGGTGAACTAAGACACTAACATTTTTTACTAGTACAACAATAACAACATTTTTGTACTAGTAAGACAATGAATATCTTTTATAGAGTGTGTACAGTAGCATAATATGAATATTATAATACGCTTGAAGAAGAATAAATATATCATCACGGCATATTACCCATTGCTGGGTGTGCCAATCTGCTTTGTTCGCAGATATCGGTAATGATGATGATATATTTGTACCGTGCGGGCGTTTACCAGACGTCACCTCACGGGCACTCATTGCTGGCGTGGAGAGTGCACCACAGGGGTCAATTTTGTGCCATTTAAAATTCAAAACAAAAATAAGGGAAGGAATACTAACAATAATAATAATAATAATAATAATAATAATAATAATAATAATAATAATAATAATAATAATAATAATAATAATAATAATAATAATAATAATAATAATAATAATAATAATAATAATAATAATAATAATAATAATAATAATAATAATAATAATAATGACGAATGTTTGTGTTGACAGATCCCAAGCATACGAAGTATATCATAGCATATGAGATTAATATGCTGAAGATATTTTAAAAATTAAGGCTAGGTTCTTATTTCCAAGTAATTTCATGCATTTGCATTTCATTCGCCACAAATCCAAAATCTAATTAATTAACAATAAGGCGGTAACAACTTTACATTTACTTTCATTTCCTGTACCCTGTACTTAACTCACTATCGGCAAAAAATAAAATGAAGACATGAAATATTTTGTCTTGTCTATCTGATGTTCCGTCAAATGATATTGTTGCTGATAGAAATGAATTTGAGCCTAAAGAACGAAATAATTGCCCAATGTAAAATATTATTTGATGAAATAAATAATAGCAGGATTGCAGTCTAAATTTTTATTGTTTAGTTTGAGGCCAACGTTTCGCTGCCACTTACAGCTTCACCAGGGCGAAAGACTAAGGCGTTAACAAGTAATAAATAATGCTTTAGTCTTTTGCCCTGATGAAGCTGTAAGTGGTAGCAAAACGTTGGCCTCAAGCTAAACAATAAAACTTTAGACTGCAATTCTGCTATTATTTCATCCCATCAACATCAGTCGTTTTTTCCATATTACGTAAAATATCGTTAAAAAGCGCAACAAAAACTTAAATAATAAATAGATGTATCGTAAATACGAGTATATCATCACGGTATATTATTGCTGGGTATTCCAATCAGCTTTTTACACAAATTTCGGTATTGATGATAACATATTTGTACCGTGCGGGCGTTTACTAGGCGTCACCTCACGGGCACTCAATGCTTGTGTGCACCACACTTAAAAATTAATTTAATTCATTAGACAGATAACATGTTTTTATGGTTGCGCCATATTGTTGTTACAATCGGTGCTAATATCGGTGCCTTTTGATGTGATTTTTTTACTATAAAAAATTACCGTCATTGTGGTAATTACTACAATAATTCATCTTAAACGCATTTTACATTTTGTTGTTTTTCTACAAGATCTTACATTTTTTTCGTTGTTTTGATTAAAACGAAATTAATCTCATACATCGAAAGTAGGTCAGTACAGATGCAGAAGCTTAGCTCTCGTTAAAGATAATTTTCTCGTGATTATATATAAAATTTCGTACCTCATTAGACAACATTTACTTTTCTTTATCATTAAGGATTCTACACCTGCTCCTGCTTATATTAACGCACATAATCACCTACCCGTAGTAAGGACATGCCCGCCTAATATTAACCATTTTATTAAGACAACTGGAGCACATAAGAACGTTGATATATTATCATTTTTGAACATATATATTTAAGTTTCAGGGGTGGAACTAGGATTATTTTCTAGATGGGCCAATGAAAGAACTGAGTGGGCCATACTTATATCATAAGATCAGTATTACAATTGAAATAAATGACTTATCACCATAATATATGGATTATAGATGGCAGTATAGAGACGGTTGTACTAGGGTACCTTTATAACCAGGGTATGGCCATGACGTGGCTCACGTTTCGTCCGCCATTACCGGGACATCTGATATATGTGTTGTTCTTGCGCAAATTATTATGTATTTTCGTGGATATTTGTTTTATTTTAATGAAACACACATTTAATTATCATTTTAATACGTATTTATAGTGTATGTAATATATTTTTTTTATTTACTTGTGTAGTTTGTTAAGATTCCCACCACGATTACTGACATACTGAAAACAACTATAAATTACCAATATTAAGCACAATCATTTAAATTTTAAAAGGTAAGTTTAGAATATACAATTATTATGTAAATAAGAACTACAGATATTAAATTGGATGTGATAATAACAACCCATGTCATATATTCTACATAACCTCTAAATGTAAATATTAATAATAATTGTGTATCTCTTAAATTAATGAATTTTTATTACCTTTATAAATTCACAGTGTGATAATTTAATATTCTTTTATAATATAATATCACATTTATTACAAATAAATAAGGAAATGAATTACCGACAATGGCGGCAATCTTGGCCCATGGCCATACCCTGGTTATAAAGGTACCCTAGGTTGTATGTAAGCCGCGTGTCACGCGCATAAGCAATGACGCAATGGTAACTAAACACACCCTATAGCTGGTTTGGTGTGCGGCCGCCTGCTTTTAACAGTGGAGACAGAATGGGTTAAAATTAAGTGAAAACCCCAAAAGGGTTGGATGGGCGCCACGAAATTTTTAACCGTAAAATTACGAAAAGGTTCAATTCGAGATGTAAAATTACTATGCCTACTGTAATTTTGCTGTTGCCTGAAAACGTTTAAAATAAGGTTTTCCTCAAAATAATATTCAAGGCTTTAAAGAGATAAATTTAAATTTACGCTTAATAACGTTAAGAAAATTTTAATATAAATGTAAATATAAAGAATCATAAAATTTGAATGTAAAAAATGTATATTTCAGAGCAAAGTGAGATATGCAATAATGCAGTGACATGCAAATCGTAAATATTAACAAAACACTTTGATGGCGCGAAAAAGCCCGATAGACATCCATAGGCTTATTGTTGGCTAACCATACGAAACAGGCCATGCACAAGCCAGTTGAAACCAGGCGACGAACAATCCGCGAAAGACAAAAATATACGTGTACAAATGTATATGAATCTTGTGTGCTAGGCAAGGCACAACAATCAATACAATCAAACATTTACATATAATAAATAAATTATTTATGATGCTCTCTAAAAGAGAATAGAAAACGAAACATAACTATTCAAGTTATAAAAAATATATGTAGTGCAGTAAATTTAACCAGTAATGTAACTCGACGAGAGCAACAATATTTCTTAATAACTTTTTTTTCTAAGTCTTTTAGATTTTGAGTCAAAATTCTTTAAAGATTTGCTGCATATTTCGGCGCGCGCCCATGGAAAACAAATGGCTGCCTGCCGTATTCAAGTGGGATACAAACAGCTCAAAATTTGTCGGTTATCGGTTACACTTGCAGTCACAGTAATTAATAAACGAATCAACGGAAATAACATTTATTATTAATTAATTCGTAATAGTACAATTTTTAAAATAAAGAAATTTAAATTTTGGATACCAAAATTATAAAGTTATGTATTAAACCAAGCTTTAATCACCTGTGAATAGAGGAAGACAAGGAGGAACGAGGGGTGGAAGAGCAAAAGCATAGTTATTAGGTTATGAGATGATTATTTATCGTCGACAAATCATAATAGTTTAAATACGTTATCCAAAAAATGTAAGTACAAACTTTTGTCCATTTAAACGAGGTACATGATTACCAATAATTAGTCGTCCATTTATTGTTCCCGCTCAAACATTTTTTAATGAAAATTTTTACAGCATTTTCGTCTGTTGAAATGTGTATTGTGCATAATAAATACACCTTCCCAAGTAAATTCAGTCTCATTAATGAACATTATGAGCCATTCCCAAAATTGAAGTCTGCTGAAAACATTGATCTTTTTGCACATGATATGGATACAACTGTTGCTTTATTTAAAATTGTCATATGTGACACTTCGTATTGTGATAAAGATGTACAAGATTAACAAATGTGCGAATATTAGGAACAGTATGATTTGGAAACGCTCCGTCTAAATGCGTTGGCAACTTTATAATACTGTCTTTATATCAACCACAAATTCAAATGTAGTAAAGATACGAATAAATAAATAAACCATAGGTAAGTAATTACAATATCTGTGTACTCGCTATTTGTAAACGTAAGCATTTTGACAGAATTTTACCTAATAAACAAGTTTATTACTAATGTCAAGCTATTGCTACTGCATTCAATTATTAGAAAAATACGTGGAACGACTCGTCAATTCATGGGGTGGTAAAAATGTTAAAAAAATATGCGATTTCGAGAAAAAGTTATTAAGAAATATTGTTGCTCTCGTCGAGTTACATTACTGGTTAAATTTAAAGCACTTATTTCATTTACACCCTGTATATATCTATATATATCCAGATACAAGTGGCAGTTGATAACAGGAGTGGCGGGAACTGGGCAGCAGCTAAACATCTGGAGTGTGGACAGTGGCGAACGGCAACACACCAGTTGGAGATGTCCACAAAAGAAGACATGGCAAGTAATTAATCAGGATCCCCCGAAGGGCCGGACTGCTACCAAACACTCTGGTCGTCCTACCATAAAGCACGTGGTTTTCGCAGGACACCACACAAGGCTAACGAGTCCACAAAAATTCCGGTACGAACTAATCCGCGTAAAGCGAAACCACTCTAGGTTAAAGTATTGCACTCGGAAAATTATTTATTTGCACGTGTAAAGAAAATATGAAGAGCATGTCGACGGACAACTGTCTCACTGCATGACTAACTCACAAATCAACGGGAAATCTCAATATTGGTCAAACAGCGGAAGAATAAAGAAAGAAAGAAAGAAAGACAGAAAGAAGAAATTAAATATAAAGAAGAAAGTTAAGAATAAAATACCCATTCATAAGGCAAGGATAAAATAAATTCCAAGTACATTATAAACAAACAGTACTGCTATAATATTGTTATGAGTAAATAAATATATTAAAATTAATCTTTGATATTATTTATTTAAAGTGCTGTGAAGTTAAACTAGGGGCTAGTGTAAATATTACTTTAATGTGTGGACATCTTAAAGTTAATCACGCACGCTCTAAGTTGTCAAAATATTGATAAACAATAAGAAACACATGGCAAGCTGTTTGTTGTACAATCTACTATACTATGGCAACAAATAAATGAATACGGTACTAAATTGTCTCCAACAATGTACTTCATGTGATACAACTTTGCAGCTAAATTTGAACAATATTAACCTACAAAAATGTTATCCAAATGCCGCGAAGAGTTTGTAAATAATTGAACAGAATGAGTAAGAAGGTACACAAGAGGAAATAAAGATTCAAGAAGACGAAAGAACGAAATGGATCGACAGCCAATAAAGTAATGTAAAACGGTGAAACAAAATAAATAAAAATTACAAATACTTAGAAATAATTTTTAACAACTAAAATTTGAAAATGGAATTGCACTGAAAAATGGAATTGTTAAAGCAATGACTACTAATTTAAAGTTCCCGGAAAATATAATTCAAAAATAGGTTGCACAATCTAGTACGGTCATTATTGTTTTATTTCAGTTTTACATTAATTTTTGTACAATTTTATTTACTGAGTTTACATCCAGTTTCATGTGTATATGTATGCAGTGTCAAAACGGTTTTGAGTTCTCACAAACCGAAACTTAATTTCATGGGTTTGACTAGTTTCAAACTACTCATGTAAACACGTAAAATTCAGTTTCGATATTGCGCATGCGTACATAGCTTAACGTTTCTGTCGCTTTGTGTTACTTGGTGTTATTAACCTATACAAATAAAGTGACAGTTGTGCAATTTTAATGCGTAGTGGTACAAATTAGAAAAATAATTGGAAAAATGGCAAAACGAAGAATTTGGAGTAAAGAAGATCTGTCACTTACATCAGCCAAATGCACAAGCGCCGAAAATGTTTTCAAATCAATCTATAAACCTGTTTTGAAAATTACATGTAAACAGTTTAGCATAATTTTGCCCGAAAACTGAAACCATTTTCAAAACTGCATGTAAACGTAGAATTGTGTTGGGAAGTAAATGATGTTCTGCTGCTAGCATATAAATTTGTGTAAAGCTAAACGAAACATTTTCTATAACTAATTTTAAATGTGCTTAACAAAAATTATCATTTTCTCTACTTTTTGATATTAATATGAATACCATATCGTTATTGAATTTCGGTGCTCTTATGCTTTTTCATGTTCACGAAATCCAGAATTGCTTTCCCGAACTCTTTTCCAATTTTTAAAATTCGAAATAATGAAGCACTGTCAGCGGAATTTTGTGTAAAATGCGGCGCCCATATAAATAAATACATACTAAAATTGAATAATTAAAAATATCAAACTAATATTAATTGATGCGTCGTAATCGATTTCCAAATTTTGGTTTTACATATGTACCTCTCGTCTTATTAGTTCGTCCTTGCAAAAAAAAATTTAAATAAAATTTAATTTAATTTCTATGTTGACAAATGTAACAAGGAATTATCAGTTTACTATATTCCACATAAATTTTGCCGTAAAGGCTAATTAAACTATTAAACATATTTAAATTTTTGTAGAACGAACTATTACAACGTGGGGCTCGTATGGTAATAATTTCAATTTGGTGAATTCATCAGAATTAGTTGGTATTATATCTATTATTAGTCCAGATACTTCTCTTATACTGTCATATTACACAAATCTGGCGTGGCCAGTACGCGGTATCATCTGCCAAATTAATTAGCTACATATTAATCAACATTTATCTTAATTTAGTAAGAAGGTTGTTAAATCTTTGCAACATTGTCGAAAATTTTATTCAATTTCAATAGAAACAAATGTAACGTGTCACGTTTTAATTCAGTGTTTGCAATTATTATTGGTTACTTGCTATAGCAATGTTGTTAAGACATATTAGATAACATTGCTACAGAATTACTTGACAAATAGTTTTTTCTCTACGGACAGACATAGTACCTTATTTTTGGCAGTAGGCTCAAATACAAACTAATATGTTTATTCTGCAATATGTACGTTTTAAATCCACACAAATTATATATATATATATATATATATATATATATATATATATATATATATATATATGTAAGCGGAAATATTTAAAATATTCAAAAATTTCAGTATGGATGACATCATGCTATTATTGTTTGTGTCGTTATACAACGTTCATATTATATTGTATTAAATACTATAAAAAGCGATAGTAACGGTAAACGGGGGGCAGTGTTTTGTTGGGCAGTGATCGGGTTACCGTCAGTATCGGTGTATCAGGGTTGCTTTTCCATAAAATGGATTAGAGTGTTATTTTTTGTATGTGGTTCGTACCATTTCTAATATATATATATATATATATATATATATATATATATATATATATATATATATATATATATATATATTATTTGTGTGGATTAACCATATTGTTACACGTTCTAAAATTAATATCTCTTATATAAAATAAAGTAAATGTCTTTAAAATTTTTGGGTGGGCTAGCAGATGGGCCAACACATAATATTGTTAAATTCATATTTAATTATTTTGTGGTCCATTTTTCTTCAAATATTTACACAATAATAAGTAGAAACAGTACATAAATTCAAAGTTCCCATCGCTCACGATGTTTTCGCTAATGTTGGCGCTGAAGCTCATTTCAAGCATGGTTTCTATTACATGATTCTCAACTTCACCTGCCTTTGAATGATTTTTTTAAAATTTATTTTGGAAGTAAATTTATCTGTCGTTTATAAAACCGGCCATAAGTATGTTAATAAACAAGGTTTTAATACATACGTGTCACAAATTTATAAGGTATATAGGGGACGCAATATAGATTAACTTTTCTTAATAAACTCATATGAAGGTAGCACTGAAAGTTTGATAGAAACAAAATTTTCTAGAAATTATTACCTTCCGTCACCTTTAGGTAAGGAAGGTATTGTCTTTGGTCAAAAAATTCGGTGGTGAGTTTTTGATGAATAAGCACGTTTTAGGGTCCCTAGAATACGATTTTACTATTTTTACGATGATGTCTGTATGTGTGTGTGTGTGTATGTATGTGTGTGTGTGTGTGTGTGTGTGTCTGTGTGTGACAAAATTTTCTAATGCGATAACTCTAATACTACAATTCCAAAAATTATAATTCTTTCGTATTCCTCTTCGTTATATCCATGTGAAGAGCTGATTAGATTTTGGTTATAATTGGTCAACCGGAAGTACCCTAATTTGAAGATTTTAACAGTTTTTCTTGAAAAAACGATGTTAAATATCATTTTTCACATTTAATGTTATTATGAATATTACAGAATTATTTATTCTCTATACGATTTGAATGCATTTTATACTTCATATTAAATGGACATAAAGTTAAAAAATTATAAAAAAATTAAATATCATATATATTAGTCAGCTTTGCTATAACTTTGGAAACAGCTGCTACATTAAGAAAATTCTTATTGAAAGGTGTCAGTGGCAAGTGCAGTTGACAGTAGGTTTATGTTATAGTTTTACTGGAAATATAGGAGCTTTTGTTAGAAACTTTCTGCATGGAATTTGTATAAAATACATACAACTGCCTTAAGGTAATGTACAAGAAATATAATCTTTTGTAAAGAACTTTATGTATGACATTTATATAAAATACATAGAACTGACGGAAGGTAATGTGCTGGCCACATCAGATTTTTTTTTTTATTGTTTTTCGAAATATTCTCCTTTTAACTCAACACATTTGTGCAGTCGATAAAACCAATCGTTAAAGCAATAAATCCATTCTTCTTCAGATACTTGAGACCGCGTTTTCGAAGGCTTCAACCACTTCATTTGCAATTCTATATCCGAAACTACACACATTTTTTTTAAATGAAGGAAATAGGAAGAAATCATAAGGTTCAAGGTCAGGACTGTATGGTGGGTGCTCCAGTAATTCCACCTTTGATTCATTTAAATAAGTTTTAGTTTGCGCAACAGTATGTGAGGATGCATTGTCCTGATGCAATACGAGTTTATTTGAGGCCTATTTTCACGCACTTTTTCAAACACTTGTGGCAAACATATTGTTATGTACCAATTAGAAGTTACTGTTTTCCTATTTTCTAATGCAATATTGACATTAGGGAAATTTATTTGCCAACACTTTGACCTTATTTTACTTTGACAGAATTGGGGTCTGTTGGAAAGACCCATTGAGCTGATTGCCGTTTTGTTTCTGGTTTAAATGCACACATCGATGATTCATCACCTGTTATAATATCATATACTGCTTTAGATTTACCTTCGTTGTACTTTTTAATGTTTTAATGCGCCATAATAACATATTCGTTAACATCCTGTACCTATAGATATGTTTTTCCAACACGTGTTATGCCGAATTACTCCCTGTTAGAATTCTTAATCTATACAACAAACCATCACCCGGTGCAGTAACGAGACACAGAAATATGTAGGTAGTCAACTATTTTACTATCTATGGTGACCCAGGAAGAGGAATCGTAAAACAATAGTTTAAATTCATTGTATATTTTATTAAACCACCAGCTCTACTCTACAGTCTACACTGTATGAATGTGTAAGTCTAAACACTACTGAATCTACCAAATTACACAAATAATAGGTCATTTTGCTTTTATAAAGTCAACTCATTGTAGCGTATAACATATCATTGTGAAAAAGATTTTTATATAAAAAAGTAATATGTATGGGATGATTGGTAATCCTGCAGAGGCGGCGGAGCTATTAGGAGACGCCGAGACGCGAGAGAAACCTAGACGTCGATGGCTGAACGGAGTTGAGAGATGAATGATAGAGATTGTGTTATTGATTGTGTGAAATAGATAAGTGTTTTATGTTACTTAATTTTGTAAAAAAAGTGTTATTTAACTACTGTGTGTACGTAACTTAAAAAGAATCCAACATATATTATAAAATAAAACCAATCAGTTATAAGCAAACTCATACTTATATCATATACCAGCTGTAAAACGAAACTCGGACCATAGTTGTTTAACATGGGAAAACAGTTTTCCTTGCGCAAAAGTTGCACACAATAATGCTTCAAATAAATGTAGAATATTAAACTCTGCATATCTAATTCAGTAATCATATTTTATTTCGTACATTTCGTAAGCGGTCAAATTGAATTTAAAATTGTATAAAAGTTACTTCTTTATAGTGTTAGCCATGGTATTAAATAAAGTCACAAACAAATGTAATGACATTTTACCTACCTGTCGGTAACTTACCTTCTACGCATAGGTTTAAAATAAATAAAGCATATGTGCTAAGGTAATTAGTCGACACTAAAACTAAAATCAGTTGGGATAAATCACTTATGGCCGTTTGTATCGCTTCTGCTTAAATAACACTTTACATTAAATAAAACCTAAATTTTAAAAATGTAGGCCACCGTTATTACATTAGATATCTAAGGTGCTCTTAATTTTTAAGAACGACTTTTGACAATGGACGTATTTGATTACTACGGTAATGAATTTTAATTTCAATGCTTCTTTACTGAAGTGTTGCTAATTCTAGTTTAATAAGCAAAATCAATATAATTATTTGTTAACCCACCAATATACGTCCAAATGTTAATACACAAGCGGACGCACCGGTCTGAGGGACCATTCAGCTAAAAAAAAAACGAAGTATATGGCCTTATCGACAAAATAAGCCCCAGTAATTGTTACAGGATTATAAATTAACTGTAAATTATGTTCAAGTGATTATAAATTATTAATATATACACTTGAGTTTACACAAATAATAGGAAAATTAGCGTTGGTCCCTGAGACCGGACGCGTGTGCTAAAGGGTTAAATTGCTGTAGTGCAGCGCAGCTGACATCAGTTCTAACCGTTTAACCTAATGATTTTGATCTCTCTCTTTTTCTTTACGTTTAGTAGAAATTTTAGATGCCAGTTTCTCATAAAAGTAGTGGTGCTATGGTGGTGTTTTCAAATATCTTGGTTTTTGCTCACCTCTATTTATCATTTTTATACTCTACATTATATAATATTATTTATTAATAAAAATCGACCCAGGTGGAGTAGCTCCAAGGGTTCTTGTTGTGTGCATCTTTTATAATTTCATCTTCATCAACTACATTTAATTTTTTTAAGAAAATATAAACTATATAAGGAATATATCTCATCTACATCAAATAACTACTTATATACAAAAATGTATGAAAAAGTTTGTATATTAAATAATAATATTATAAAAACGAGCATTAATATAAATTAAGATATTTTGTTATTACTATTACTCATAACGTTACATTCAAAATTGCCAAAAAAAAAATCAAATGACAAACGTCAAACTAACTCCATTCCTGATTAAAAACTTTTTTACCTAATCATAGATAATAAGAACTTAAAATTTACATGTGCAACATAAGGTGTACCTTGACTTTAAGTGAAACTTAGCGAAATAGAACTTAAGGTTAGATCGGTGTGAACAGCCATTAGGAATTATGATGACATTCTATACTCTATTTGATATATTGATCGTGGTCCGAGGTTAAATCAATTGCTCTACCTACAGCGTTTGTGACCTAGCTTTGCAAGGGTTAATGTAGCGATGTACAAAAAGTAGTAATTTTTCAGAAGACGTGTAAGTAAAACGTGTATAGCTTTATATTAATACCATAAAGTAATCTAATATTTAGAAAAATTAGTATAAACAGATATAGTCAGAAAAATTGACTCCGTCGGGTCCAACAATAAAACTAAAAATATCGTAATTATGACAGCGGCATATCGCTCACTGTTTGCTTTATAATATTGAATGCCAACGGGCCAATATTTGCGCCGCTCTGTTCATGCAATGAATTATTACTCTACCTGCTCTGTATAGTAAAATAATATTACTGCTCCTTTAATATAACCGGTATTTTTATTTGAAATAATGTTTAGAACAACAGTTATCATTTCCCATAAGAAAATATTTCAGGCAAAAATAGAATTTATGTAAAAGGAACATTAAGATTATTTTTACTGTACAGAGCTAGGTAGAGGAAGAAGCATTCATTGCATGCACAGAGCGGCGCAAATAATGATCCGTTGGCATCCAATATTATAATGCAAACAGTTAGCTGGACCTGCCAGAATCAATTTTTCTGACTATAATTAATGTTTTCTTATTTACAATCTAAAACTGCAAAAATGCTTGCAAATACCCGTCACCCAAGAACAAATTGCAATTGTAATGAGGAATATTGTATTTAGCGCCTATACCTAAGTAATAGATCCCTGCAAATATCTCGCAATATTTGTTCAAATATTATGGAAAATTTTAATATTAATATAAACGGAAACACTGTGAAATAACCTGTAGTGACAGCACGCACTTTAGAATTTTATCAAATGAGGCATTTCTTTTCGTCTTTCACCACGAAGTGCCTGCAGGAGTACGTCTCGAGAATGTCATTATTTTGTCACAATTCAATTCAAAGCAAACTCATATATTATTTATTTACTGTCATAATATTTTCATACGTAATATAACAAGTGATATGATTATCATCGATGATATTCTCGAGTGAAACCGAGTTGCAGAATGTGCTGCTTCGGTTTCACGAGCAATATCTTCGATTATTAATCATATCACAAGCTTATATTTAGTGAGAGAATATAATGAATTTTTGTGACACATTGTGTGTGCTGCTAACCTAATTTTTAATATATTGTATTACAACATGATTAATTTGACAATTGCATTATCGTTTTCATCGTTGTTGATATCAATCCAACCGATTGTCGCACATTTTTATACTCAAAATTAACTGTCAATGTCAAATAAAGTAAACAAATCTTTAGTAACAAATATAAATAAGGTGATAATTTCTTTGTTTTTTATCATCGCTGTGATAGACATGTAACTAGGGAGATTCTGATTGTTGATTAGCGGAAAACATGTCACGTGACTCATGAATTATATTCTCTATTTCATACTATGTTCCGTAAGTAAGCCAAAAAAACAGTATTTTGATTCTGGGTACACCATAGTTCCTGAATATTTTCATCCATTTCGGGACAGTTTGACATTGAATCATATCATTTCAAATTGACACAAACTTACAAAATTAAAATTATTCAAAAGAACGATAACGTTGAATAATGTCAATAAAAATAACACAGTCAACAATATATCAAATATAAATAACGTTTTTCTACAAATCTATTAAAAGTGGGCTTTTTAATGTTTGTTTTTAGCGTTAAAAATTTCACTTTATGACAACAGTGTTAAAAGTGACAGATCATTGTTACTTTTGATACTAGTGTTAAAAGTTAATGTCAAAAAATTATCAGAAATACAAATTTAAATTAAAAAATAGTATTTTTAGAAAAAATAGTGTATAATATACGCGTTAAAAGTGATTTTATTTTGTTCGAAGGTTTGAATCACTCCGCTTTGCGTCGTGTTCCAAACTTTTTTCTCACAAAATAAAATGTCACTTTTAACACTTATATCATAAATAACTATTTCATACTTAAATCTATAATAATTATAGCAATACGACTAAAAATGCGGTTTAAAAATTTCACACTGTCGGATATCGTTTGAGTTTGTTATGATGATGTTTGAAAGTAGCGGTAATGGAGGTAAAAATATCAGAGAAACCAGGATTATTTCGTGGTTGCCATGATCCGACTTTTTACCAACTTTTTTCAGGAACCGCGTTCCAAGTAGAAACCGGTAAATGATTTAAGAAGTTACGGAACACAAAACCGTAATTTGGTCGAACCTGTTGCGTTACGGAACATACTATTAATAGTATAAAACCCGAAAATTCCCAAAATAAAAAGCGAATATAGAATTCTAAAGTGCATTCTACCAATATTCGTAAAAGTAAAATCGCATACGCTTGTTTTGTATGTAGTGAGTTTTCTAACTACCATTATTCTTAGCCCGTATACAATTTTAAAGTATTGTAAATGGTATCATTTTTCTCCTTATGCTTTGTAGAATAAGAAAAGCGATGGAAATTTTCGTATATTATTTTCAATTTAAAACAAACAAATATAACAATAACTTTCAGGTTAACCAAATCTGACATTTAGATGCTCTCCACTCCTGGTTGCACTATCCACTCACACTACCTTGCGAGTCGGTTCAGATAATTGTGAACTAGTTCTGAAATTTTTCTCATCGAACAGCCAACAGCTTGTCCATATTGCACGTTTTTCGTAAAATGCTTCGCGGTAAAAAGTTGACACTGTAACCACCTTGTGCAAGTTATTGAACAGACATTATCAAATTAGTATGAGTATACAAGATTTATAATTAATACAAATAAATCAAATTTGTCAAAATGAGGTGTTGCACGGTTTTTTTTCTTTGCTTTAATCAAAAGAATAAGAAAAAATATTTAGCCCCTATTTTTTATTTTTTTCGTATTATTCTTTATTCATGAGAAAATTGTCTTTTGAATTATAATGTTTGAATTTCCGCTTCCCCTTTCGCCTGATGACGTCAGAATAAACCTAACCAATGAGGGTGTGGCTTACATTTGCCACCGACGGAATTTAAATGAGTGACAGTCATGACATCTGTCAACTACTACTGATTTTTGTATTTGGAAATAATCAAACATGGTTCTAAAAAAGTGTTTTGTGCAGTGTGCCCAAGTAGAACTGATAATAGGGAAACATAAAACATAGTGCCTCAAAACGAAGAAAGAAGAATGAAATGGTTGTCGCAAGTAAAGATAAAAACATAAAATCAAAACTTCTTTGTTGTAAAGATCATTTTGATGTAAATATAAATATTTTTATAATTAAATAAGAACTATTGAATACATTTATTTTTTTAGCTGGAAAATGATGCATTCAGGCTACGGTTTCTTATACCGGCTAATCTTTGCACTATTAGACCATAAGAGAGATTGATAAATCCAGGATAAAATATTATTAAACGGTATTGCTGGAGACCACTACTGACGATAATGTCAATCTCCAACTGAAGATGATCTATTCCAAACAATGTGTCGCTGAAATATGTTTTATATATGTTTTAATAATATTGTATTCTGTATGTTCCTGACACGAAATAAATCCAAAAGTCAAAATAGAAAATAAACTGTGTGTGTCATAAAGTGTCAGGTGTCAAATAAAATGGAAAAAAGAGAACGGGGGAAAATTACTCAGAAATAGACAAAGAAAACATGTTGGAGATAAATAAATGTAAAAATAATATATGGGATTAAATTTATAATAAACTTAATTAAATTAAGATTGACATGTGTCAAATGAATTTTACATAATAAAATTTACTTCCTCGAACATCGGTGGAGTAATTTATTCTGTAGATTTACTTAGCTAGTATATTTATTCTTGTTTTGACGAAAATCTCTGGAATAATCTATTTTACTTTAGGAGTAAATTTTACTTTGTTAGTGCTTTACTTATCCGTCTTTTATAATACTGGGCATGAAACTATGAAATATAACGCTATAATATAATAATAAATAACTAAGAACTACGCTAAAGAACCAAAAATCACGCTGCACTATAAGTCAGACCTTATGTCACATAGTTGTCGTTAAAGCTATCATTGACGTTTATGTGTGATACATTTGTTTTTTTTTTCATCATCTTTCCAGTTTTGTAATTGGCTAATATATGTCTGATGCCACGGACAGTGTAATTTGGCGCCAATTCAAAAAGTATATTTTTAAACTGCTACTGTGCTTAATATATACAGAAATTTGAACAAAAAATCATATTTAATCACACTGTAGAACGTACTTATTCGAATTTCAGAAGAAAAAAGATATGTTAATTTTTTTTTTGCAACACATTGTCAATGGTAGAACAAAACTTAAAATGAAATTATATATATATGACATTTATCTTACAAAATTATATATCAAAATTGTCCAAAATTTGGAAATGAAACAGGCCCCAATCGCCCATCATCGACAATTTAAATTAAAAAATATCACTTTACATAGGATAGCAAAAAAATATATTAAAATGTTATTGACGTAATTCCACCTTAGTGAAGTGAATAGAAAAAAAAAACGAAAAGTATATTTGTTTGTTCCTCAGCTCTAATGAAATTTTTTCAAGTTTAATTAAATTTTGTAAGACATTATTAATTAAACTGAGAATAATTAAGTTTAATTAGTTTTTTTTTTTTTTGGTTTGGTCAATAGAAAAGAATGTTTTCTCGATAAAATTCAGTAAAAAAATGCTGCTAGTTATACTTAACAATAACGACACTTATTTTAACTTTTCTACATAACGACCACAACTTTATTTATTCAAACATTAAAAACTCTGTATTTACTCATCATTGTGAAATTGTAATGTTTTGTTACTATGTTCACAACATACAGGGTGTTGATAGTCAGGTGCGTACATGGGGATTTAACATGGGATTTTAAAAACTACGGTGTAAAGTGTAAAATAAAAATGATTTCAAAAAACATTTATTGATATATTGAGATTTAATTTATATTTATTTCATATAATTTAGACATATATATATATATATATATATATATATATATATATATATATATATATATATATATATATATATATATATATATATATATATATATATATGGAAGATCTGATGATGCTAATATTGTAGCGAAACTAGTTATCAAATAAAATAATTGTGAAACTTAAAACCAAGTATTTTCAATAATTAAAATGAATAATAAGTTTCATAATTAAAGGTTTTATATCTAATGACATTGAAAAATATACTGTCATTTAGTGTATCGCATCCACAGCTGCAATACAAGTAGGTATTTGCAGAAAAGGCAAAACGTCAAACGTTCATTATATAGCAGCTTCTTGAGTAAAGTAGTATTTGTGTTGTTTTCTTAGTGAATAAATACTTTAAGTGATATATTTCCATAATAAAAGGTATTATGCCGTCTTCCTGTAGTGATTTTGGGCTCACAAATAGACATAGCAAGGATAACCCTCGACAATTTTTCAAGTATAATTGTTCATATATATATTGTGGAGACCGATAGATACGTAATGTATTAAGTAGTTATGCCATTTAATTATAAATAATAAAATAATATTGTACAACATAAATTGTGGGTGTTAAGAGTTGGTCAGTAGCAGGCAGTTGCCAAGTGAGGTTGTATCTAATACGGGATTGTATAGAAAATAAAGTATTAAATAGAAAGTGTGAGTGTATGTATATCTTGTCAACCCAGGGTAGCACAACTGGCGACGAGGATTATCCGAACTACACACGTGTCATCTAATAAATAACAACTAATTAAAGAGGCCAGCTGTAAATTAATACAGAGGGTGGCCCAGAGAGAGAGGAAAATAAAAAGAAGGTTAGTTAGACCTTAAGGCCAGCTGTAAAGTAATACAGAGGGTGGCCCAGAGAAAGAAAAAAAAAAAGGTTAGTTAAACCTTAAGGCCAGCTGTAAAGTAATACAGAGGGTGGCCCAGAGAAAGAAAAAAGAAGGTTAGTTAGACCTTAAGGCCAGCTGTAAAGTAATACAGAGGGTGGCCCAGAGGAAAAAAAGAAGGTTAGTTAAACTTTAAGGCCAGCTGTAAAGTAATACAGAGGGTGGCCCAGAGAAAGAAAAAAAGAAGGTTAGTTAGACCTTAAGGCCAGCTGTAAAGTAATACAGAGGGTGGTCCGAAGTAAAGTAAAACAGGGTTAGTTCACTTTAAGACCAGCTGTGAACTATCGCAGGGAGTGGTCAGAGAGAGAGAGAGGAAAAAAAGAAAACATGGCGGAGTCCGTTATCAAACCATTCTTGTGTGATAATATCGATAAAGCTGTGATAAGAACAGAGTGGGAGAAGTGGTTAAGGTCACTAGAACTGTATTTAGCATCTGAAGACATAGTAGATATAGAAAAGAAACATAATAAATTACTACACCTTGGGGGACCACAACTACAAGAGGTGGCTTACAATATACCTGGTGCAATAGAACCTGATAGTTCCGTTAACGACAAGTACAAAATACTAGTACAGAACCTAACAGAATATTTTTCTCCGAAACAGAACTCCACTTTCGAAAGACACATATTTCGCAACCTAAAATCCGAAGAGGGTGAAAACTGTAATAGGTTTCTTCTAAGAATACGACAACAAGCAGCAAAATGCACATTTGGATGCAACGCTAAAGAAGCGGTCGAAATCAATTTAAAAGACAAATTGATTGATAAATGGGCCCCGCTAGAACTGAAGAAAAAACTGTTGGAAAAAGAGCGATCGCTAGAAGAAATCATAGAACTATGTCAAGTTCACGAACAAATAGGGAATCAATCAAAGGCAATGGATGATAAATACAACGAACCAAGCACGTCTTTCCCATCAGTGAATAAAGTACATTATGATAATAATAGGGAAGGGCGTAAATGTGGAAGATGTGGAAGAGTAGAGCAGTCTGGACATATAAGAATCTGCCCGGCGAAGGTCGCAAGATGCAATAAATGCAGACGTCAAGGACATTTTGCGTCATGCTGCAGAACAAGAACTACAGACAGAAATCCTGATTACTCAAGAAGGGACAGGAAGCGCTATCGTGTTGACCATCGCGTATATAAAATTACCACTGAAACTTCGGACGAAGATTCACAAGGCACATCAAATAAAATAAGAAAATACGACTGTTTCAAAATAAACAGCGATCCTCAATCAAACAACACAATGAACCGGGACGACATTGTAACGTGTAATATCGGGGGCATACCGGTGACTCTCCTGATCGATTCAGGTTCCAAAGTAAATATAATTAAGGGTGAGGACTGGAACCTACTAAAACAGAACAAAGCAATAGTATGGAATATTGACAGGAACACTAGGGACACGTTAAAACCATATGCATCCGGACAAAATTTAAATATAAAACACCGATTCGAAACCACTATTAATCTACCTGACAGGGAAGAAATCATATCATCTTTTTACGTTGTGGAGGAAGGAGAAATTTCGTTACTGGGGAAAGAAACAGCGAAACAGCTGGGAATACTAAGATTGGGACTGAATATAAATAACGTTCAACAAGCACCGTTCCCAAAGGTCAAAAATATTGTCGTCAAGTTAACAATAAATCCGAATATAAAACCCGTTCAACAACCAATGAGGCGAATACCGATATCCGTGGAAACAGAAGTCGAACAAAAGCTTCAAGAGGCTCTACAACAAGATATTATCGAACGAGTTACAGAGCCTAGTGCATGGATTTCGCCGATTGTAGTGATATTCAAAGCAAGTGGCGACATACGAATCTGTGTAGACATGCGAAGAGCTAACGAAGCAATACTCCGGGAAAATTATCCACTTCCAACATTAGATGCAGTCATGACAAAGTTAAGAAACGCAAAGTACTTTTCACGCCTAGATTTAATGAGCGCCTACCACCAACTAGAATTACACGAAGACAGCCGCGCGATTACAACCTTTATTACAAATAAAGGAATGTTCCGGTACAAACGGTTAATGTTCGGTGTAAATTCTGCTCCGGAAATATTTCAACGAACTTTCGAAGGAATTTTATCGTCTTGTAAAAATTGTCTGAATTATTTAGATGACATAATCGTTTTTGGGAGCACGGAAGAAGAGCACGATTCGTGTTTGAGAGAAGCGCTGGAGGTTCTCGAAACTAGTAATGTCCTTCTTAACAAATCTAAATGTGTAACGAAGGTACGCGAGTTGAACTTTCTAGGACACACACTTTCCGATAAAGGCATTGACGCTGATCATAGAAAAGTTAAAGCTATCTTAGAATTTCGGGCACCAGTCACTAAAGAAGAAGTGAGAAGTTTTCTAGGTACAGTAACATACCTAGGGAAATTTATTCCTGACCTGGGAACATTAACTGAACCCCTTCGTAACCTTACAAAGAAGGATGTAAAATTTATATGGACTTCGAAACATCAGGAAAACTTTAACAAATTAAAGAATGCTTTAGCCAAGCTGCCAACATTGTCATACTATGATCCTCAGCTAAGAACTCGCTTAATAGCGGATGCAAGCCCGGTAGCTTTAGGAGCGGTATTATTACAATTCGATGTTAACGAAGTGCCTAAAGTCATATCATTCGCGAGTAAAAGTTTATCAGATACCGAGCGTAGATATTCACAGACGGAAAAAGAGAGTCTAGCTCTGGTGTGGGCTGTAGAACGTTTTTACTTCTACTTAGCAGGTCTAACCTTCGAACTCGTTACAGATCATAAACCATTGGAGGCCATATTTAAACCATCATCAAAACCACCGGCACGAATAGAACGTTGGGTGCTGAGACTACAGTCATTTAAATTCAAAATTATCTATCAAGCGGGCAAAGAAAACATCGCAGATTCGGTTTCGAGATTATGCCCACTTAGAGACGAGGGTTCATTCGACAGAGAAAACCAACAACATATCTTTTCAGTGATAAAACAGAGTACTCCCAGAGCAATGAGTATTTCACAAATAACTGCTGAAAGCAAAGTAGACGTTGAGTTAACTCAAACAGCGACATATATAAACGAAGACTCGTGGAGCAAATCACAAAATAACAGTTATTATCCTTTCCGTCATGAATTATCTACAGTAGGTCCATTAATACTTCGAGGAAACAGAATTGTAATACCTTGTACCCTACGCGCACAAACGCTGGAATTGGCGCACGAAGGCCATCCCGGTGAAACAGTTATGAAGCGACGATTAAGGGCCAAAGTCTGGTGGCCACTCATAGATAAACAGGTAGAAAGCTTTGTTAAGAAATGTAAGGATTGCCTACTAGTAGGACAACCGAATAGACCTCCTCCAATGAACAGGCACAGATTTCCTCAGGGACCGTGGCAATGCCTCGCAATGGATCTTATGGGACCACTACCGGATAAAGTTTACGTATTTGTAGTAATAGATTATTATTCGAGATATCAGGAAATAAAATTCTTAACAGTTATTACTTCAGCCGTTATAATTGATCATCTACTAGAGATATTTTCAAGACTTGGCTTCCCTACGTCTATAAGAGCGGACAATGGAAGACAATTCGTAAGCCAAGAGTTCAAGAATTTTTGCTCGGAAAATAACATGCAATTAATTCAAACTCCCCCATACTGGCCACAGGCCAATGGAGAAGTGGAAAATGCCAATAAATCTATACTGAAACGACTGAAAATCAGTCACGCGAATAACTCTGACTATAAAAAAGACTTACAGAAATTCATTCTCATGTATAACGTAACACCTCATGGAACAACCGGGAAATCTCCTTCGGAGCTTATGTTTAATCGGAATATTAGAGACAAAATTCCATCAATAACGGATATTAAAACAGAATCGGGAGATGAAGAAGCTCGTGATAACGATATAGTTAATAAACAAAAAGGAAAAGAGAGAGAAGATGTAACAAGAAGAGCTAAGGAAAATAATATTAACACAGGCGATAAAGTATTGGTTCAGAATCTTATTATACCCAACAAACTTACGCCGAGGTTCGGTAGCGCAGAGTACGAGGTTATAGAGAAGGTAGGAAATGAAATAACTCTCACAAGAGAAGGAAAAATTATTAAGCGTCATATTACGCACGTAAAGAAACTTCCAGAAACTAGCGATAAAGAAGCCAACAAGCCCATTATAACAATAGCAGAAAAGGAAGATGATAAAGACGATTCAAGACAAGACAAAGTACCCAGTAACCAAGACGAAGAGAATCATTCAGCAGAAGAGAGTAACATTAGGGTGACACCACTTAGGTTGAAAAAGAAGGAGGGAATGTGGAGACCGATAGATACGTAATGTATTAAGTAGTTATGCCATTTAATTATAAATAATAAAATAATATTGTACAACATAAATTGTGGGTGTTAAGAGTTGGTCAGTAGCAGGCAGTTGCCAAGTGAGGTTGTATCTAATACGGGATTGTATAGAAAATAAAGTATTAAATAGAAAGTGTGAGTGTATGTATATCTTGTCAACCCAGGGTAGCACATATATCATTACCGATATCTGAATACAAAGCAGATTGGCACACCCAGCAATGGGTAATATACCATGATGATATATTTATTTATTTTGTTTATATATATATATATATATATATATATATATATATATATATATATATATATATATATATATACATATTTATTCATACTATTGTTTTCAATATTTTACAGATTTCCTTTAAATAATAGTGGTACTTATATTATGATTGTGGATGGATAGATGCCATAAAAAGAAAAGGTTTCACACCTACAAAAGCATCAAAAATTTACAGTGATCATTTTCTTGAAACTGATTATTTGAAAAGGCCTGGAATTTCTGTATTTCTAAATTTTCCACTAGATATGCAAAAAGCATCTATTATTTTTAAATTCATAGTCCTATTTTATTGTGAATTTGCTATACCGGGTGTCTTAGGCCGACCGACACATGGGCGATTAACATGTAAAATTAGTTAATTGTGAATAGTATCTCCCCACTGCAAGATATTAAGATGAAATTTTGCATGCTTATCCGGGGATACTATTTCTATGCATTTAAATTCAAATCAGTCAATTTACAAGTGTAATATTAGAATAAATTAAGAAAAATTGTAGAAGTACCATGAATGTTATTCATATCTTGAAAATAATAGTATCTAAGCAACAGCTCTGATGGAGTAGGGGTAACGTGCGCGCTTCACAATTTAGAGAGTCGGGTTCGAAACTAACCGACAACAATA
The DNA here is from genome assembly GCA_963082715.1 of Harpalus rubripes. Taxonomy (NCBI): domain Eukaryota; kingdom Metazoa; phylum Arthropoda; class Insecta; order Coleoptera; family Carabidae; genus Harpalus; species Harpalus rubripes. The sequence goes on along the minus strand of OY720455.1, from coordinate 47,046,651 downwards.
TTTATTTTTTAATTTTTTCTTTTCAAAATAATTTTTATTATTAATATGTTTTTAATCTTTTATTAATATTTAATTTAATAAAGTGGATACATTGTACGTAACAAGATTTATTTATTTAAAAAATATTTTATTATTTGCTTTATTGGTTTATTATAAATTAAATTTCTTCAAATTATAGTTAGCCCTGACGAAAACAAAAAAACGAGAACATTTGATTTGAATAATCAAACGTCAAATGCAGATTTGTATTGTACTATCTTTATTTGTTGCTAGTGTTATTTAAATAATATGGATTTAACTGCAAAAGATAAAATTCGTATTGTGAAATTATTTCACATTGGTAATAGCCTACAGCAAACTGCTGATGTATTTTCTGCCGAAAATCCAGAAAAAGTAGTTAATAAATCCCGTGTAAGGCGTATTATTAACAGATTTGAAGAAACTGGGTGTGTTGCTAATCACACAAAGCAGGAAATACAACCAATTGAAAATGAATTTGAAGAAATAATAATTGCGCGGGTTGAAGTGGAGCCTACTATTAGTTTAAGAAGTTTACAAATGGAATGTGGAATAAGTAGAACAAAAATTGCTAGAATACTTAAGAAAAATGGATTTAGAAATTACAAAGTAGGTAACCATCAAGAATTGCGAGACGGCGACGAAGAAAGAAGAGCAACTTATTGTGAAACAATTATGGATAAAGCCAATGAAAACAGAAACTTTTTGTATTCCCTCTGTTATACCGATGAATGCACATTTACTCTTCATAACGAACCGAATGTGCAAAACTTTCGCCACTGGTCAAAAGATAAACCAACTCTTCAAAATTTATCAAGAACACAATATCCCCAGAAGGTTAATGTTTGGGCGGGAATTTTGGGATCACACATTATTGGACCATATTTTATTGAAGGGACATTGAACGGTCCAAAATATTTAGATTTATTGGATACAGTAGTTGGGCCTAGACTTACAGAATTAAATATGGAGAGGATATGGTTTCAACAGGATGGGTGTCCAGCACATAACGTGCAAATTGTCAAAGAATATTTGGACAATTCATTTCCAGATTCTTGGATTGGTTTAAATGGACCAATTAATTGGCCGGCAAGGTCTCCTGATCTAAGCCCCTTAGTTTTTTTTCTTTGGGGTCATTTAAAATCAAAAATTTACGGCCATTATGAATTGACCACTTTAGAAGACCTGAAAGCGGCAATAAGGAATGAATGTAGGCTTATTTCTAATCGACAGATAAGCAACGTGAGACAGCAATGTTACGATCGTCTCGGATTTTGCTTAGCGCAAAACGGCGGCCATTTTGAATATTTATTATAATTTTTAAATTTTAATGTTGTAATTAGTAGGTACGATTTAATATTTTTTAAATAAATAAATCTTGTTACGTACAATGTATCCACTTTATTAAATTAAATATTAATAAAAGATTAAAAACATACTAATAATAAAAATTATTTTGAAAAGAAAAAATTAAAAAATAAATATTGCTGTCGGTTGGTTTCGAACCCGACTCTCTAAATTGTGAAGCGCGCACGTTACCCCTACTCTATCAGAGCTGTTGCTTAGATACTATTATTTTCAAGATATGAATAACATTCATGGTACTTCTACAATTTTTCTTAATTTATTCTAATATTACACTTGTAAATTGACTGATTTGAATTGAAATCCATAGAAATAGTATCCCCGGATAAGCATGCAAAATTTCATCTTAATATCTTGCACTGGGGAGATACTATTCACAATTAACTAATTTTACATGTTAATCGCCCATGTGTCGGTCGGCCTAAGACACCCGGTATATGTAATAAATGTAGGTATATTATATTTTTAAAATAACTATAATTTTTAAAATATACGCAATAAATATAAAAAATCTGTAATTTATCTCATTTATAATTTGTTTCTCAGAACTCACTCTTGGAAAACTCGGGGGAGATTATTGTTATTTATTCGTCCCGGAACAGTTCGTGATGACGAAATCCGTGTGTTACCCTTGGTGTTTTTTAGAAGTCTTTAATACGTTGCAATCGATGGTCAGTTTGAGCTATTATTTTAGCCGCGAAGCATTGTAGGTACAGAACATCTTAGTCTTGAGACTATCTATACTCCTGTAGCTCTATATGCTCAGCTGTCAACGAGCAATAACCCACAATATCCGCCCGGTCCCTTCTTTTTATTACAAGACCTTAGCGTCAGCTCAACAATGAAGTACGACGCCCCGCCTTCCACTTCTCCTAGCTCTTCAAGTCTTCCTTGTACCTTCTTGCGGCTCCTACGGAAACGCTCGGCTATTTAGGAGGCAGTTTCATACTCATCACTTGTTGTTTTCAGTCCAGAAAGCGAGCCAAGTAGTGACAACGGAATCGCGGCGGATTTCATTCCATTTGTGGTCAGGAGATACTTCAAGCTACCAATCTTCTATTAAGTCCATCAGTGATACAGAACCTATACTCGTTTGGTAGCTCTTCATTCTTCTTCTTTAACTCAAGCTTTTTCTCCTTTGTTCTGTTCCCATTCTTCTCTGCAACTTCCCTGAAGAACGTGTGCATCTACTTGAAGTTACACTTCTTTAGATCAGTGATGGAGGATCTCTCTTTCTCTGTCATGCACTTGCGCCAGTTCTTGAAGATGATGTTGAATACGTCCTCGGTTGTATGGTCGAGCGTCTTGGCGTATAAACCAGCGACTTCTTCAGTGTCTTGAGAAGTGCATTCTTCCTCCCACCGTTTCCACACGTCCTGTTCCTCTTCCTCCTTCTTCTTGGCTTTCTTTTTTTGCGATGAGAGATAATGTCATCGTCGTCATCTGATTCGAGTTTTCATTTTTTTCACTCGATGTGTCCACACGCGTCTTCCTCGTTGTCTTCTGACTCAGTTTTGAAATTACTTAGATTGTGATTGCAGCTGCTCGTCTGGGATTATTCATTTCTGGTTGGCGTCTCTCTTCTTCTTCTGAGTTCTTCTTGATTTCCAGCTGATCTTCACTGTGCATACTCTCTTCATAATCTTCCTTTATCTCTAGAATTTCGTATTACATTTCTACTTTAGTCTCTTTCTGAACACGCTCTCGTTCTGTTTATTTTTCTCTTTCGTCTTGTTTTGTAACAGCGGAATTTCTTTCTTCTATTAAAGACTGTGCCTGTAGGTCGTCGCACCTTCTGTTCTGTGGCTTCGGTGTTCTTATTTCTCTCAGCATATTTATTTCGCACTCGCAATAGGTTACGTGCAGCTTCTTTGGCAGATTCATGATTGAATACGTATGACATTGCGTCATCAATCTTTTTTGACCGAGCTAAGCACAGTGCTTGCTGAGTTTTACTGTCTCGAACTGCGTAGATGAGTGCTTGCGTGACCAGGCATTCCGACTCGCTGTCAGGAGCCGCAGGATATGCGACACGAACCACGCGAGCTACGTCGGCCCCAAACTCCCGAAACCCATCCTCAGTTCTTCTAGAAGTCTTCTCCACTTTCCGCTTCAATATTTGCTCCATAATTCTTAAATTCCCTTCGATTTTTCTAGAACTCTCATTCAATTCCCGTTTCAGTGTTCTTTCCTGGAATTCCTTTCCCAATGTTCTGGAATATTCCAATAATTCTTCTACTTGTTCGCCGGGATTTTCCTGCAAACTTCTAGAACTTTCTTCCCATTTTGGATCACATCTGCTAAAACTTTCTCTTATTACTTCTTTTAATTTTGTAAAATGATCATCTACTATAGTTTGCAAATGTCGTAATCATCGTACGGCACTTCAAATAACTAATCTTCAGGATTTTCACCAGTATCGATTAATGCTTGACGCAGTCTCTCTTGAAGCTCTGATTTCTTTCCTGTTGCTTCCAAATCACGTTCTTCCAGTTCCATCCTGAGATCACATACTTTTAGTTCACTTAATTTTAATAGTTTCATTCACAGTTTATTAAACCCCACACCTGACACCAATTGTAACTGTTTAGTAATTCAATCGATATGAACTGTATTTTATTAAGAAATTATTACTAAACTTGTGGCAAGATAAGTATAAACTCGAAGGACCAGAGTGGTAAGAAATGAAGGCTGATTCTATATATCAAATAAGTCGAATGAGTAAATAACTCTAGTACCTGGGACGGAGTACGGCCGACGGACCAGGAGTTTATATCTCCAACTGCGATGTAGATCTCCGAAGATTGGATGCCAACCAGGACGACTCTATGAAGATCTCCGAAGGATTGGATGCCAACCAGGACGACTCTAACTCGTTGCAGTGGAGAATTATGCGGCTAGTCTTTAGCTTGACGTCTTGGGAGAAAACCGATGAACTAAAGCACTAACTCTTCAATAGCACTAGCACTAACAGCATGGAGAAGCTCGACGTAGAATTATACAGCTTCTGTGAGATACGAAATATCCATCGGGTTAGAATCAGACGGCTTCAAAGGAGGTAAGGAGCACCTTAGTAGAGCATAAGACTTTAAACTAAGGGTGGTGCAACCGACCACTCCGCAATTGCACCCTGTAAAAACTTTCTTCTATTAAATTGTAAAAACGAAACATATAAAAAACACAAGATACGATTTAGACGTGTAGTGGACCTAACGATTTATTTTTCACACTTTTTTACGTTGTTATAAACAAAAACTTGTGTACTCAAAAAAATTACAACAATAATAATACATTTTATTTATTTTTGGAGGACTAGATTCATTCACTCCTCAAAGCAAACTTGATATATAGTTCAGCCTTTGAAACGCGTAAACAGCTTCCCGCCGCGACAACATGCAGGTTTAAGTTAAATTTGAAACTATAATCAGCAGGTGTTCCAAGTTTAGAATACTGTCATATTGACAGTGTCAAGTTGGCAAAAGATGTCAGGTTGACAGAGCTTTCATGTTGACAGGAAATGTCCGATTGACAGAGTTGTCATGTTGAAAGAAAATATCAAATTGACAGAACTGTCACATTGACAAGCGTGAATGGACCTTTCCAATTTAAGGGCTATCTCTTTCTATCGCTGCAAATAGTAAGAAAATGGCGGGAACAACTGCCAGTTGGGCTGTCAAACGAAACGTCAAAAATATTGCAGTCATTAAAATACCTGTATTCTCAGTGAAAATTTACATCGTTAGACATTTTACCATCAATAAAAGCTTTTGTAACTTATTTCGATAAGAATTTTTAAAGTTATCTTACATTTTACGTCCAATTTTTTTAGAATCAAACGTCATAGATCTCAGTTGTTCTTACTATGCGCTGATCCCCATTGCGCATATCTTCTATCTCTTTAAATTGGAAAGGTCCATTGGCAAACAATATATCTTAACGAATTTAAAGAATAAACGTAATTAAATAATAAACTAACAATAACTGTCTATTGATTTGGTAAAGGAAATAGTTTCGAGACAGGCCGTTTATAAGAACCGAATTTTGTTCTAACTAATGCCACTCTAGCGATATCATCTTTACCGAAAAAAATCTGTTCAACAATCCCTAATGGCCATTGCATTGGTGTTGTACTTATTTCATTTATAATTACAACTTGACCAATCTTTATGGGGTTGTTGGCTTTAAACCATTTTTGACGTGGTTGCAATGTGTGTAATATTCTAGCCTCCACTTACTCCAATATGAGCTATTAAACTATCCAACAATTTTTTGCGAGTTATCAGGTTTGGTTTAACTGATGCACCGTATGCTGGTAGTTGTTGTAGTGGAGTTGACATTAAAAAATGTGCGGGTGTCAGAATTTCTAGGTTAGGTTCGGCACTTAATGTGCATAAGGGTCTCGAATTTAGAATAGCTTCTATTTGTGTTAGCAAAGTAACTAGTTCTTCGTAAGTTATTAACTGTGCGCCAATGATCCGATAAAGATGGTTTTTGCAACTTTTTAAATTAGATCCCCACAATCCTCCGAAGTTAGGAGAGTGCGGAGGTATGGTTTTCCATTCAATTCTTTGATTATTAAGTTCTTTTGTTAAAGAATCACGAAATGATTTTGCTTGTATAAATTCATATAATTCATTTAACTTGTTTTTTTGCACCTATGAAGGTGGTTGCATTATCCGAGTATAAACAACTAACTGGGCCACGACGTGCAACAAATCTTTTAAATGCATTTATATATGAGTTCACTGTTAAGTCAGGCACTAATTCTATATGCACGGCTTTAACCGCTAAACATACAAATAAACAAATATAAGCCTTTTGAGAATTAAAAATTCCAACGTGTCCTGGAATTTTTAATTTTGCTAAAAGTGGAAATTCTTCCATCAGTTTCTTAAATTTATTTTGAATATGAGATGGAGTAATTGCATCCCAGTCAATTCCCGCGTTCCATAACTCTTTTATTAATAACTTTGCATATAAAATGAAAGGTGACACAAAGCCTAAAACGTCAAATAGTTTTATTACAGTTGACAGAATGATACGTTTAGTGCATTTTGAGGTGTCAGTGTTTGAGGTTATAAAAGTATATGTATCAGATTAATGGGTCGATTCTGTTCACATCTGTAAATCTTACAGATCTGTAAATCTGTAAAAACCTGACAAAAACGCATCTATTTTTGTTGATTAATATACAATTATGCATAAGAGTGCAGTTTTCGTTGCGATTTTGTTCATTATTTACAAATTTACAGATCTGTAAGATTTACAGATGTGAACAGAATCGACCCATTAGGATTCCAAGATAATCCAAGTATTTTTACTGTTCATTTAGTGATAGATCTATATTAGATTTATGGGACTTGGGAAGATTATCAGTAAGTGATTTACAATCCCTTGTTCATTTAACTAAATCAAAACCTCCGGCTGCAAATAAACTTATTGATTGCTGAATTAAGGAGGAAGCGTTATTATAGGTTAGAATGGAAGTGACAAAATCATCCATATATAAATCGCATTCAGCACATTTTGCTGCTTCTGGATAATTTTGACGTTCGTCATTTGCCAGTTGACGTATTGTTCTCATGGCTAAAAAAGAACTTGATTTGATTCCAAAGGATACAGTCGTAAATTGAAAGGTACGAATTGATTCAAGTTCATTAAAACGATAAAGAATTTTCTGAAATTTACGATGTGGTTTCGTCATTCCGACTTGCAAATACATCTGTTTAATATCAGCTGTCATTGCATAAGGAAATAATCGAAATTTTATCAGTAAATGGAAAAGATTAGTTTGTAAATTAGGACCTGCATATAGTATATCAATTAATGACAATCCTGATTGGGTTTTAGCGCTGGCGTCTAATACAACGCGAACTTTGGTTGTCAATTTGTCCTCACGGATAACCGCATGATGTGGAATATAATAACCTTCTCCATTATCTATTACTTCCTCAAGGTAACCCATTTGTAAATATTCAGTTATAATATCGTTATACTGACTTCTTAATTCCTTTGAAGTTTAATTTTTTTCTCTAAGAATGACAATCTACGTTCAGCAATTGTACGAGAATTCCCTAAAAGACTAGGATTTCTTTCAAAAGGTAAATTTACAGTATATCGTCCCTTTGCACTTCTTCCACTGTTTCTGCATAAATTTTTTCACATTCAACATTCTATGTACTGTCAAATACTTTATGTGGAATTTCTTCCAATTCCCAAAATTTATGTATACATGATTCTATGTCATTATTTATAGGTGAAACAAATGAACAAAAGGATTCTGATTGACAGTATTGCGAATTTATATTTGGTCTGTCAATTTCTCCCATTAACATGAAACCAAGAGTGGTGGAAAGTGCGATTGGACATGATTCTATACGGTCTGACAATAATATAGAAGGAAATAGTTGAGCCCCCAGAATTATGTCAATAGTGCTTGGCAGATATCAAGTTGGGTCAGCCAAACATAAGTCCTTAAGGTTAGCACACTGACAGGTGTCAATTTCAAATAAAGGCAATTTGTCAGTAATACTGTCAACAACTAAAGCCTTTATGTCGTATTGATTTGACGAAATTCTGGATTCTATTTTTATATTGACATATCCGAGCACTGGGCGAGTGGTTGAAACAATTCCCCTTATATTAGAATTCACTAAAGGAATAATTGTCAAGTTTAATAATTTGCAACTGTAGTATATATGTCTATAGTGTGCTTTAAAAACAAGTATTTGACATATAACGATTTGTACGTTTTTTAAATAAATATAAACCTCCTGGTAATCTGCTGTTTTATTACAATTATATTTATTTAAAAATACTAAATAACGTTTGCGTGATATGGAGAAGTACCTCAGACCAAGTAGATTTGAAACAGACCCGGATTCTGCTACTGCTGCAAAAGAATGGACTCACTGGCTAAAAACGTTCGAAAACTTCATCGAAATTGTGGAATTTACAAGTGATGAAGATAAATTGAAGGTATTTATCAACTATTTATCTCATAATGTATACGAGCTAATTAATGACTGCACTTCGTACCAAGCAGCAATAACGATACTAAGTGCTATTTATGTTAAAAAGAAAAACGAAATATTCGCACGTCACCTCCTAGCATCGAGAAAACAACAGTCTGGCGAGACCATTGACCAATTTGTTCAAGGGCTAAAGCTCCTCAGCAAGGATTGTGAGTTCACAGATGTTAAAGCTGCTGAACATAGAGACGAATATATCCGTGATGCTTTTATAAACGGTCTAACATCTTCACATATAAGGCAGAGGTTGTTCGAAAATGATTCGTTGGACCTAGCTGAGGCTATAAAGCAAGCAAGAGCTTTAGAGTTAGCACAGGTTCAAGCTGAGCGTTATCCCGTTCCTAATTCTTATATTAATGCTGTTTCTAACTCTTCGAAAGATGTCCCTGAAGAACATTCTAAAGCTCAAAACGCCAAAGCAGATGACATAACTGCTGCTACCAATAAAAAATACGCTCCTAAATGATTCTTTTGTGGAAATGATCGTCACGCCAGAGTTAATTGTCCAGCTAGAGAAGCAACTTGCAATTACTGTCATAAGAAAGGACATTTTGCCAAAGTTTGCAAAATGAGAACTAAAGCGAATACGTCCGCTGCAATCTTGGCTAATACATTTGGTGGATTTACTACAGTTTTGAATAATGCCGTAGTTACCGGTAAAGTCAACGGTTTGAAATCTACCTGTCTAATAGACACAGGAAGTTCCACAAGTTTCATCAATTCAGCATTTGTTTCACGAAATCACATCAAACTATATAAAGAGACGGGACAGGTCTCAATGGCTACTACAAGTTTGAAATCAAACATTGAAGGTTACGTCTTAGTTAATCTGGTGCTACTGGGACACGAGTATCCTAATTTTAAACTAACAATCCTTGAAGAATTATGCACTGATGTTGTTATAGGTCATGATCTTCTGAAACTACATTCGAATGTAGATTTAGTTTTCGGCGGGTGGAAACCAGCACTCTTAGTTTGCTCCTCTTGCGCAAAGCTGAAACCTCCAAAATTGTTCAATGTCCTCACCCCCGAATGTAGACCTATAGCTACGAAATCAAGGAGATATTCCGACGACGATATGACTTTTATTAAAAAAGAAATAACCAGACTCTTGGAGGAAGATATCATTGAAGAAAGCTGTTCGCCTTGGAGAGCTTAAGTATTAATTGTTAACAATGGAAATAAAAAACGTCTATGCATAGATTATTCACAGACCATAAATAGATTTACCTTATTAGACGCATACCCTCTTCCAAACATTGACGAATTGGTTCGAAAGGTTGCCTTGGATTCAGTCTTTAGTACGATCGACCTCAAACAAGCTTACCATCAAGTACCGATTTCCGTAGAAGAAAAATTATATATCGGCTTTGAAGCAAATGGTCGTTTGTATCACTATAATAGAATACCCTTCGGGGTAACCAATGGTGTGGCTTGTTTTCAAAAGGTAATAGATAATATCATAACTAACGAAAAATTAACCGGAGTTTATGCCTATCTCGACGATATCATAGTCTGTGGGAAGAACCAAAAAGAACACGATCAAAATTTGGAAGGACTTTTAAATGCTTTAGATAAATACAATTTAGTAATTAATAAAAACAAATGTCAATTTTCCTTGTCAAGTGTAAGACTACTGGGCCATTTAATATCACATAAAACAATCCAACCGGATCCTGATCGCTTAAAACCATTATTAGATCTTCCTCTACCTTCTGATACATCTTCTCTGAAACGAGCCCTAGGCCTCTTTGCTCATTATTCAAAATGGATTTCTCTGTTTTCAAATAAAATACGAAACCTAACTGACTGTGTCTCTTTTCCATTGTCACCCGAAGCATCACAAGACTTTGAAAATCTCAAAAAAGAGATCTGTAAATCAGTTGTAACATCTATTGACGTAAACATTCCTTTGACAGTAGAAACAGACGCTTCCGACGTAGCCATAGCTGCGACTTTAAGCCAAGAGGGACGTCCCGTGGCCTTCTTCTCACGAACTCTAAACAAATCTGAAAGGTTGCACTCATCAATTGAAAAGGAGGCTGCGGCTATTGTAGAATCATTAAAGAAATGGAAGGCATTTCTTATCGGTCGAAATTTTAAACTTATCACTGATCAACAAGCCCTCTCGTTTATGTTTAATTTGAAACATTCGAGCAAAATCAAGAACGATAAAAGCATGAGATGGAGACTAGAATTATCGCCTTACCAGTTTGACATAGTATACCGCCCTGGAAAAGACAATGTTAAAGCTGATACTCTTTCAAGAATTTGTAGCGTCACATCTGATAAAAAATTATTTGACCTACATCAGTCACTCTGCCACCCAGGAATAACGAGGATGTTCCACTGGGTGAAGAGTAAAAACTTAAACTATACATTAGAAGACGTTAGAAAAATGTCATCTGCTTGCACTATATGTGCAGAAGTGAAACCGCGATTCCATCATTATCAGGGTTGTCTTATAAAAGCCACTACACCATTCGAGCGTCTCAACGTCGATTTTGAGGGGCCGCTCCCCTCTAAGACTAAAAATCGTTCTCTTCTCACTATTATTGACGAATATTCTCGTTTTCCATTTGCCCACCTATGTCAAGACTTATGTGCTTCAACTATAATTGAATGTTTTTCCCAGTTATTCTCAATTTTCGGAGCACCCGCTTACATTCATTCTGATAGAGGCACAAATTTCCTTTCTCGAGAATTAACGGACTACCTTCATTCTAACGGAATAGCTACGAGCCGCACGACTCCGTATAACCCAAGAGGAAATGGGCAGATTGAACGCTACAACGGTACGATTTGGAAGACAATAACGCTAGCTCTTAAGAGAAATCAAATGCGTCCTATAGACTGGGAATGTGTCCTGACAGAGTCACTACATTCTATCAGGTCCCTCCTATGTACTGCAACTAATTGTACACCACACGAAAGATTCTTCAAACATCTTCGGAGATCTACGAATGGAGACTCTTTGCCATCTTGGTTAATTGCCCCAGGCCCGGTTTTTTTAAAAAGAAATGTCCGCTCCAGCAAATACGATGATCTAGTGGAAGAAGTGGATTTAGTTGAAGCCAATCCACAATACGCCCATATTAGACGAAAAGACGGAACTGAATCAACAGTGTCACTAAGATTTTTAGCACCAAGGGGAGAAAAGGACCTGGTAACAATAGAAACAGAAAAAACAACTGAAATTGAAACACCCGACTCATTAGCTTTTCCTGACGAAGATAAAGAGACCACTGACGCTGTTCGTACTGACTCTAACAATCAAGATCCAACTCCAAATTCATCAACTCAAGATTCTCTTAGCCCACGTCCCGTCAGAGATAAAAGACGTCCTAATTACCTAAAGGATTACGTTAGTTATTAAACACATAACGTTTGTTCCTTATACTTTGTTTTTGTTTAGTTGAAAATTTGTTTTTAAAATTTTATATTGTTTGAAATAAGCAGGGGAGAATGTAGTATATATGTCTAGTGTGCTTTAAAAACAAGTATTTGACATATAACGATTTGTACGTTTATTAAATATAAACCTCCTGGTAATCTGCAGTTTTATTACAGCAACATTCAGCCGTAATTATATTATTTTGTGAGCCATTATCAATTAAACATTTTACAGTTTTGTAATCATTATTTGTGGCTCTAACAAGAACTTGTGCAGTAGCAAGCAGTATGTGTTTGTTATTTTTGTCAAGTTTTGACATGTGACAATGCGAATCATCAATCATTTCAACATTATTTGATTTATCAAGGTTTACTAGATGACAGTGAGATTCGTCTTTGTCGTTATTTTCCGAAATTTGACTTGGAATAGTTTTTTCAAAGTGTAAAAGAGAATGATGCTTATTTTTACACATCTTATAAGTTCTCCTTGACCAATATTTAAGAGCAGTATGATTTGGGGAGAAGCAATTGATACATCGTTTATTAGATTTTATAAACGCGAATCTATCTTGTGCTGAAAGACCCTTAAATTTAGGGCACAAAAAAAGCTGATTATGATTTGTATCAGCACAACATATACAACGATCCAAAATTTTATTATATGACGGTTTCATGTCAATTTTATTATTATTGGAACTGTCAGTTATTAAATATGATCTTGTGTTATTTTTTATAGGCTTGGACTGATGGTTATAGCTAGAACCCCCCATGCGTTCTAACATTTTAACTTGATATCGGACAAAGTCTATAAGACTTTGACAGGAAGGAAATTCTTGATCCCGTACCGAAAGCTCATATTGCTGGACTATCTCGGGATCCACCTTTTTTAAGGCATAATTCAAATAACAGAAATCGGCAATATCAGGAATTTTAAGCTGTTTTAGTGCTGACATTGATGCAGTGAACTTATTTATGAAAGCCGATAATTGCGACGAATTTTTGGACGAGGGTTTAAGATCAAATATGTTATTCAAATATCGCGAGGCTAATGCACGTTTGTCTTGATATTCAGTAATTAAATTGTTCCAAATCGTATTTTAGTTTTCTTCCGTAGGGAGTAGGCCCCCTGTAGAGTTTAAAGCATTCCCCTTTAGTTTTCCAATGAGATCCTGGACTCGTTGAGCGTCAGTTAGTTGTTTATTCTCATGAATATTCACTTTGAAGGATTGGAAAAATATCGGACAGTTCTCTATTTTGCCGTCAAAGAACGGAATGTCAATAGAAGGAAGCTTGATATGAACAGATTTTTTACTAGTATCATTATCGCTAGTATCGTTGGAAGCATTAGTCTTAAGCATGATACGGTTACGAACGTGCTGAATTATTGAGTACTGATCATCTACTGACATTAATAGATCATAATTCGGTTCAAATGCTTCGTCTATTTCATTAGATTGAATTATTGCATTTTTAAATTCTTCCCTGTGCAAATCAATATTTTTAGTTCTCTTTAAAAAAACTTTCGCGAAAAGCAGTATCCGTCTCACATTTATTTGCCAATTCTAATAAGCTTGTAAATTTTGCTTCAAGGCTTTTAGATAATGCCTGAGCTGATTTTAATTTCTCCTTTAACCTTTTCTCTGCTTCTCTGCTCATGGTTAGATGAAGTTAAGAGATTAGTGACAGAGAAAAAGAGAAAATTCAAAGGATCCAACAATGGGATCAGAACCGTGGGATCTAACTATTTAATAAGACCCAACCGTTAAGTATTCTACTGAGATATCGAACTGGGATGTATCCGGCTCGAAGGACCAAACTATTTAGTAATTCAATCGATATGAACTGTATTTTATTAAGAAATTATTACTAAACTTGTGGCAAGATAAGTATAAACTCGAAGGACCAGAGTGGTAAGAAATGAAGGCTGATTCTATATATCAAATAAGTCGAATGAGTAAATAACTCTAGTACCTGGGACGGAGTACGGCCGACGGACCAGGAGTTTAGATCTCCAACTGCGATGTAGATCTCCGAAGATTGGATGCCAACCAGGACGACTCTATGAAGATCTCCGAAGGATTAGATGCCAACCAGGACGACTCTAACTCGTTGCAGTGGAGAATTATGCGGCAAGTCTTTAGCTTGACGTCTTGGGAGAAAACCGATGAACTAAAGCACTAACACTTCAATAGCACTAGCACTAACAGCATGGAGAAGCTCGACGTAGAATTATACAGCTTCTGGGAGATACGAAATATCCATCGGGTTAGAATCAGACGGCTTCAAAGGAGGTAAGGAGCACCTTAGTAGAGCATAAGACTTTAAACTAAGGGTGGTGCAACCGACCACTCCGCAATTGCACCCTGTAAAAACTTTCTTCTATTAAATTGTAAAAACGAAGCATATAAAAAACACAAGATACGATTTAGACGTGTAGTGGACCTAACGATTTATTTTTCACACTTTTTTACGTTGTTATAAACAAAAACTTGTGTACTCAAAAAAATTACAACAATAATAATACATCTTATTTATTTTTGGAGGACTAGATTCATTCACTCCTCAAAGCAAACTTGATATATAGTTCAGCCTTTGAAACGCGTAAACAGTAACGTTTTTATTTATTTGGGTGAAGTGTAAATATTAGACTATAATAAAAATTACAATTACTAATATTAAGCAATTATTAAAAACTAATTAAGACTAAAACTATAATTAACTAGATAACACTAACACTACGTGTTTAACCAATTAACACTACTATTTATTTCCACGATATTACAAATTATTTATTTTACAACGCGTTCCAATCTTGGACTGCCGGTCTGTTGCAGACTCTTGTAGACTGTTTACGCGATATTTAGATCACTATATTTATATCACTATATACTTATATCACGTTCAACTGTCCGCCTACCGACCTCCACAGCGTCTATATAGTCAACTGACTCAACAGAAGTCACCTCTTTCACAACACTATCTGTCTATTTATGTAACACTCTGCCTAACTTCCGCAGCCTCAGTATCACCGACTGTCCGTATACCACAATTCTTCAACACCACTGCCGAGTATTCACTTCCACTTGCCGTTACTGTCCCCGTATACCTAGCTTCCCAATACTCTTCAACACTACCGAGTATTCTCTATCCCGGTATACCAGTAACTTCCCGACTTGCCGTTACTGTCCTTGTACAATATTGTTTCTCAATTTTTTATAATTTTTACCTTCCGTCACCTTTAGGTAAGGAAGATATTGTCTTTGGTCAAAAAATTCGGTGGTGAGTTTTTCATGAATAAGCACGTTTTAAGGTCCCTATAATACGATTTTACTATTTTTACGATGATGTCTGTATGCGCGTGTCTGTGTGTGTATGTATTTGTGTGTGTGTATGTCTGTGTGTGACAAAATTTTCCAAAGCGATAACTCTAATATTACAATTCCAAAATTTATAATTCTTTCGTATTCCTCTTCGTTACATCCATATGAAGAGCTGATTAGATTTTGGTAATAATTGGTCAAACGGAAGTATCCCCATTTGAAGATTTAAACAGTTTTTCTTGAAAAAACGATGTTAAATACAGTGTTTCATCAAGATAAGAAATCTTGTCTTGATGATCATATCTTGTCATGGCCTGATTTTGAAGACAAGAAAATAAAAATTTCTTGTCTTGCTCGTTTCTTGACGACGTAATTCTTGTCTTGTTTCAAGAATTCTTGATATTTCTTGCTTCTTGACATTTTAAGGGAATCCCCTTTCTCTATCGCTTTATCCAATCCGAAAGCTCAAATGTAACGTTGGCGTCTGCGTCTGTCCTTGCCCCTTTTAATCAAATAACGTTATTTTGATGGTCGCGTCGCGCATGAATTGGATTTACTAGATGTTGTTCATTGGTTATTTATTATTCATTGTGTTATTTCAATATTCCGTAATTTTTATTTAAATCAATGAGGGGGCAAGGAAAAAGAAATTAGATTTGGAATCGAATTTATCCCAAAATAATATTTCTTCCTCTCAAATCTAATAAAAATCTGATGTGGCCACCACAGCACAATACCTCTTGTCATTTAATTTTTATTATATTTCATTCATTTCACATAAGATATGCCGGGCACACGGGTCCCGAGACATTAGAGGCCCCACAGTAATTGAGATGTTTCAGAAACTTAAATATGTATTACTAAACTTCAAAATGAATATATTCTACAGCATATTATTTAAAAAATAGTTTTTTCGTACCTCCGTCCATTTTGACTAGTATTACAGAACTCAAAATCGTCAAGAAATGCGCTGTTGCTAACCTAGGCCGGCAAAAGGAGTTGGCATTACTGTTCTGGTGATATGTCAGTTTAAGATTATTTTCAACACAAGAATTAGCAAAATGTTTACTAATTTTATGGCTAAATCTTTAATTGTTGTGACTTAAATAACTAAATTTTGTCAAAAAAATAATAATATGCTGTCATTACTGACATCTCGTATAGATTAATTATAAGTTTCAACTTTAGGACTAGTTTGTTTTGTAACTACAACTAACTTCACGTGATATAATTGAGTTTCCGCCGTCTGTCATTAAAAATATGCGAAAGTATATATATATATATATATATATATATATATATATATATATATATATATATATATATATATATATATAACTAATATTTCTATGTTATATTTTCAATAGATATAAAGTAATTACGCATTTTAAGCTCAAATGTAAGTAATTAAGATTAAACTTGCAATGCAAAACCGATAAAAATATATGTTCATTTTTTAGGTTATGTAACAGAATAAAGTATAGAGAAATATACGAAGAATTTATGAAGTTGGTACAAAAAATCTTGTGTATCACACGCCCAGAATCTGTTTTGCGAGATCTCGTATTTGCTGAATTTGTCAAAATAAACTCGGTCTCGCAAATATTCAGTTTCTGGCCTAGTGATACAAATAACTATTGTTTATATATGTTACAGTAAAAGTAAATAAAGGAATAATGTGCACATCGTCGGTAAATGTATTTAAATATTTCTGCATCCAAGAAATTGTGTTTGTACTCGTATGTAATAAATCATAGCCTACAGTACATAAAATAGTTAATTTTATAAATTTATTTAAAAATATATAGAAAAAGTATCAATATAATACCTATAGAAAATTTAATAATCTTAAATATTTATAATATAGCATAAATCGCGAAAAAATGACATTTAAAGATTTAGAGGTATTTTTCTATGAAAAACTATTCTGTGCTTCACGGAAATTGCTCTTTCCGGTTGCTCGATTTGCACTAAAATCTAATGGCTTCTTTTTTCTTTCCATATTAGAATAAGGTAGAAATAATAATAGAAATAATAGTTTTTGAGTTAGAGCGTTAAAAGGATCCACAAACACAGCATACAAATGTGGATTTGCAATTTTAATTGTCAAGAAATCAAGATTCCTTGACAAGAAATCTTGATTCTTGATGATACTTTCTTGACTTGTGAAATCAAAAGTACTTCTTGTCTTGGTCTTGTCTTGATTTCAATACAAGATCAAGAGTATATCTTGATTTTTGTGAAACACTAGTTAGGTAAAATTAATTTTTTCACATGTAATGTAATTATAAATATTGAAGAATATTTTACTCTCTATAAGATTTGAATGCATTTCATATTTCATATTAAATGGATATAGAGTTAAAAATTGATAAAGAAATTAAATATCATATATTAGCCAGCTATGCTATAACAGCTGCTATATTAAGAAAATTCTGATTGATAGGTGTCAGTGTCCAGTGCAGTTGACAGTATGTTTGTGTTATAATTTTACTGGGAATATAGGATCTTTTGCTAGAAACTTTCTGTATGGAATTTGTATAAAATACAAACAACTGCCCTAAGGTAATGTACAAGAAATAGAATCTTTTGCAAGGAACTTTCTGTATGACATTAATACAAAATACATAGAACTGACGGAAGATTATGTGCTGGCTACATCAGATTTTTTAACTCTATATCCATTCAATACGAAGTATAAAATGCAGTCATCTCGTATAGAGAATAAAATATTTTTTAATATTTATAACATTAAATGTAAAAAAATGATATTTAACAGAGTTTTTTCAAGAAAAACTTAAAATCTTCAAATAAGGCACGCACGCACGCACACACACACACACACGCGCGCGCACGCGCACACACACACATACACACACATACACACACATCATCGTAAAAATAGTAAAAATCGTAATCTAGGGACCCTATAACGTGATTGATTGAAAACTCATCATAAATTTTTTTATCAAAGGCAATTCCGTCCTTACCTAAAGGTGACGGAAGGTAAAAATCCGAAAAATTAATATGCACGGTATTTAGAAAGTTTTGATGAATTTGATAAACAGTAAAATGTTATAGGTAACATTTTTTAAATATTTTTCACTCAATAATATAATCACCTACTATTAATGTGTTGGTGTATAAAATACACCACGCGACAATGTTTCAGACATGGGTATTTTAGAACTTTTTTCTTATCTTGGTATGACTTATACATTCCCCAATATTATTTTTGTTTTACGAATACTCTGTGGTCTGTATTCTGGTATTAATACTATACCCTATAATCTGTACCACGTCATTTAGGTACATATAGATAGTTTATCGATGATTTATTCTAGTTTTGGAGTTTTGGAATAATCTGGGTAAAATTTCACGGCCATTCATATTTGTAACAAAGAACGGACAATCTAGGAATTCAAATATTAAAATAAAATACATGTCTAACAATTTTAAAATACTAAAGTTAGTATAGAATAACATTTTCTTTACAATTTCCAATTCAGCGTTCCAATAAAACGAAACTAACCGTAGCTTTTGAAATTCCAAATAGCGCAAAATTCAACAGAACATACTTGAGCCGAATGTTCTACATAAAATAACACGTATGCAGTAAAACAAAACGATAACAGCTTTAAAATACCACAAGACGGGAAGAATTATTTCTCTCTAGAAGCATACACGACTCTTTAAAACAATAAAATTCTCTAGACATGACATAATTATAGTTATAAATATAAATATTCTGCCACTGGTGTTACCAATGAGCTGTACTAATTTAAGTAAAATATTTATTGTAAAATCATATTGTCATAATCGAAACTAGCATAAAACCGATCTAGTTTTTAATGATTTTTTTACAACTTAAAAATTTTAACTTCAAACCACCTATTCGTCAATACGTAAATTTGTTTTTTTCTGTTACTTTCCTTTTACGCTTACATGAGACGTTATTTAAAGAGGATGACGAGTGTGCGCATACCGGGTAACACTGAAAAACGACCTCTGAAAATATCCTTTTTTTAATTAAGTGACATTAACTTTCATATTTCAAATATCCCTATATATTTTTATATATTTAAAATTATGAATAATTAACTTGGTAAGTCATATTAGGTAGGCTGTGAAAACAGTTGAGATTATTATTTGCTGTATTAAAATTATTCCTTGTCATTAAATTATTTGTTATTGTTATTACCATGGATTACTAGTTACATACAAGGGAAGGCCTAGATAGAGAATTATTATTTTATTAATACGTATACATATATTTGTTATTTTTATTAACAAGTGTCTTAGAATCTAGATAATACTAGTTTGAATGACTTGGAAAATAAAGCCCACTGTAATGAAGAAGTTGATAGCCGGAATTTGAACAGGGAATTTGAATAAAAAGACAAGTTCAAAAATACATATTAAATATTGTAAAATACATTTGATTATCTGTATGTAAAATATATTGTTAAATGTACCTATACAATATTTGATATATATATATATATATATATATATATATATATATATATATATATATATATATATATATATATATACAGGGTGTTAATAAAAAAACTTTACACACTTTAGCAAGTGATAGTAGAAATAAAAACAAGAACAAAACTCTAATACACTTAGGTCCAATACTCATTGGTTTTCGAGATATGGAATTTTTAAATTTTTATTTACACCTCTTATGAATGCGATATCGCGTTATCTGCGATAAACGAACAATCGCAGAATACATGTCAATCAACATTTTGTAGCAAGTCTAACGGTGAAATTACTTATTGCTATTTAAGTTAGTCTTATTTTTGCAATGGTTCAATTTACATGTGCGGAGTACGCCAATATGCATTTATGTTATGGCGAAGCTCATCGAAATTCGCGAGAAGCTAGACGAATTTATCAGCAGAGATATCCTTTGAGGCATATTCCATCTCATCCAACTTTTCAAGAAGTCGACCGTAGGTTAAGAGAAACAGGTTGTTTTAAGCCGCCAAAACGAGACAGTGGCCGACTTCGTAGAGTACGTACGCCAAAACAGATGGATTGGCCGGGGAGGACCTGTCGCATGGCCACCAAGATCTCCTGATCTAACGCCCTTAGATTTTTTTGTTTGGGGGTACTTAAAAGATCTTGTTTACGCCACTGAAGTGAACACAGAAGATGAACTTTGGCAGCGAATTGTAGACGCCTGCCAACAACTAAGGACTGTAGGTGTTTACGATCAAGTGCGTGAACATCTGCGATAACTTTAGAGTGCGCTAAATGCGTTGTTTGTTGTAGTTTTTTTTGTAAAAGCTCTATCTCGAAAACCAATGAGTATTGGACCTAAGTGTATTAGAATTTTTTTCTTGTTTTCATCTCTACTATCACCTGCTAAAGTGTGTAAAGTTTTTTTATTAACACCCTGTATATATATATATATATATATATATATATATATATATATATATATATATATATATATATATATATAGTGTGTTTGAAAAAGTGGATACACCTTTTTATCTCGCTTATTATAACAGATACTTATATTGCTTATAGGACATGATTTAATCAGTACAATATTTATGGTTAAAGTGTGTGAAAATTGTAATTGTAGAGCTCCGGTTTAACCGAAAGTGACATCAACTTTGTAAATTTAAATACAACATAATATTTTTTAAAAAATATGTATAATTTTTTTGTTCTTTTTCCGACCATACCAAATACGTTCTCCATTTGTTAAAAATAATTTTCTTTTCTCAATTTTTATCGTAAAGAGATGTAATTTAAATGTGAGAGGGCTATGACATTTATGACAGTACTTCTTTTCTTTATTATGTGTAGTTCAAGGTTAGTTTGAAATAAGAAATTTACAAGTAACAAAACATTTGTTAAACATGTCCCCCATTTACATCAGTACATTTTAAAGTACTCATAACATTATTAAGCTCGATTCTGTCAATTCCTTCCACGGCATCACGTATTTTTTACCTCCCGCTACCCTTGCTAAGGGAGGTATAGGGATCGTGCTAAAAATCGCATATCGAGATTTTGGTAAATAACCACGTTTTAAGGTCCCAATTTTAACATTTTCACGATGAGTGTATGTGTGTATCCCAATGAACATTTTTTGTTTTATTGTGGTACCCGATATGTTCTTGTTACTAATATTATAAAACTTATTGATTTATTTTTATTTATCTAAACCTTACATAATCTTCTATAAAACTGGTAAAGAGCTTAAATGGAGAAGTTTATAATGGTTTCTGAGACAAAATTTTGGTAATATTATATACTCTTAAGATTTATAAAAATCACATGTATATAACCAAATTATCACTATTATAAAACGTTCATGTATATTGTGGGTCAAAATATCATTACTATCTTGTATTCATCAGTTGTTATTTATAAAACTTGAAATTTTTATAATGGTATTCTGTACTTAAATGAAGTGGTCATAAGTTCTAAATCATATGGAAAATATATAATTAGGTATGTTACAAAACGCATTAGTTCTACCGTAAATTTAAAACAAATGTAACTTTACTTTGAAACATATGCATAAAACTTCTAATTATTTAACGCGCCTTTAAAATATACATTATATTCAAATTTTTTTATTTTTTAAGTTTCAAATAACAATTAAATATTGTTTTCATTTTTTCAATTTTATATTTTGTTTTTAAGTTGTATTAATTATATAAATAAAATTTGCCTAAAATACACATACAAACCTATAAATATAAATAATAATTATTTATTTATGTTCTATTTTAAATAGACCGCTCATTTGGTTACTATTAGGATTCCACGGCCTTTAACTGTCAAGTAGCTTGGTTGTAAACAAGCCTATTCAATGTTTTCTTAAGAAATGTTGCCGAGGCCGACAAAACCGTAATTTTATGGTTAATTTTGCGAACTTCTAAGAATTGGAGTTTCCAAAAGGACCAGCCTTCATTACCTGCCAGTCCAGTAAGCTTCAAAACTTTGTAAATAGGAAACTATACCCTTCATAATTCTTATTATACAAAGACAACTTATTTTCTCAATCTGAACCAACTAGTCGCACATTGTAGTACCCGCACACAATCAAGTATACAAAATAAACTTGTAAAATGTTGAAAAAGTTTTATAATCAATATTCACTTAAATTTTAACTAACTTGATTTTAAATACCAAGAATCAAGCTTGAACTCATAATATTTATTACTTGAAATAATTTTGCCTCAGAATAAAAATTATAAGAAATAATAATAAACTCGCAAGGTAAATTGAGTGACAGGCTACATAAATGATGATAATTATTGCATTTTAAAGTTGCATTTTGTACAATGATTCGTTATTCTCGTATTTCCAAATCATAGAGCCGAGACAATTTCTGTTTGTGGATATGTATATTTATATTCAAAGATTTTCAATGCTATTTTTAGCTCAACCTTTAATATATCCCTAATAAACCGACCTTCTCTGTGACAGGTATAATATACAATAACAATGTACCGACAAAGAGAGCATTCTCTTTTAAATATTACCTGGATTCAAGTTTTCATTGTTTCCAAAAATATGAAATAATAAATAAGCAAATACATATATAATCTCGACTTATTACCTAGTTCTGTAGGTTTTTAATTTGCTTTTATTTACAAATTTCGGTAATAACGTCATATCTGTATCGTTGAGGGTATTTACTTTTGTATTATTTGAATTTGCACATGATTACTGTAATTATATTTATGTATTTAACTTACATGATTCTGTACTCAAAAATCAGTAGAAATTTCAAAAGAAGAGGCGAGTAGGTATTTATGTCACGAACAAACAAAATTTCGGGGAAATTTCTGTGTGTAGGGGTTTCCAGATGTATTTGAAGTAGGTATAAAAGGTCAGTCTCAGGTCATTTTCATCCCATTATACATTCCAAAATATTTATGTATTTATTGGAACACTGTTCTTGCGTGTTTGGAGTGTTGAGTTTCTTTTTTATTTATATAGGGTGAATATGAACTATATAGTATGATAAATTTTAACAGTTTATTGGGAGGTCATTTCGAGTAAAAATGAACTTAAATATTAAATTTTAGTTATTAAAATATAATAAAGTCCAACTAATGCATATGCCTACTTGAATAAATGCAGTCAACGAAAATAATAAAAGAGTAATAAAAATTGAAGGGTAAATATTTAATAAAAGATAATAAATGTACGTTGATTGTTTACTCTTAAAAATAAAATAAATGAATAAAATATACATTTCAATATTTTTATATTTTAATAATTATACAAAGAAAAAACACTTAGTTTTTCAATTGTACCACAATAAATTTATGTAAAACAAAACGTGATTTATACATTGTTACGATACAATGAAACATCGACATAACATCGATATATTGATACATCAATATTCCAATACATCGATATATCGAATTTAACGGTATATCGATATATTTAATTTAATTCACATCGAATATTTATATTAAAATCTTGATACCGAACAACTACTACTGGTTTTCAAGACCTATATATCTACTGTGCGCATCAGCATTTATAAAGCTTGAAAAAGCTAGAAATAGCTTGAAAAGGCTTGAAAAAGCTTGACAAAGCTTCAAAATCAATCAAGCCTAAAATATTTAAAGCTTGAAGTTTTCAAGCTAAGCCAAGCTCTGTTTCCATCAAGCCCAAGCCAAGCCTAACATTAAAAAAGCTTGAAGTTTCAAAGCCAAGCCAAGCTTTTTTATTTCAAGCCAAGTAGCTTGGCTTGGTGAGTCCCTAGTTACTATATATTTCAAGTTAAATAAAACCCACGGTATAAATATATATAAACGTTGAGGAATTAAAAAATTGCGGTTCTACTCAAATTCTCTGTTGAAATTCCGATTACCAACTTTTTTTACTAGTTTTAATGAATAAATTATAATTCATTTTACCTTTCCGTTCCTTTTATGATTTCATATTTACATTCTTTTCTCCTGGCTATGCAAAGATTGTCTAAAAACTTATTTTCTTTTCTTAGTTGAACTTTAATTATGTTTTCTCGCACAAAACATTGTTCTTTTATTAAAAAAACGTATTTGTTCGTGAAAACAAAATTACGTTCCTTCCTTTGTAGGTTTCATTGCTACGTTCTTTTGTGATTTATTCCCTTCGTTTGTAACTGACGCAGAAAAATCAGCCAACAATGTTTTCAAAACAAAACGACAAATATATTTTCCTCTTAAGAATTCGATTTTTTTCATACGTAATTTGTAGGATATACTCGTATAAGTATTTGTTACAAAGTATTTTTGACCTAAAAATTATTACAATACTATTGCATGTTTCATTTATTCATTACTGTTCTGTAAAGTTTTTATATAAGTTTTTTGCATTGACGAAAATTGAAACGGAATAATTAGATACGTTAACGTCATATTGTAAAAATCAGTTGAGATAGGAGATATGAAATTTTGAATATTTTGGCAAAAATAATTTCTTTAATAATTGTCATTGTAAATTTGAATTTGGAGTCTTAAATAAGTCTTTTTATACGGTTTTGGTACACAATAATTAAAATATAAATCGAATTTGATGTAAAAATATGTTTTACCAATATTATCATGTGACAATGATTTCTTGATTTATTCCAATTCTGAATATAAAAAAGATATTATAATTGTTTGATTTTTACGAGTATTTCAAAATATAATATAGATATTTACTAAAATAAAATATTTTAAAATAACTTCATCATTTTTAGAATCTGGTCTTCCAAATTCTTTTACACAAGCTTCATGTCATTTAAATGATATTTTACAAAAAGGATATATTACCTATCACATAAAATATCTCACAATAAAATTCATTGGGTTTTTTACCTTCCGTCACCTTTAGGTAAGGTTTTTAATGAATAAGCACGTTTTAAGGTCCCTAGAATGCGATTTTACTATTTTTACGGTGATGTCTGTATGTGTGTGTGTATATGTGTCTGTGTGTGTGTGTGTGTGTGTGTAACAACATTTTCGTCTACGATAACTTTAATACTACAATTCCAAAAATTATAATTCTTTCGTATTCCTCTTCGTTGCATCCATATGAAGAGCTGATTAGATTTTGGTTATAATTGGCCAATCGGAAATACCCCCATTTAAAGATTTTAGCAGTTTTTCTTGTAAAAACGATGTTAAATATTACTTTTTCACATTTAATGTTATTACAAATATTAAAGAACATTGTATTCTCCACGATTTGTCTGCATTTTATACTTCATATTAAATGGATATAGAGTAATAAAATTAAGAATTTAAATTTCATAAATTAGCTAGCTATTCTAGAAACAGCTACCATAATAAGAAAATTCTGATTGAAAGATGTCACTGTCAATTGACATATTCGTAGTATATTTGTGTTATAAGTTTACTCGAAATATAGGATATTTTTGCACGAAACTTTCTGTATGGAATTTGTATAAAATACATACAACTGTCGAAAGGTAATGTACATACAAGAAATTTAGAATCTTTAATAAGGAACTTTCTGTATGGCTTTTATAGAAAATACATAAGCATTAACGAAAATTCTACCAGTAGTAGTGTTCGAAAACACGAGTGGTAAAAAGTTACCGTGTTCGAAAATTGTACAATATCTACCAGATCCATCTACCGGATTCATGAAGAAATGAAGAATTTAATCTCAAAAAAAGGTAGTGATGCAAAGCGAAGCGCGCGCATTAAAAGTTTGTTAACTATATCAAATTTCTAACTTTTTTCAAATTTTTTTTATAGGTTATGGATCTACCCTGTTTACCACTTGCGTTCTTAAAATATCGATTCCGGTAGCTATAACCTGATAAACAGCTGTTGACCGATAACAGTTCACTGGTAGAATCTTCGTAAATGCCTCATATAATTAACGGAAGGTAATGTGCTGGCCACATCAGATTTTTTACATCTTTCTTTCGGTTAAGTATTTATTCTTTGAGAATATTCATTCTAATATTAAACTGCAAAAATTTAAAAAAATATCGTGGTAAATCGGTAAAACATTTAGCTGACAAGGAAAAACTGAACTGTCAAATCTGAAGAATTCCTTATGCACAGTTACTAAGGAACATTTATAAATACAAAATTTATAAAGGAACTCTAAAGGTGGAATTTGTGAGGAAGCGTTCATAAATTCGGGCCTCGGAGAAATTCGAATCCGCGTCGTTGGAATCAATACGAACCACAAGCCATGTAATGCCCATGTCACACTGCAAGGAAATGATTCGCGAAAACTTTATATAAAAGCAAGACTTACGAAAATTACAACGAACATTTTTGGATTTTTTGTGCCTATTTTACATTTAACTTCGCTGCTTCATTAAAAATAAAAGATTGAAACGGGTTGAATTCGAAACTGGATAACAATATAACATTTATTTCTGTTAAATTATGCTATTCAAAACGTTCAGTTTTACAACTTTAGTGACAATTCCTCCTTAGTAGATTTTTGCTAGAGTATTTTATTATCATATCTCATTTATCTTGTAACTACATACAGATCGGAAAAGAGAAATAAAAGTCAGTGTCGTTCAATCGAATTCTTATCGCAATTGCAACGTCGCGGTAACCGAAGGAGACTGGTACCAGCTTTGGTAGATTGTGCTTTTTATTATTTTTGTATTAAAATATTTTTATTAGAAATCTGTATCAACTAAGGGTTAGATAAAAAAGTTCGTTTCAGAAATTTCAATTTACTTTGATGGGAATTTATTTCTCAAAGGAATAATGTAATAAGGAAAGAAATAATTCAAAACAAAGTAAGAATCTACTACGTATTTATTAAATCATATAGGTATCTAAGACATGATATTAAATGAAAATTTATAAAATAAAACTGGGATAAATAAAACAGAATTGAAAGTTACTATTTTTCCATTTGGTTTTGTCTTTAGCTTCTGTTTTAGTTATTACTTTGAATAACAAATACAACTAACCTTTTATTATATTATGTACTTTATTATATTACTTTTGATTACCATAAATACATTACAAATGCATGAATATATAAGCACATCGTTGCTTATTTACGGAAGTGTAGATTTCTGTTTTTTTGTTGCCAACATTAATTATTCTATTAATTATCTAAAATGTAACTAGAATGCTACTCTAAACACGTTTATCTTTTTTTGCCAATTTAACCTAATAGGTGCTTTACGTTCTCTAGTTGATCTAATTTGATCATTCATTATTACAATCTTTCTTTTCCTCCTTTTCTACAAATGTTTAATTAAAGTTATCAAAGTCATCAAAGCTTTTTTTTATACAAATTGAATTTCTTTTGTAATACTTATTTTTATCTGTCTTTACTAAATAAGAACGAGGATATTTTAAAGATTTAACAACAGCTGTTATTTCCTACAATTTAGTTTTAACATTCAGAAGCCACACTTTTTCTCCACTTTGGTAACTTTGTTCACCATTTTTATCATAACTTTTCTTTTACTTTCCTTGATTTTTTAACATATAATTATAAACTTTATCTCTATTTATGTTACTTCGTTTTAAACTATTATTACTCTCTTTCGATCTTAACTTTCTACTTGACATAAGTTGAGAAGGTTAATAATTTAATTTAGCCTCTGGAGCATTTCTATAATTCAGTAAGTATATTTTAATATCCTGGTTTTATTCATTTGCTTTTTAAAGCAATAATTTAACTAGGCCTACAGCCTTTTCAGCAAGGCCATTGCTTTTTGGGTAATAGGGGATGGATGGTGTTATTGTAAAATTCAAGTTTTTTGCAAAGTTTTGTATTCCATAGCTATTGAATGGTATACTATCAACAACAAGAATACTAAGAATACCGTTTCGGCTAAAATCTTCTTTATGTGTATTAATTACAGTATTGCTATTTTTATTATTAATATCTGCACCAATTTTTATAAAATGGTAGATCTGGTACGATGATTTATTAAAGGTTCACGAATTTTTGATCTGCTATATTTATTATAAATTTCACATTTGTGAACAAATGACTCGATATCTGAATTCCTTCCAGGCCAGTAGAATTTATTTTTTGCTATTGTTTTTATTTTCTCTTTTCCTAAATTGGTTTCATGCAATACAATTAATAAATGTTTTTTTTAAATTTTTTGGTACTACTAATTTATTGTTTTAATACATATAATAAAAATATTGTAATTCACATTCTGAATTACATTTAGACTGCCAACTGTTTTGAAAATATTCAATAATTATCATAAATTTTCATCTTTCAAAGTTTCTACTTGAAGTTCATGTGTTTTACTTATACGTTGTAATCACCTTCAATGGTATGCACAATATCTTTCATTACAATATGATATTCAACATTAATTTTTATAAAATTGCGCAACAGTAAATCTGCAATGTACAATTTTGAACCCTGTAAATAACATAAATTAAAGTCATATACCAACAGTTTAATTCGTAACCTACGTAGTCTATTATATTTTCTTTGATTATTTTTTGATTAACACTATTAACGGTTGGTGATCATTGTAAATATTTGCTTTATGGCCCTAGATGTAATAATATAATTTGGAACATGCAAAACATATAGAAAGTAGTTCCTTTTCTATTTGTGCATAATTACGCTCTGTGTCATGAAACGAGATGCATACATTATCGGCTTGCATTAAACAGCATCCTAAAGCATCCTTTGATGCATCCCACTGAATGTTTATTTCTTTATTTGGATCATAGGGCACTAACATAGTTGCATCACTATTTAACTGTTTGATTTCACTTAATACCTTGTCATGCATCTCTTTCCACATCTACTCAGTTACATTCTTTAATTCTCTAAAGGTAGTAATCAAATCTGGTAGGTTCAGTATAATACTTCTCATGTAATTCATTACCCCTAATAATTTTTGCGAACTTCTTTCTAATATTTTGGCGAATTTAAATCTTGAATTGCCTTAATTCTTTCTTGAACTGGTTTAACATCTTGGTTATTAAAAGTTAATCCAAAATATTTTACTTTTTTAAATTTTATATTATATTTTATTGCTCTTTCAACTACTCGACTAATAATTTGATTTAACTTAGCTTTATTTTGAGCTGCACATAATATATCGCCAAAGTATTTTTCAGTTAGTGTGAAAATTTTCAGGTATTGAACATAGACCAAAAGGTGCCCTAATATATTCGTAGCATCCAAATGGTGTACGGAAGGTACATAAATTACTCGATTTTTTGTCGTTTTATTTGATGAAAGCCATCCTTTAAATCGAACGCAGAAAATAATGTAACGTTTTTATTTATTTGGGTGAAGTGTAAATATTCGACAATTATTATTAATTAAAATTAAGACTAAAACTATAATTAACTAGATAACACTAACACTATTTATTTAACCAATTAACACTACTATTTATTTCCACAACATTATAAATTATTTATTTAACTACGCGTTACAATCTTAGACTGCCGGTCTGTTGCAGGCTCTTGTAGACTGTTTACGCGATATTTATATCACTATATTTATATCACTGTATTTATATATCACGTTCAACTGTCCGCCTACCGAACTCCACAGCGTCTATATACTCAACTGACTCAACAGCGTCTGTATATTCAATTGCTCGGACAGAAGTCACCTCTTTTACAACACTATCTGTCTATTTATGTAATTCTCTCACTTCCACAGCCTCAGTATCACCGACTGTCCGTATGCCGCAATTCTTTAATACCACTGCCGAGTATTAACTTCCACTTGCCGTTACTGTCCCCGTATACCTAGCTTCCCAATACTCTTCAACACTACCAAGTATTCTCTTTAACAGCTATCCTGGTATACCAGTAACTTCCCGACTCGCCGTTACTGTCCTTGTAAACTATAGCTTTCCAATACTCGCCAGCACTACCGAGTACCACAACCACAGCTATCCCAATATACCAGTATCATCCCGGGTACCTACTCGACACCAATTGAATACGCTCACTACTACGATACTGCTGTGCTTCTTACTATCTCTAACACAAAAGGTTCAGGCGACCGGAAGTAATTAAACAGGTCGCGACCTGTTTGCCTACGTAGCCCGGCTGCTAGCGCGTCATCGCTATAAATAGACACTCGCTCATTGCTGCGGCGCGGCTGCGACAGCGGCGGCGACAGCGACGGTGGGCGTTCCACGTTAGAATAATATTTTATTAGACAAATTCGATATAATTTATTGTAATTCAGAATTGCATTTTCTTTTGTTTCAATACTATGCTCTGTTCCATTTAAGCCATTCAGTGGATAGCACTGGCAACAGCGCAAATCTGAAGTAGCCGAAACTACATTAGGTAAACTTGTCTCTTGTCTCTAATTTCAGCTAATCAGAGAGGTCAAAACTATTCCATATGCTCCACAATACTGAATGGCTTAAATGGAACAAGGTATACACGTGTCAGGAAAGTGATCTAAACCTTCAAAAATATCTTTATTATTGTCAATAAATTTTTCCTTCTCTGTCATTTTATTTCAATTATCTATTTTTTTAATTAGATTTAAACTTTCACAAGCTAAACGGCTTAAAATAGGTGTTTCAGTTTACCAGCCGTTACAAATATGTGTGTATTAATTTTGTCACATTTAGTTGACACTACAGCAGAAATTATTCCAAAAGGTACTATTACAGAACTTCCAAAAGCTCCTAATTGACAATTTCTTATTTGAATTTTATCAGTCCAGTTAAATTTTTTAGTGGAATAGTGTTAACATCTGCTCCAGTATCTAGTTTAAATTTTACATATTTATCAGTTATTACTTTTAATTCTTTAAACCATGGCATTTCATTTGAACTATTTATTGATATTAATTTTCTCCATACTATATTCAATATTTTCATTATTCTTTACTAATTCATAATTTTTTAAATGCTTAAACTCTTTATGTCGTCATGTTTAATATGCAACCTTAAATAAGTAGCAAATGCAATTATCTTTATTTGATATGTATTGATTACATGTATTTTATGTATCCATTCACGGTAGCGAGAGAATTTGCAACTAATCCTTGAACAAGGCATTCAATTGGTTCGGCTCTAAAATTATCCTCTTTTGATAAACGGATTGACTTGTATCTGCTCAAGAATTAGTTCCAAATTCTCTCGCTATCGTGAATGGAGTATACTTGTCTTTTACCCAAGAAAATGGCAGATGACGCATGGGAACTGACCATTTTTAAATGTATTATAAAATTCCGGGAACCAATCCTTGTCAATGCTAAATATTTTTATCTGCAAAAATAAACAATATTTGAATATTAAAAATTACTACCTTTAAGGTACTCTCGAGAGTACTCGTGAGAGTATTTTTCTGTGAGTTTTACTCTTTCGAGCAGTTCAGAGAGTAGCGGAGAGTTTCTGTCACAAATTACTCTCAGGACCATGTCCACTGGAGAGCGAGATTTCATTCGGCTCTTGGGAGAATAAACAACAAATAATTATTTAATCAGATTTTCATTAATATGCTGACCGAAAGATTGGGAACAAACATTTTCGTAATAAATAACTACGATGTGAATATTCCATACAGTATACAAAATATTTAAAAAAAAAACTCATTTTAAGGCAGAAATTGAGAGTATAGGAACAGCTATTTCAGGCATGTCTACTGAACTAAGCTAAAAGAAATTAAATCGTCCAAAAAACTATTGAAGTGTACTGCTATATGCAGAATATAATGCTGATTCCCAATATGCAAAAATATACAGGCTGTTCTATTTAAAATAACGATGTTGGTGGCAGCACAGTGTAAAAGAAATGTTTAGTATAATGCAATATATTTTTGCCCTATACATTTTTCTTCGTCTCTTTATTCTTTAGCCGCAATCAAATAAATACAGCCAGTTGCCTTAGCCTGTATATTTACACGGTTTTGCAAATTGTGTAATTTTCGATGAACCTCTCCTACAGTAAAATTATTGAATTGTGAACGCACTCCATTTTTCAATTTTCTATTGCCGTATTCTTTACATTGTATATTCCAAAGTGGTCATAGTTCTGAGATTACTGTCACAATACGAACTGCGTTCGAACTTTACAAGTAACTATCAGATAGGTATTTTGACCTTGTTCACTTGAGAGGAAGCTCTCAGGAATCTACTATCGACGAGTTTTACGTTAAGCCGGTATCCCACTGTAAATTTTTTTATAAAAATGGACGTAAATTTTTTTATAAAAACCGTTTTGACAGAATTTTTATGAAAACTGTATTTACATGACGTCACGTATAAATTTTGATGTGACGTCACATAAATACAGCAGTCTGTATTCATTTTGTTGAAAGCTGCGTTATGATTGGATGTTGATGCGGGCGTGCGCAATGCGGTTGCTTGAACCATGTGTAAAATCATTTTCTAGAGAGGCAGCGTTGTTATTTCCTGATATTATTTGAACAGTGGTGAGCGTTTGTTTATATTGAAATTGGAAATAATATGAAGCAAAATAATCAAAATGTGTAGTCTGGTTGCCTGAACAGACAGCGTTTTAATTGATTTGTAGAGAAATGAAGAAATTTTATACCACACAAAATCGCCTGAATATTATAATAAATACGCCAGGCAAAGTGCGATTTTCAACATCAAAAAATAAGTATTAAAGTCAATTCATATTTACATGCGTTATTCTTTGCATTTCTTTTTTCTCCTTTTAAATTTCCGTCCGAATCCTATTAGAATATTCATTAATCGTAACCAACAAAGTTTTTCAATTAATAATTTTACGTAGTATTAGTATAAATATCTTGATCTATCATTTATAGAAAGTATATTTTGAATTACCTATACAAATTTTCAAAAATAAAATATGAAGTAAATGAGAAGCCCATACAATTCGCCTCGTTCAAGCATTTTAAGATGGACCTTATTAACTTATATACTCGCGTCGTACCCTTTAAAGTAGTGACGATAAAAGGATTAATTTTTCAAAATTTATGTGTACACTAGATAGAATAATGCCCATCTTCCATGTGCCGAAAAACACTGCCTTAGATGAGTATCACGTTTCTATTTAATTTCGAACTATGTCCATGATTTTTAAGAAATGGTATTTCATTCGAAGAAAGTTTCAGTAATTTATTTCATCTTCTATTCGTAATTCGTTGTATGCGATAATTAAAACACTGCGATTTTTCTTTCTTTTCTCCAGCCATACACTAGTCCACCAGGGATGTTCGGATTTTTTTTATTTTTTGTATAACTGTGTAACCCATTATTCCAACAATTATTGCAGCTAACAATTTTTTATTTGAATTGACGTTATTCATAATGAAATTACAAAACGCAACTACCTCTGCAGAACAACGGCCACAAAATGAAGTTTAGTAGTATCTTTGGCGCCAATTCTCTTTCATGAGTTATGCAAAACGCGTAAAAAAAATTTACAGTGGGATACAGTACTTTTCATTAGTGCTGTCAAGAACCGGAAAAATTTAGAACCGGGTACCCGGTTCCAAAACTATCCGGGTACCCGGTTCCTGGAACCGATATTCAGTTCCGAGTAGTGGAACCGATTTTCGGTTCCGGGTAATGGAACCGATCTTCGGTTCCGGGTAATGGAGCCGATCTTCGGTTCCGGTTCCGAGTAGTGGAACCGATCTTCGGTTCCGGTTCTGGGTAGTGGTGCCGATCTTCGGTTCCGAGTAGTGGAATCGATCTTCGGTTCCAGTTCCGGGCGGATCCGAGTTATGGAATAATCAATTATAATTTTAAATTAGCCTCCTCATTCTTGAGAAATTAACATATTTTCTGAGAAATATTACTGAACGATATTAAAAAAAAATTATATGTAATTTAATTGAAAATATATGCAATGATGTGTTAATATTATTACACCAAAGGCAAGAGGATGCTAAAAATGTAACTACATAATATAGTAAATAATTGCAGATTTCAGTTACGTATTATATTTTTCAATTTTCATTCTATATGGTTTACTTCAATATCTTGACCTTGAGTTATATTTTCAAATAACGGTACCTATACGTAATGACAATAGCGGCCATAAAATTTAAGGGATAACGCAATAGATATTTCTAAGAATTTCACTTATGCCTACTTATACCTCATTCTGTTCTAATCTTTACATTTTGATCTCTCAGTTATATAATATAAATCAATATTTCTTATTTTCTGGATTTCATAACACCATTTAATAAATTTCGAAGTGAAAATAGCGCGCCTCATAATTTGTAAAAAAAATTGGTTATTTCAAAATGCCCAATTGAATTAACTTTAAGATTAAAAGAAACTAAAAGGGGCTACAAAGCACAAATCCTATAGAAATTTAAACAAAGACACCGGTCGCGTAGTCGGGGAAAAAGTACCTGGTTTTTGCACGTGTTCTTCAGAGAATTGCATTATATCAGTTTATAAGAATATCTGATACCAACTTTCCTAAATGGTTTACCTGTTCCTATTTAATAATTTTAAAAAATTATCTTTCAAAATAATTAACTTATTCATCATAACATATTGATTCATAGTACGTAAATCTAATTCACGGATTGTAATAATGTATATATTATTAGCTTCATAATCGAGATTCACCATTTTTCGGTCCCAGAACCGGGAACCTATACGTTTCGGTTCCAGAACCGAGAACCGTTGAGATTCGATTCCAGAACCGAGAACCGATGAGATTCGATTCCAGAACCGAGAACCGATGAGATTCGATTCCAGAACCGAAAACCGATGAGATTCGATTCCAGAACCGAGAACCGAGTAGTTTCTGTTCTAGGACCGAGAACCGGGTAGTTTCGATTCAGAACCGGATAGTTTCGGTTTCAGAACCGAGAACCGGGTAGTTTCGGACTCGGAACCGGGTAATAACACATTGAAATAACCGGGTACCCGGGTAATTTTGGAACCGGAACCGGTTCCCATCACTACTTTTCATGGAACGTTTTTATAAAAATAAAATATAAAAAATTTTATAAATTTTTTTACAGTGGGATACCGGCTTTACAGCCTGCGAGTTTCTCCCAAGAGCGTGTCCACTGGCGAGTACTGCTCTCGAGAGTTTTACTGTCACGTAGACATGCACCTTAACTTTAATTACTTTTTTCGTGACAGCTTCATTGTACAGCCGTTAAGAGTCCTGAATATGTGCAACAAACATTGTGTACTACTAGTGTACGTAAATACCTCAGTCCGACCAGAACATGCAGAGTTCTAGTGATCAACACCAGCTTGGAATCTGTCGTACTATCATAGAGTAACTATGTTTTTATATGTGCTCATAACTAATATAAAGAATTTATTTTAACATTCAACATATCATGATTAATCACTTCCATGGTTAAACACTACTGTCAAAATATGACAGCAATGTAATATTTATCCATTTTAAAATGCAACATACAAAATTTGTAGTTTTGTATTATTAACACTAATTACCAATAAATTAGCCTACATACGATTAACAAAAATTCAAAACTTTAATGTAGCACATCTTAACAAACTTTGTCTTACAAACATACATAATTTTAATATAATAAATGTTCAAAAATAAACCCATTCACATTGAGGCAATATCCTAATCGGCAGTAGAAAGAATTGTCACCATTTGTGATATGTTCTGGAGGTATCTCCTGTGCAGCAATACTATTTATAATGTTCCATTTTAAAATGGACAAATATTACATTGCTGTCATGTTTGACAGTAGTGAGTAACTATGGAAGTGATTAACCATTATGTTGCATTTTCAAAATTCTCTGCATAGCTTAGGTATGGCTGGTTTATGATGGATTTAATTTATAAATTTAGATTTATAAATTTAGATTTAAAATTTACGATTTACCTTGTTGGTTTATAATGAATTTAAAGATATGAAATATGCCCAATCAACTTTGGTCACGTGGTTTGACACAGATGTGAAGACTGTTATATGATATTTATCACTTTATCATAATCAATTTGTATTGTTCTACAGATAATATTAATAATATATCCATATTTTCAGAATCCATTTGTCAAATCAAAATTAAAATGTTTCAACTGTCACTTGAAACAGTCAATTTCCCCATCAAAATCATTGTTTGAAATACTGTGAAATGATTGGACGCATTTACAAATTTACATTTAGAATATAAAATATGGTGATATTTTAATTGTAAATTCTAAATCATAAATTTCCTAAATTCATCATGAACCAGTAAAGGCAGATATGTATTTGTAAATCTAAATTTCTAAATTAAATCCATTGTAAACCAGCCATTGCATGCGGAAGAATTTTTTTGATTGCATGCATAAATTAATAGTAGAAAGGCAACTAATCTTCAGTGACATTTTCTGAATATGTATTTACTCGTATAAAAATAATAGACCCGGTATTTTGACGTTCGGTTAAACTGTCTGTTAACTCTCAGTTATAAGAATAATGTCTCATCGAAAAATACTAAATATCGATACTTTATTTTCTTTTAATTTACAGTTAACATAACATATCGTTTAGCAATAATAAAAATACCGGACCCCTGTACTTTTATGCACGTACAAGTATATTTACTTAATTTTTAATTTAAAAAAAGTACCGTTAGCCTTGAAAATATTGCAGATTTCAGATGATCATGTATGGAATCCTGGTATGTGTGGTGAGATTTTTGTCCCCGTACATAGATTACGGTAAATATACGAGGCGGCAGCAGCCAGATAGCGTATCTGGTAATGTTCGGGTGAAATATTCTGTGGAACGTGCGTTAGCGTTCCGACTCCCAATCCTGCCTCTTGCCGAACTGAATTAGGCCACAAGGGCAGAGACAGGAACGGGTTCAGCAAGCTCTCTGAACGCTTGATTCAAATAAGTTTTATATACAAACGAAAAAGTGGATCGAATGTAATTAATAATATATAATAAAAAATATTTCGAGCACAAACTCATATTAGTTCCAACAGTTACCATTTTTAACAAACAAATTCCGCCATTTAATTGTGGGTTATACCGTCTTTATTAGTAATACCAACTTTAATTCTATTAGTCATTGTATCCCTAAGTCCTGCAAATTTTTCTGTGAATATTGTTCCATATGTCTTGCAAAGGTAGATTTTACTGTACGCACTAAATTTTTACAAAGTTGCTTTCCATTGAGCCAAAAGTAAAGGGTCTCGGTAGAAGCTTAATCTGCACTAGAAGATGACTCCTCAAATAATCGAACTATTATCACTAGTCATTTGGCCCACACTTTTTTTTAATGTGAAGCCTATATTTAAAGTAGCAGAATAGTATATTGAAAGACAAGTATTACAATGATCCTAATTGTAATACGAGTAAAGTTTGCGTAATCGAGCCGTAGGCGAGTTACGCAAAGTTTGTGTATTACAAATGGACATTGTAGTACGTGTTTTTCACACTATTTTTCCTATTTCTCATTAATATACTTTTTACTATTACATTTTACTTTTATTACAAAATTATTATAGAAAGAAATATAAAAATAATAAAGTTGGTAACGTTAAAGCTGCATACATACTACTATCACGTCACGTAAACTTACTTGAATTCACTTTAATTCTCATTTATTTATATTGCGAGAAGACACACTGTTGTCATTTGTTTCATTCATATGAAATCACATAAAAACATGTCCAATCTACATAAATAAATGGAAATATAGGTCTTAATTGACACTTGACACATGAATTCATGTGAGTTGACGTGACGTGATAGTAGTGTGTATACACGCTATACGTACATCTTAACAGTTTCAATAAAAATTTGAAATTTAATATATTTTGACAACAGTTACTTACAAGGTTAGAGGTAAAATTTATATTCATTATGTTATGAACCTACAAATAATTACCTTGAATTTTAATTTAAAAGAGTGCTTTACTATTTGGTGTAAATATTTTATTATAAAAAATCTAATTTCAATAATCTTTCTGTTGCGTCCCTCCGGTGCGAAGGACAATATAATAAGGACCTAGTGGCTCGAAGGACCAAATGTTCAAACCCTAAACCAGCGAATCCGGCCTAGAAGAACCAAATGTTTTGATCCTGCTCGCAAGCCCAAAATGTGATGTCTCTAAATCAGCGAATCCGGTCTAGAAGCACCAACAATGTGTTTGATGTTAAATTCAATGAATAAAACAAAACTATATGTAAACCAAATTAATTACAACCTTCGATAGCTGGTTCACAACACTGGACTTGTCCAATAAACGGGATAATATTAATTTGTGAAACGTACTAATTAACAACGAACGAAGGACCAGCTAGTTTTACGAACTAACAAACGTGCTAAGTATAATTGCAACAAAATAACAAACAACTGAAATACAATTCTAAGAAATATGTGATAGCGTATTGAATACAAGTGACATAAACTATAATAAACCAAAGATAGAACAAATACGATATTTGTATAAATTAACTAAATCATTTAATATGTGTATGACCACACAAATTTAGTTAAACAATATTAAGAACACTCAATGAACTTAATAACAACCAACTAGAATACAAAATTTGTTGCCTTGACTGTACCTAGTCGACAAAGAAATAATAATAATTTCACCCAAGGAAATATGAATCAAATCCCTAACAACACGAATTCCCGTGAGAAATCAAATTGTACAGTTCGATTTTACAATTGATTCCTGAGATGTGTCTATTAGCTGCATAAATTGGCGCCGGAAAGTATTCACGGACTATAAAGTACCAAACTAAATGAAAACCGA
Source organism: Harpalus rubripes (assembly GCA_963082715.1). NCBI lineage: Eukaryota > Metazoa > Arthropoda > Insecta > Coleoptera > Carabidae > Harpalus > Harpalus rubripes. The sequence continues at coordinate 47,007,859 of OY720455.1, read as the reverse complement.
ACGATAACTCCTTGAATTAGTCGTGCTAGGCTAATCAAGCTACGCGAACTATAATTAAACAACAAATTACTTTTCTGACCATATGAAAATCAGAAAGTTTATGCAAAATGGTGGAAAGCCACTCTCGAGGACGACGATGCGATACGTGTTTACCGTTTGCAAGCCAGACACATTCTGAGTTCTCCGCAGTCGATCAACGCGGTAGATGGACTTCGCTTGGCGTGGGGGTGCGCGCGCACTCGCGTGAAGCTAGTCAGTCGTATATTAATATTAATAGTTTAAGATACTACAGCTATTTCAAACAATTCTAAAATTAAACTTATACACGTAAAAATATATAACTAATTTTTCCAAGTAACAGAAACAGTTATTTCTATTTATTTATTGACTTATTTAAATAGAGTCAGGGCGGGTTAACCGTTCTATTCCCATGTGCAGCGGGTTGCTACCTCAAGGGGTTAATATTTTCTAAATTCCTCTCATTCAAAACATTAGTTTTAAACATACCGGCCACCTTAGGGTCTCCCTAAAGACGAACTTAGGCTGTTGGCAATCTCTGTCTGAGCAGAATTGGTTTGATCTTCGTCAAGTTGAACCACTTCACTTTGTGGCCAACACGAGTAAGGTTGTTGTAACCACTCTGGTCCATTTATCCAGAGAGTACATGTCTTGAAACTTAGAGGACTGAGACCTCTAGAACCTACGTCGGCCGCATTGTGTTCCGACGCTACATGACGCCAGTGTTCACTCGGTAAATTTGTCTGTATTTGAGCGATTCGATTACCCACAAATGTTTTCAGAGTGTGTGGTTCCTTGCGCAACCAGGCAAGAACTATCATAGAATCCGAGAAGCAATGTACAGCCTCCGGTTGGTTTGGAATATTTTCGAGAATGTTCTCGAGAAGTTTGGCGAGAAGATGCGCCGCACATAATTCCAAACGAGGTATAGTAATTTTTTCAAAGGCGCTACATGCGTCTTTGCACAGAGCAATTGAACCACTGGTTTATCGTTTAGATAACTTCTAACATAGACAACGGCACAGTAGCCTCGCTCGAAGGCATCCGCAAATCCGATAAGATCGAATTTAGAACCCAAACAAGCTAACCTTGGTATCGAATAGTTGGATATACAATTGATCTCGTTCAGAAACAAGTTCCACTCTAAAACAATATGAGCGGGAGGTTCTTCATCCCATTCTACCTTTGATTTCCCAAGCTCTTGCATGATGAGTTTAAGAAACATCACCAATGGGGACATAATGCCTAATGGATCATAGATCCTTGCAATGCAGGACAAAATGTTTCTTTTTGTGCATAAATCGTCGGGTTTTGAGACCGTATACTCGTAGCAGTCGGACTTACAAACCCATTTGACACCTAACAATTTCACTGACTCGTCGTCAGTGAAGTGGACATCTTTCACTGCGCGTGCATTGTCTGGTAGTTCATCCAGTATTGTTTGAGAATTACTGGCCCATTTTCGGAGGGTGAATCCTCCCTTTTCGAATATATCCGTAAGTTCACGGCGCAGTGTCAGTGCTGACTGAATATCTTCAGCTCCAGTCACAACATCGTCCATATAGTCATCATTTTGCAGGACTTTAGCTGCTAAGGGATATTGATTCCCTTCGTCTTGAGCCAACTGCTCAACTGTACGCAACGCCAAGAACGGCGAACAATTCAAACCAAAGCATATAGTGTTGAATTGGTACACAATAGGATGTGTGGCATCCACAGGTTTCCAAATGAACCTTAGAAATCGTTGATGTTCGCGTACAACTCTAATTTGTAGGAACATCTGTTTTAAATCCCCCGTAATTAAAATAGGATAAAATCTATTTCGCAAATGAAGAGTGAAGATACTCTTCTGTAGTACCGGACCAGGATACAAGTAGTCATTAATCGACTTTCCATTAGATGATGGCTTTGAAGCATTGAACACAATGCGTACCGGTGTCGTCGTACTATCAAGTTTAACCACTGCATGGTGTGGAATATAGTACGAATCCTGATCATTCAAATTGGGTTGCACATCAAGTCTCGTGACGTAACCCTTTTGCAAATATTCTTCGAATATTGCATCATAAGCCTTGAGTAAGCAAGCGAGTCAGCTGTGCGTGACAAATGGACAAAGCTTTCTTGTATGAATTGCCTAGTACTGGTGGGTACTGTTTAAAAGGTAAAGAAACCGTGTATTTTCCCTCGGAGTCTCTTTGGGTAGTATTGACAAAATGATCCTCCACCATTTTATCCTCCGGTTTAGTGACAACCGATGGAGTTGAAACGTTTTCCAATTCCCAAAATTTTGACAACAGTTCGTGTGTATCTTCTTGTGTGTATGTATGATTGGACACCACAGCATTGCTTGTTTGCTTGCTGGTATATTCTCCCATAACCACCCAACCAAAGATTGTTTTGATGGTGGTAAGTGTGCCATCGACTCCTTTCTTAACTCCGTTACGAATGACCTGACCCCAAATGTCAGCTCCTAACAGCATGTCTATTCGTTGAGATTTATAGCATTCGGGATCCGAAAGTTGGATATTCCGAAATTGATTAAAGGTATCCCGAGATATTGGATAATCTGGGATTCTGCCTGTAATGTTGTCGATTACAATGCAACTCAAATCGAGAACTGGAGTTTCTCTACGACATGGTTTGATTTAGGTATGTATAATACCACTAGTGTCCTTGACGTGGGTGTCACTGATTGACATAATCTTTGTTTGACACGCTTCAATAGACAGATTCAAATTGTGGACACAACGACTTGTGATGTAGGATTTCTGCGATCCTGTATCCAATAAGGCACGTACAACATGTACCTTTCCTGCACTGTCAAATATATGCAGCTTTGCAGTGGGTAGTAATACCGAAGTATGTTTTCTGTGTTGACTTAGTGAATAAGTCCTAGCAGACATTGACGTAGTAGTTTCAGAATTACCACTACTGACTTGAGAGTTTGCATCACTTTTGGGTGATGACGGACGATTTTTTTGCACAGATTTTTTATCACGCTTGGGTGATAACGACTTGTTCGACCTTTCACCAAAATGCAGCAGCGTATGGTGAGTTTTGTTACACGTTCTGCATGTGGCTGTACTAGGACAGTTCGGGCGTATGTGACCCATTCTAAGACAGTTGATGCACAACTTGTGTTTGATTGCAGCATCATGTCTTCCTTTAGGTTTAAGAGCTATAAACCCTTCACACTGACTGATGTAGTGAGACTTTCTGCAATACGGACAATTCGTATCAGTTGCCAATGTCATCGCTCGGGATGCTGGCTTGTGCCTTTTGAAATGTTTGATTGGCTCGTGAGTTTTGACAGGTTTGTCTGGCTCAACCTCTAAGCTTGAAACTTGCTTAGTCAAGAACGCAATTAACTCTACATGAGTGGGCTTGGAGTCAGAATCCAATGTTAGTTCCCACTGTCGTCTAGTAGCCGAATCTAGCTTACGACAAATCATGTTTTCCAAAATGACCCCACATGAGTCAACATCAACCTCTAAGTTTTTCAGAGCAGCGATGTTTTCGCGTGCTGTGTTCAACAATGATTTTAGTGCAGGAGCGTCTGCCAGCTTGACCTTTTGCACATCTTGGAGTGCATTCAGATGTACCGACCTCAACAACCTAGGACGATAATATTCATCTGTGATGGCGTTCCATGCAATATCAAAACTATCAGCTTTGACGGGGATATTTGTAATAAGCCTAGCGGCTTCCCCTTTTAACGATAACTTGAGATATTGAAGTCGTTCAATATCTGACAAACTGTCCCGATTTATCACCAACTGTGTGAATAAATCGTAAAAATTCATAAAAGTTGTTTTCTCCCCATCGAATGTTGGGAGATTCAATTTAGGCAAGCTGGGTTGCATATATCGCAAAGATTGTGCTGATTGAATCGAATGTGATTCTGATTTAGCTCTGTCGGACCCTGACTGTGATCCGGTGTCTCCACTGAACATAAGTTTGTAATTGACACGTATGTCGCAAATGAGTTCGTTTATGTCATAAACCAACTTCTTAACTCGGGAAATTTCTGCCAACATATCCTCGTCGGGATTTTTGGTTTGTTTTAACTTTGAAGAATATTCACAATAAGTACGATTGAATTCCTGTTCCCAAGCTGCGAGAGACGGAAAAGTTACCTCAAATTTCACTTTACTTTTTTCATCAGTCTCTGAAGAATAGACTGATAGACGACGAATATGTTCTGTCACAACCTCTAATTGTTCGTGCAGTAGTTTAGCCATTTTACAGTGTGTTATTAAATGCAATTACTAATACCAAAGTAACTAGAAACAATAATTATCTCCGAATATCGCCAAATCCGGCTCGAAGGACCAAATGTTGCGTCCCTCCGGTGCGAAGGACTATATAATAAGGACCTAGTGGCTCGAAGGACCGAATGTTCAAACCCTAAACCAGCGAATCCGGCCTAGAAGAACCAAATGTTTTGATCCTGCTCGCAAGCCCAAAATGTGATGTCTCTAAATCAGCGAATCCGGTCTAGAAGCACCAACAATGTGTTTGATGTTAAATTCAATGAATAAAACAAAACTATATGTAAACCAAATTAATTACAACCTTCGATAGCTGGTTCACATCACTGGACTTGTCCAATAAACGGGATAATATTAATTTGTGAAACGTACTAATTAACAACGAACGAAGGACCAGCTAGTTTTACGAACTAACAAACGTGCTAAGTATAATTGCAACAAAATAACAAACAACTGAAATACAATTCTGAGAAATATGTGATAGCGTATTGAATACAAGTGACATAAACTATAATAAACCAAAGATAGAACAAATACTATATTTGTATAAATTAACTAAATCATTTAATAAGTGTATGACCACACAAATTTAGTTAAACAATATTAAGAACACTCAATGAACTTAATAACAACCAACTAGAATGCAAAATTTGTTGCCTTGACTGTACCTAGTCGACAATAACAGCAGATGCGCTGTGGATGACGTCACTCGAACGAGAACGTGTGCAAACAGGTTTACAAAGAAATAATAATAATATCACCCAAGGAAATATGAATCAAATCCCTAACAACACGAATTCCCGTGAGAAATCAAATTGTACAGTTCGATTTTACAATTGATTCCTGAGATGTGTCTATTAGCTGCATAAATTGGCGCCGGAAAGTATTCACGGACTATAAAGTACCAAACTAAATGAAAACCGAACGATAACTCCTTGAATTAGTCGTGCTAGGCTAATCAAGCTACGCGAACTATAATTAAACAACAAATTACTTTTCTGACCATATGAAAATCAGAAAGTTTATGCAAAATGGTGGAAAGCCACTCTCGAGGACGACGATGCGATACGTGTTTACCGTTTGCAAGCCAGACACATTCTGAGTTCTCCGCAGTCGATCAACGCGGTAGATGGACTTCGCTTGGCGTGGGGGTGCGCGCGCACTCGCGTGAAGCTAGTCAGTCATATATTAATATTAATAATTAGTTTAAGATACTACAGCTATTTCAAACAATTCTAAAATTAAACTTATACACGTAAAAATATATAACTAATTTTTCCAAGTAACAGAAACAGTTATTTCTATTTATTTATTGACTTATTTAAATAGAGTCAGGGCGGGTTAACCGTTCTATTCCCATGTGCAGCGGGTTGCTACCTCAAGGGGTTAATATTTTCCAAATTCCTCTCATTTAAAACATATTAGTTTTAAACACTTTCATAAGTAATGACAACTAAAATGTAAGATATTTATTTGACACTTAGATTCAGTTACCAACTTCACAATTTATAAAATCCCCAAAAACATTTATACAAAATTCTTTGTAACTCAATTATTACAAAAACAGTTGTACAAAATTCACTTTGTGCACGCGAAATAAAAAAATAATTTTGCAGAAATAATATAAATTTATTATATTCCAAAAAATTTATTTATTATCACAAAATTATAAGCACAATTTTTTTATGAATGTGAAATATTCATATACGGTGTCAGCGGAATTATGAGAATGTAATGTGCTACCCTGTAGGAATATGTCGTCGTATATCTGTTAAGGAAATATTTGGAATTGTCAACATAGTTCGTATACATCGGCGTGTATTTAGGCATTTTTGAGTTTTGTGTTGATTTACGTGATTTATCATAAATTTAAAAAAAACTAATAATGAAAAGGACTAGAATAATCGTCTTGCCTGCGTGTGCGTTTTTTGGTGCAGAATTTTCCTAGGTGTCAGCATAAATTAGAGCAATATGAAATATTTTTGAACTACTTATCGAAATATTATCGCGTGGTGCCAATCTTACGGGGAGATATACAGAGAATTAATGGAAATGTTTGGTGGTCAGTTGGTGAAACTGTGGCGCCAGCTCTGCCTATTCTGTTTTTGCATTATGAAAAAATATTCGTGTAATTAACATAGAGTAAGTTAACGTAAACTTTGATTTTTAGCAAATCTTGTATAATTTTTGACATTTTCTTTGTTTGTATTTATAAAAAAGTTATCTTCGTGTTGCACTTGTAGAAACCTACTTTTCCCTTAACCCTTAAACTTTATGCATGTGCTATCAGACTGTCACTGAATGTGAACATAAACACAGTATTCAAATTTCGCATCTTTGCTTTGGTCTTACGTACAGCCACTGACACAAAGGATGCAGGACTAGGACTGCTGTCATCTATAACGAGCTTTGCCCAAACATTCCCATTAACATGAAAGAATGAAAATATATAGTTATCTGATCATCTTCTATGCTGAAATCTTTAATAATATAAATAATAGAATGGAAAATAATTCTTCCTTGGCAGTGCAGTTACTATCAACTAAGTTCTTTGATTGGCAAAAACAAATTCCATTGTAATTCGCATACAAACATAGATTGCGCTAACTATTTTCAATCGATACTGAAATCACTTATGATTTATAAGTCGGCTAGAAACGTAGTATCAAACAGGTTAAATTAGACGCTGTGTTTAGGGACACTTTAATGTGCACTATCTGATGTTTGGTAGGATGGTAAGGATAATTATTTAAAGATTTATTCTCTTTCAGAATACACGTTTTATTTTATATTTGACAGTACTCACATTTGCCTCGAAGAATCATAACTGACTGACTACCGGGCGTTACCAGCGCTACCTCGTATTTAAATAAATAATAATTAAGCACAATAAAAATCAGTGCTGCCCAAGAGTACATCACACACTTCCACCCTTAATTTAAAAATTTAAATTTACAAATATTACAATTATAATTTCTATACTTGTTCAGGTCCGTACTGTAAACTTTTTACTAAACATTTAGGTTTTTCATACACAGGTACATTTTCATTAATTTCAGAGTTACTATTGTTACTATAGTACCTGAGCCGCTACCCTAAATCGTTCTTTTTATAAGGGGATAAATGTTCTTGTACTACCCATTTTCTTCGTCCCCGCCCCCGCGAAGCACCACCTTTGAAACAGGATCATATAGATCTTGAACTGATCCCGAATGTCAATGTCACGTCAATATGACTGTCTGCTATGTATTTTGCCTTTTTTTAAGTATTTGGTATTAAAATGATATGAATAGAAGAAATTAATTAGTTTGAAACGTTATATCATGTTTCATTACCATAAAAAAATACATCCATATTTAAATACTCAAAGGTAAAAGAATTTAATATGTCAAAATCAAATCACATGTACAATAGACTATAACCACAAGCAAATTCAGCATATTATTATATTATAAATATAATGCTATATATGTTTTTATCTTCTACTTCTTATTTTAAAAAATATACTGTTCTTTTTAGGAGTAGTTCAGTTCAGTTCAGCACGAGGTAAGATCAGTTCATTTTCCCCCTAAAAAGAAAGCGCCTCTGGTTGTTATGAAATTGATAAAGTTGAAGAAGACATCTCACTGGGTGAACATTTCAACTGTAACAGCACGGGATCAAACTCTAACCCCACGCGCTGTTATCAAAATATGTAACAGGGCGGGATCAAATTCTAATCCCACGCTCTGTTACCAAAATATGTGACAGGACTGGATCTGTCACTCGAATGAAATTAAAATTTGGAATTAATATGCCGAAAAGGTAACGCTGCCACCAGTTTATTTTCAAAGGAAAATAAACAAACTTAATTTGGAAACATAAAATATATTATACACAAGAACAAAAGTAATACATTTACACAAATATTTAAATTACAACACACAAATAAGATTCGTACTATACAATTTACAATTAATAGCTCTAGCAAAACAAAGAGATAGCAGTTACGTACTAAATTATTATTAACTTATTACTGAGATTGTACTCCCTATTATCATGATTATTATTTATTTATTTATTTATGTATTTATTTATTTATTTATGCACTTACAATAATCAAACAATTATACTGTTAATGTTCTTATTAGGATTCGTTGCACGTGACATTTGTAGTTGGTATTTAATTGCGATGGCCATGGTATAAAAATATTGTTGCATATGTGTTCTTTGTTTCCCTTTTGCTCAGGTTAAGGTTTGGCGCCAGGCAGTCGAGCGCTGTAGCCACTTGACACTGCAATACCGGGCTAGATAAGGCCATCTGGCATTCCGTTCCTGATAAACAGCGATGACAAACTTATGATGTTCTGGAAATTTCAACGGGCCACCCAACCACCCACTCACACCGGTGACGGGGAGGTGCAACCCTTAACCCCGAAACGCCTAAGATTGGAAGGAGGCAGGAGGGATATTTTGGTTTAAATACGGGGATAAACGCTGCATTCGGCAGTCTGGTTTCGGCCAGACTCACAGACCTTGGACCTCTGGCATGGTTGACATGTTGGGTAACCCAAGGCTCTGAACTCATCGAACTTTTACACTTGGCTTGTCCGAAGTAAGTTCTAAGTCTACCTTCGACTCTGTTTCCAATACCGTTTCCTACTTTCCGCCCATTCAGTTGCTATGGCTAGCCAGGCACGTTTGGGCACCTCCACAATTTTTCCTCCCATCCAGTTGCTATGGCTAGCCAGGCACGTTTGGGAACCTCCACTACTTTCCGCCCATCCAGTTGCTATGGCTAGCCAGGCACGTTTGGGCACCTCCACCATTTTTCCTCCCATCCAGTTGCTATGGCTAGCCAGGCACGTTTGGGAACCTCCACCACTTTCCGCCCATCCAGTTGCTATGGCTAGTCAGGCACGTTTGGGCACCTCTACCATTTTTCCTCCCATCCAGTTGCTATGGCTAGCCAGGCACGTTTGGGAACCTCCACCATTTTCCGCCCATTCAGTTGCTATGGCTAGCCAGGCACGTTTGGGGAACCTCCCTACCATCCCCCCTATTCACCTGATTTGGCTCCCTTTTTCAATTACGAGGCACTTAACTTGGGCAAGCACTATATTATGATTTATTGTTGTCACAATGATATAATGAATTTGTATCCACGTGACCTAGTATTGGTTGTCAATCAAACGTAATTTTGCGGGTCTAGTTGCTTTGCAGCCACCCAAGCTCAAGATGTGTGCCGTATCAGCACCGAACGCTGGCAAGTCCACGTTCACTTGAGTATCACTTTACAAATCACACCCCGACGGGTACGACACAGGTACTTGTCGGGATAGACAGTATGGCGACACAGTCGCATACTGTAGACGCTTCGGCTATGCCGGGCGGCCTGTACAAATGGTGAGGCCGGTCCAGCGGCGAACCAGGACTGTGTTGCTAACCCCACGCTTTCCATACAAAAAGCAGGCCGGCGGCGACGCCGAGCGTCATGGCAGTTCGGATGAAATTCCGAACTCACCAAACTTACACATTCACCTTCACGTACACAACTACGTTTATAATTGACTACCAATATACAGGTCAAATTAAAGCAGTATTTTCAATGTTGTTAATGTTAAATTGTTGGGACAACCTTTATGTGTTACTATGTTTAATTTGTTATAAATTATTTGTTGAAATTGTGTCTCGATGTCTCTCTGTACGAGGTTTTTACTGTGGTTTCCCTCGCACGTAAGGCGAATGCCAGAGAGCGGACCTTTCCACAGTAGGGGTCGTGTTCAAACCACGACACCCGACCATATTTCTCATAATTTGCTTTTATAAAGAATTTTCAATAAATGCACAAAGATAGACACATGTTGTCTGCTTTTTGGAGAGAACATTATTCTTTAATTACGTCAAATACCTATCCCGATTCCTCCACTTTTAACAGCTACTCTATATTACGAACCAGGTAAAGGGTTACTAATTAAATATAAACACAACGTAGGGTAAGTACAACCTTCTATTAGACGAGGCCATGGTCAAGGTCAAAAGGTATACGTATTTCGCGTTACATAAAATTGGTGCCGTGACCAGGTATGTTCCGTTACATTACTTACATGTTATACTATTTACCCATCTTACAACTTCGCTGTCTAACAACTTCTTACTACATTGTAACCGCTACAACCACTCCAACTCCTCTCTCTCTCTCTCCCTTTTTTTCGCTTCAGCCGTGGTTTATATACTGATTCGGTAATTAATTTGTTTTTCAATACTACGACGCATGTGGCCAAAAGGGAATTTTTACTAATCACATTACTACGAGATATACACACAACTTGAATAGAGTTAGAATTTTGATGACTTACTCATTTTTGAAAAATAAACTAATTACGAACGCTTTCTATTCTGATGTAATGAATTTAGGAATTTGTGGAACGTACTTCAAACTACCTTACATATATTCATGTCTCACTACAAAATAATTCTCACATATATTTGCAACATCTATGGGAATATTTCAATATAAATTATGAACAATACATACATTTTCTTTATATTCAATATCCTGAAATTTTCATTTTCTACTTTCCTTTTCTTTTTCTTTATATTCGTCATTTTTTCGCAAATTCCTTTTGTATTCTTTTTTACGTATATTCTTTTGCGTTGTTTTTTTTATTTTCATAATCTTCATAATGATGTACATATATTTTTGACAATGGCATACAAATATTTTTGACAGTGACATTTATGTGTCAATTACAAACATTTGAATTTCTTGTCTTGAAGTAGTTTGATCTAAAAAATTTTTACATCAAATTATTTTATATGCATTTCTTTATCTCTAAATCTATAGAAGATATAATAATGAATTTATATTTATCGAATAAAGAATTTAACGTTCTTTAATATAAGTACTTGCATAAATTTTCGATAAATAATATTTAGATGATTTTTTTCTTGTAACTACTATTTCCGGTTGTCCAATTGTTACCAAAATTTAATCAACTCTTCCCATTATTGTTAGATTGAGGTATCCGTAGTTAAAAATGTCTTAAGTCTTATAGTATTTGAGATATCGTGGATCCAACATCCTCACACACATACGGACATCATCGTAAAAATGTTATAATCGGATTCTAGGGACCTTAAAACCTGCTTATTCACTAAAATCTGGATATGCGATTTTTAGCATGAATCCAATACCTCTCTTAGCGAGAGGTAATAAATCTGGCATAAACTGAATTTTCCGTGAGCCTTTACAATTTAAACACTGTTTTAATTGTTGTTTTTTTACTCTACCTTTTATCTCCTCCCTTTTTTGATCTTTCCAGTCCAGCAATTGAAATCTAGTTCGCAGTTCTCTGCCTAATAATAAACTAGCAGGGGAAACGCCCGTGGTACAATGTTTAGTTGTCCGATAATCAATAATAAAGTTAGGGCTAAATTTAAATTTGAATTATTTCCAATGGCTTTTTTCGGTGCACTTTTGATCGTTTTTACTGAATTTTCAACCGCGCTATTTGATTGATTCTTTTGTAAAAATAATTGAAATTCTTGAGATGTGAATTGTTTAGCGTTATCGGATACAATTATACGCGGTAATCCAAAACAAGCGAAACAACTTCTAGAGGCCTCTATTGTTGCATCGGATGTAATTGATGAGACAATGAAAACCTTCGCCCATTTTGAATGTGCGTCCAAAATTATCAAAAAATATGTATTTAAAAATGTAATCTACTACATGCTTCAGTAGGCCATGGCTAGGGGTTAAGTGCTACTTTCGGAGGGTAATTTCTATTTAATATACACGATGAGCAATTTATGCTAATTGCTCTATATTTTTTCTAATCCGAGCCATCAACAATAAGAACAAGCCATGCTCTTCATTTTTACTATTCCCATATGAGAATTATGTAATTCATTTAATAGTGTATTTCTTAAAATTTCCGGGATGATTAAACGTTTATTTCATAGTAAACAGTCATCTAGAATAGGTAGGTACTTATTTCATTGCCCTGTCTGTAATATACGTCCATTTCATTAGGTACGTTCAATAGCAAGCAACTGTTAGCGCTAGATAACTGAACGACCAGCTAAGTATTAGCTGGTAACATTTTGCTCGAGCACTGACTAGCATATGATTTCATTTCTAGGTTAGTACTAGATACCAAATTCAAAATGAACGAACAGCGCAACATCGTTTTTCTAACTTATAAAGACGGAAATTGTACAATTAATGAAAAGAACAAGATATTCGTCTATAAAATTCAAAGTAAGTTTATTATAATTCTTGTTGTATTTTGGTATACATCATTGTTTTGTGTTGCATATGCACAGTATTCTAACTGCATAATTGTCTGACTGCACATATAGTGACTGCTACAACAATTTCGTTAACAAAATCTGTTTTGTCGCAAAATTCTGTTAACACAATCGCCCGCATTTTGATTTTAATCTCAAATGTCAGCTTTAATGTCGTTCAGTAATTAAACCTTTTCGCTGTAATACAAGCACTAGCAGCTAGATAACACTTTTGGCCATTGAACGTACCTATTATTAATGTTAAAGTCTTTAGACCATCCTTTTCTCACGTATTTTAGAATTTAATTTAATAATTTATCGTTTTTCATTGCCTCTTTTACAGCTTGAAAATTTATTGGAAACTCACTTTTAGGAAAATAATTTATAAAATCTACATAAAATTTTTCTAATTCATTACCTTTTAAAGGCAATCTAGAGAGACTATCTGCATTATTGTTTTCCGATATTACATATTCGATACGGTACTTGTAATTCGACAAAATCACCGCCCATCGCCTTATCTATTCGCTGAAAATTGCGGTATACCTTTATTAGGGTGAAATATTGAAAGCAATGGCCTGTGATCCGTTCTTAAAATAAATGCTATACCATACAAATATTGATTAAATTTATGCGATGCAAAAAATAGCTAACCTTTCCTTTTCAATTTGAGCATATTTTTGTTCACTCTCTGACAAAGTACGAGACGCGTACGCAATGGATTTCTTAGAGCCACCCTGCATTTTGTGTACAATGACTGCTCTTAAACCATATGATCTTGCATCTACAGTTAATATGATTGGTAATTTCGCATTGAAATGTACTAATATTGGAGAAGACATTAATAGTTATTTATGTAACAAGTGTGTAAAGTAGTACTTTTTTGGTCGAGTGCGGTGTTTTACGAATTGTAGCACGAGACAAAAAATACTATTTTACACACGTGTTGCATACAACATTTTTCCTACAACCGAAATGGTATTGACGTTTCTCATAATACTGAGTGTACAGGCATCCAGCAGCTTCAAATACTGTTAGTACTCTTTCTCATAACACTGTACAAAATGTAACTTAAACACTTAGAAGAATATCAGACAGACGATGATTATTCTTTTATAATGTACAAATGGCACATTTAATATTAATATTAAAAATTAGGTTAGGTTAGAATACATGTCAAAAAAATGATAAAGTTCTTAAAAATTAGATTAGTACTCAATCTGTTAAAAAAAATATTAGATTTGTTTCATTTACAGTGTATATTCATATTTATTAATAATTTTTATTACTTTCATTATTATTTACTACCTAATTATATGTATACTTGCCAGGTAAATTAACCGAATTTTAATATTGCCTAGCAACGCTTATTTACTTTTCGAGCACTAGTGCGTGAAGAGTACTTTTCACGCACTAGTGCTTGAAAAGTGACAATTTACACACTGTAATGAGTGCGTGAAAAGTACTTTTCACGCACGGTTGTAGGAAAAATATTTTAAATTTTATCAAACCACACAATTACTTGACCAGTTCCATTTTATTTTAGCTTTCAATAAGATATACAAGGTATTTAAAATTGTTGAAATATTTGGCACAAATTTTGCATAATAATTGACTAAACCCAAAAAAGATTTTAGTTGAGATACATTTTGAGGAACTGAAGCATCTTTAATGGCTCTTATATTATCTTCAGACATCTGGAGACCATCCTTTTCAATGGTATGTCCAAGATAAGTGACTTTGGACTGAAAAAAATTCCATTTATTTAAAGCTATCTTAAATCCAGCTTTTTCTAATCTACTTAAAACGTTTTTAAATTTACTAAATGTTTTTGCCAGTGATCAGAATAACGTCTAAAAATATGCTAACGCCATCATGGCCTTGTAATACAGGTTCCACGATCTTTTGAAATTTAGTGGGGGCACAAGATACACCATAAGACAACCGGTTATACTGAAATAATCCCTTATGAGTACTGATTGTTACAAACGGTTCTGATTTACTATCTAAACATACCTACTTGCTGGTACGCTTGTGACAAATCTAATGGTGAGAAAATCGCACCTCGTTGTAAATTACTAAAATATCTTCGATTCGTGGGAGTGGGTGTCGATCTACTTCTAAATATGGATTAATAGTAACTTTAAAGTCACCACACACTCTCACGTAACCGTCCTTCTTTAGCACCGGCACGATAGGTGCACCCCATGCACTGTAATCCACTTGTGAAATTATATTTAATGCTTGCAAACGATTTAATTCAGTTTCAACCTTAGATTTAAATGCATGTGGTAGCGGTCGTGGTCGGAATAATTTATGGGGGTTATATTGTTATCTTTTAATTTTAAAGTAATAAGTCCTTGTTGAAAGGTTCCCAGTCCGGGGGAGAACAATATCGTAAATTTTCTTTTTTAATTTTCTAAATTATTCGATAAATTGACAAATTTATTTCAGCAATACCCAAATTGTACAATTCAAAAAGTCACGTTCTAGAATGGTCGGCCACCATACTTAACCTTCCGTTAGTCTATTGAATTTTTCTAACCTTAGTGGTCTGCTGGGGTCCAATGGACCCCACAGGACTGTACCACGATTTTTCTGTATTTAGTTCTTTCCATTGTTGCACTTATTTTAATAATAGGTATAAATAAGAAAGAATACAATAAACAATTGTTTTATTGTCAAAATAAACCAAATAAAAAAAAACAATCAAAATAAATAGTCAATCTGCGCACTCGTTGCACATAAAATTAGTATGCTGCAAACAAACAGTTTTTTCACATTTATTGCAAAAGTATTAGGATTTTCTGTCTGACCCTCTAGGACAAAAATCGCAACGTCGTTTATTCTTGGGCACGTTTTGATAACTTCAAAAGTCTTTCTTGTTCTTTTTCAAAATCTCCCATTGTAAAATAAGACTTTTAATATAGAAACAGTATTAATTTTACACTAAAAACATAATAAACATCAAACTTACGAAAATAATATCACCAATGTGAGTAGTCTGTGGGGTCTATTAAACCCGAAGGGTTAAAAATATTCAAATTAACACGTATTCCAGCCGATGTCAGACAAGCCGGGAATGACCATGTTTGAGGTTATGCAAAAGAGGAAGGTATTAAAAATAACAGCATTTAAAGCGCGTAATTTGAACTTTTAAATCAGAGTTACGGTTTGACTGGGTCCATCAGACCCCACCAGACTAACGGAAGGTTAATAACAAAAATTGTTAATGTATTTAGTTTATCTTGATATTTAATATTCATATGTAATTGCCCACTTGAAAATTTTTTGTTTCCATTGTAATAAAACAGTTATTTGTTGGATTTAATTTAGGATGGCTAAATTTTTGTTGCCATGTTGCCGCAGAGACTCTGATATAACAGAAACACTTGCTGCCGTGTCAATTTGAAACAGAATGGGAGTAATTTCTGCAAATATTTCAATAGTTATTGGTTTTACATTATTAGTGCAATCTAATTGATATAATTGTAAATTGGATTCTATATTATTATCATCTATATTTGAATTGGATTTTAAATAATTATGAGTTTGATGGCTATTGTTTTGTTGACAGTTATTTTTATTCTTAATTTTATTCTTTGGACAAACAGGTGAAATATGACCTTTACCACCACACAAATTACACGATGTATTTCGAAAAAACACTTATCTGCATGATTACACTTGTCACACACTGCCACATTTGAGGGGTTGGTCCGTCCTGCGGGGAGCAAGGCGGCTGCTCGCTGCCTTATGCGTGCGCGTGCGGATATGATGTAGCCCTAGCTCTACTTTCACCTACTGCAGCTCGGTGTTGTCTCTCGCTGCCTCTCTGGTGATGGCGATCTGGATTACTTGGTCGAAGGTCACAGTTTTTTTCTCCTAAAAAAGTCTGTCCTGGATACCACCCGGAAGGAATCCAACGGTAAAACGATCTCTTAAATTTGTCTCAATTTCTTCTGCTTCGAATTCACAGTCACTTGCGAGATTTCTCACTCTTACTGCCCAGTTATTAACTAATTCAACAGCTAACATTTGAGGACTATGGAATTTATATCTTGCTGCGAATACCGAAACTGCTGGTTTAAAATGTGTGTCCATTATTTCAATTAATTGATCATAAGTTTTAGTTCCCGGTTTATTTAGAATAGGTATAGATAAGTTATAAATTAATTTATATGCTCTTTTGCTTAGTATATTTAGTAAAATTGTGCGTTTCCTACTAACATCTGTTAAATTATTTGCGGAATAATAGTTTTCTAATCTCTCTTTCAAAATATTCCAATATCCGCACGTGGGATCAAATTCGCGCAAATGTCCTACCACCCCGATATTTTTCGATTTATATATATATATATATATATATATATATATATATATATATATATATATATATATATATTTAAATATTTAAGAATTCCTCGTCGCCACTTGTGGTAGGATGGTAAGGATAATTATTTAAAGATTTATTCACTTTCAGAACACATGTTCTTTTTATATTTGACAGTACACACATTTACCTCGAAGACCCATAACTGACTGACTACCGGGCGTTACCAGCGCCAACTTATTTTTAAATAAATAATAATTAAGCACAATAAAAATCAGTGCTTACCAAAAGTTTAACTGCATCACATGTACCCAATATGAAATGTAGGTATAGTATATCGTAAATAAATTTACTACATAAAATCTAAAGTCCAAAGTAACACCAAAATCATTAATTTGAGATTCTCGATTTATACCTTTTTAATCTAAATGTAGTGCAAAAATCTGATGTGGCCAACACATGATCTCCCGTCAATTTTATGTTTGAAATAGCAATAAGCTTTACGTACAGTATCACTTCTGGTTGATAGTATGTAAACAAAATCTAATTTGTTGTTCCAATAAATAGAAAAGTCTGTAATACCACATTTTAGACTATATTTTATTATGTTATTTGTTAAGAGCTCCAAATTAAGTACCACTTCCGGTTTATCATATAGGTATAGTCGAAATACAATGTTGTTTCAAATTATACACGAGTTTTAAATTGCAAATTTGAGAAGTTTTGAATCATGTTTTAATATATTTTTTTAAGAAAATCTGTTTATAGCTAAAGTAGTACTTCCGATTTATCAATTTTAGAAAAAATCTAGTATGTCGTTCTCATTAGTATAAAAGTCTTAAATACCAAATTTGAAAAGTTTTGGATTGTATCAATTTATTTTTCACGAAAATCTGTTCAGAGCTTCAAATAAAATATTACTTCCGGTTTATCAATTTAAGCCAAAATCTAATATGTTACTCCCCTTCACGTAAAAGTCATAAATACTAAATTTGACAAGTTTTGGAATATATCATATTATATTTTTCACATAAATCTGTTCAGAGCTTCAAATAAAGTATCACTTCCGGTTTATCAATTGTATCCAAAATCTAATATGATGCTCCCCTTCACATGGAAGTATTAAAATTCTAAATTTGACAAGTTTTGGAATATATCCTATTATATTTTTCACGAAAATCTGTTCAGAGCTTATAGTAAAGTATCACTTCCGGATTATCAACTTTATCCAAAATTTAATATGTTGTTTGTTCCTCTGCATATAAAAGTCTTAAATACTAAATTTGACAAGTTTTAGAGTATATCATAATATATTTTTCACAAAAATCTGTTCAGAGCTACAAGCAAATATCACTTTTGGTTCATTAATTTCAGCCAAAATCTAATATGTTGTTTCCCTTGATATAAAAATCTTAAATACTAAAATTGAAATGTTTTGGATTATATTTAATATAGTTTTTCATTAAAACCTGTTATGGTTCAAGTAAATAGTCACTTCCGGTTATCCAATTTTACCCAAAGTCTAATCAACTCTTTATATGAATGAAGAAAGCTTAAATACGGAAAATAGGAATATTTGGAAGTTTTTTATAAGAGTTATCGTGGATGAAAAAATCGTCACGCACACGCGTACACGCATACGCACACACGCACACGCACTTAGTTTATGTCCTTGTCGTGTGCATTCTTCATACTCTTCGTCGTAGTGCTGTAATAATTCTTCTATCTAATTGGTAATATGTATAAATAACTACTATTATTTTCAATTTATATATTTATAGTGCTGTAACCAAAAAGTTAAGAAAAATTGCATATCTATAGCAATAAGTAAATTTAGGTATAACTGTTGGAATCGGATATAATATTCTTATTATTAAAATAACACAAAATATTGCTACAATATTATTTGATTGTCAGCAATTTTAGTTAGATGACTCGGCCACCGACTGCTACTGGGAGAGGGGGTACGCAAATCAAGTACAATTGTGGGTTCGTAAGGGATAACCAAAATTATACTTACTGTCATTTGTCAAAATACCTGCAAAATAAATGGGATAGGAGGGGCGCCACTCAGTTTTGGTGATGTTAAAACCGAGAAAATAAGGGTGAGTGGTTACGGAAACGTTGAATGATGATTCAATATAAGGAAAACTCACATATGTAGATAAACATGATAAATAATTATAATTTACTCCTAGATTGACATACAGATGACAAACAGGCATCGAACTTGCATTACAACATGGCACAAAAATATAGTTCAAAATAACTTTCAATAAAATTACGATACGGGAGATCTCCATTCATTAATACTTAAATAAATATTCTACTACAGAATAATCGTACAAACTTGTAAAGATTCTAACAGGTTCGGCAAGTGCATGGGCGGCGGTACATAAAATTTTAGATACTCAAGGGCACTAACCCACCATGAATAACTTCTCAAAATAATACTAAATATTACTAGTCTTGTCACACAAATTATAACAAGGTTCAGAGAGTCTCGTAGTATTCAATATAAGCGAAGTAAGATAGTCTTTTCCAACAATCACGTGGAGTGAAAATAGGGCAAAAATGTCTTTGCGGGGTACTTAACTGATTTGCCTCGACGTGGTGGGATGGACGCAGGCGGACGTCTCCAAAGACGTCGGAATGGTGTGGTGGTGATCTCCAGCAGCTACTCAATGGCCCCCAAAATGGGTTTGAGGGGCGATGACTCGGTGCAGGCGACGGCAACAGCACCAAGTCCAAAATATCGGGCAATGAACGTGACCAAATATCCACCTAGCTGGTGATATGACGGGATCGAAGCACTCGAAGTAATTTAACCGGTAAACGATAATCGATCCACGATCATAAATAAGAAATAATTCTGAGCCCGACACTGGAGACACTTTGACCGTCTTGTTCGAGAGTCGACAACTCAAAATGCCGCGCACAGCACAAAAACTCTTAAAATACGTAAAAATTAACAAAGAATAAATTTTTACAAGCTCGACACCTGCTGCCATCATTTCTACATTACCAACTACTAACTACCTCTAAAAATGTAATATAATATGAGTTAAAGCGGGAAAAGGAAAGGAAGGGAAGAAGACAAGTATTTTGAATTGTGACAATCTCCCCCTTTCGTATAAAAAAACAACAAAAAAAAAGAATCAAACGTGAATTTAAATAGTAATTTTAGTTTGAACCAGTCTCTTTTAAATCTTTAATGTGCCAATTTCCCTTTGGCTTTCCATCTGAAGTTTCTAATTCATAAGTAACGCTGGAAGTTTTTTGTTTTATTCGGTATGGTCCGGTAAATTTTGGTGCGAGTTTCGCTGCGAAAAATTTGCTTCCATCCGAGAGGACATGATTCCTTAACCAGACCATCTGACCAACGCGGAATTCATTTGGTTTACGCCGTAAATTATAATATTTTTTGTTACGTTCATGAGCTGCACGAAGTCTATTTTGAATATCGGTAAATATAAGTTTTAAATTTTTATTCCCGATCGAAGATCGATCTGTATCAGGAATATCCGTCGATTTAGATTTTGAAAAATAATCACCCGAGATTACATGTTCTCTACCGAAATTAATATAAAAAGGGGTATAACGAGTCACTTCGCTGGTTGCTGTATTTATCGCGCAAGCTATATGAGCTAAATATGTGTCCCATTTGCGATGATTTCCATCCAAATAAGAACGGATCATGGTTTTCACGGTACGATTCACGCGTTCCGCAGGATTATTTTGTGGGTGATAATTAGCATTATAACTTATTTTAACACGGTACATATTTGCTAAATTTTTAAAATCATGGCTTACAAATTGTTTACCATTATCTGTAATCATTATTTGAGGCACCCCATATACTAAAAATATTTTTTGTTCCACAATTTCGCACAGTTTCTTAGCAGTGGCGTTACGTACGGGGAATAAAAGTACATATTTCGAAAAATAATCAGACACTACGAGCAGACACGTGTGACCTAATAACGAGCGGGGAAATTCCATGAAATCTAAACTAATGAGTTGCCATGGCTGACTAATTAAGGGTCGATTACCCATAAAACCAAGTTTCGGATTTTGTAATGGTTTTTGACACTGACAAACCTGACATTTACGAACATAAGACTTTACATCGGCAAATAACCTTGGCCAATAATACAAATTTGAAACTCTGTGAAATGTTTTGTATGCACCGAGATGACCGGAAGTGGGATTATCGTGACATTCGTACAGTACTTGATTTCGAAGTTCCTTGGGAATAACTAATTTCCAATCTGATTCGATTCTAGACAGTACATATTTAAAAAGTTGACCGTCCACAATTTTCCAACGACGGAAATTTTCCGGTTTTTCTTGAATTTTTCCTAATAATTGTCTATACCATGGGTCTATGATGGGGTCGGTTACGGTGATTAAATTTAAATCAGTGCTAACAGCTCGTGATAACAAATCGGGCATTAAGTTTTCTTTTCCTTTACGGTGTATGATCTCGAAATTGTACTGTTGTAAACGAACGGCCCAACGCGCAAGACGTCCGGTGGGGTCTTTTAAATTATTTAACCAAATCAAGGAGTGATGATCGGTGATTACTGTGAATTTTTCGCCTTCTAAATATTCCCTAAATTTTTCCACGGCCCAAATAACCGCCAAACACTCGCGCTCAGTAACTGTGAAATTTCTCTCTTGTTTATTTAAGCTTCGGCTAGCATAACATACTATATGTTCTTCGTCATCATATTTTTGTGAGAGCACCGCGCCGATACCATACCCGGATGCGTCACATTGTACAATAAATGGTTTCGTAAAATCCGGACAATTCAAAATAGGAGCTGATATTAGTCTTTCTTTTATTAAATTAAATGCGCGTTCGCAGTCTTTAGACCATATAAAAGGTCTATTTTTCTTAACTAGTTCAAAAATGGGAGCTGTTAAAGTTGAAAAATCGGGAATGAAACGCCGATACCAACTAACTGTACCCATAAAACGTCGAATCTCTGTTACAGATTTAGGAGCGGGAATTTCTAAAATTGATTTAACTTTCTCTGGGTCCACATGTAATCCTGTATTGTTTACTACGTAGCCAAGGTATTTAAGTTCCGGGCGACAAAAATGACATTTTTCTTTGTTCAACGTTAACCCGGCCTCAAAAATTTTTGTTAGGACTTGAGCTAAAATTTCTAAATGTTTTTCAAAGGACGGCGTCACGATGATTATATCATCTAGATAGACAAATACATATGGTTCATATTCATGACCAAATAATCGGTCCATAAGCCGTTGAAAAGTGGCAGGCGAATTATGTAGACCGAAAGGCATTCTTTTAAAATGAAATAGTCCACGACCTGGCACAGTGAACGCAGTTTTGTCTTGAGAGGACTTTTTAACAGGAATTTGCCAAAATGCTGACTTTATGTCAAGAGATGTTAAGTAACGTGCATCTTTTAATTTGTCTAAGATATTATTAACATACGGGAGGGGATATGCATCGCGTTGTGTAACCGCATTTATTTTCCTATAATCCACCACAAATCTATACGAATTATCCGATTTCCTTACTAGAATTATAGGACTCGCCCAAGGACTTTTTGAAGGTTCAATTACACCGTCTTTTAACATGGCGTCAAGCTCAAGGTTAATTTGTTCCTGAACTTTAGGCGACACAGGATAATAACGTTGTTTTATTGGCTCGGCCTCCGTTAATATTTCGTGCTCAACGAGAGTAGTACACCCTAAACCCTTTTTCATCTTTTTAAAATAATGACAAATTAGTTCATCGAGTTTTAATTTTTGCATAGGCGTCAAATTTTCCTTATTCACCCCCGACTGCGATTCTATTTCGTCAACATTATACATCGAAAATTCGCCGCGACAAACATCGACATTTAAATTCATTAAATTCCAAAAATCGACTCCTAATATTAATTCTTGACTTATCGATGGAATGACTAATAATTCTATTAGTTTTGTACATTTATTTAATGTAATTGGAACGCTTACATAACCTAAACATTTACATTTAATCCCATTCGCAACTATACATTCTATATTATTATCTTCCCTTAATTTTATACCTAAATTATTTAATATATTCCAAATTCTTTCCCCTATAATTGATCTATTCGCACCCGAATCTAAAAGTCCCGTGAATTGGTTTCCGAAAATTTTAATATTTACATAAGGTCGGTTATCGCCATAAACATTTGACAACATATAATCTATTTCTGATTTAGCGGTATTAATAGAAATAAAATCTAACCAAGATTTCCATTCATTTTGTTGTTGAACCGTATTTATGAAGTTCGATCCCCGGTTCGAAAAGAAGAACTTCGACTTCCGTTTCCCGAATTGTTGCATCTAGTACAAGTAGCCTTGGTATAATTTTGCAATCCGCATCCATAACAAAATTTATTTAACGGTGGCCCACAGTCCCTATATAGGTGGCCAGTCTTCCTACAATTCCAACAAGTGGGTTGACTTCTAGGTTGAGTAAAAGAATTATTTCGAACCTCTGAAGTATTTACATGAGTGACCCGCGCGCGACCTTGATAGCTAAGATCCGGTTCAAGTAAATTCCGCCGTGCGGAAGGCGGAGGGTGAAATTTGTCGGCCATTAATCTATTATTTTCCAATTTTTTGCAAATCTCGCGTAATTTATCGACGGTATGAATATCTTGTAACCCCATAGCATGTATATAGTAGGGTGCAATATTTCTTCGTAATACTTGTAATTTTTGTTCTTCAGAAGGTTTAGTTGGTAAGCGAGAAAATAGATTAATCATACACGCAAAGTATGCACCGATGGACTCGTCTTGTCCTTGCGTTCTGTTTCTAATTTCTTCCCACAACTCTACTTCATAATCGTACGGCTCATATTCTTCTCGTAATTGTTTTACAAACTCGTCCCAAGATTTGATTTTATGCCGCATTGACCGATACCACGTCAAGGCCCTGCCTTTTAATAATTCGACCGCACAATTACATAGTTCATCTTCACTAATATTTCGCGATACTCTATAATCATTTACTAATTCAAGGAAAGCATTGACACTTAATCCGGTTTCACCGTTAAATGTAATATTCCATTGACTCACCGGTATTTGTTTCTTACGAGTTTTATTATTTTCAACGGTTTCAACAACATTAATTTTCGTTTCCGCGTTATCATTTTCATCAACCCGATCTATAAATTCTTGTTCGAATTCTCTAATTTCCACTAAAAGTACTTTTATTGGACCTTTTAACTCAGCCGCCTCGGATGTCTCTATACGACATAATCTATTTATGATATGTATTAATTTTGTAGAAATTTTCTTAAAATTTCCGTCTGTCGATTTTCCCGAAAATTCTAATCCTAATGCCCTAACTTCTTTAAATTTTGCCGCGCAAATATCTAGTTCCTTGGAAGGATCGCGGGCCGTAGTACTTTGGTCAGTTAAGTCCCCTATTTCTTCGCGTTTGAATTTCTTAACGAGTTCTTGCCGCATTACTTGTATTGTAAGAATACTGGTATTTTCAACGCCGCGTACCGATAGTTCATATTCGAGTTCATCTCTACTTAACCGGTTGACTTCCATGTTTCCAAATATTTTATCGGACGATACCGAATTAATTTTGAAATTTATTTGTACTCAATATAAATTAAATTTAGACTGATAATGATTTAAGAGAGACGTGGAGACAAAATAATTACACCTTGATAAAGTTTTGGCCCTTTAAAAATTTTGAACCCTTTGCCCTTTTGTAAATTAAGGGAGCCCCACGTTGGGCGCCAATTTGCTACAATATTATTTGATTGTCAGCAATTTTAGTTAGATGACTCGGCCACCGACTGCTACTGGGAGAGGGGGTACGCAAATCAAGTACAATTGTGGGTTCGTAAGGGATAACCAAAATTATACTTACTGTCATTTGTCAAAATACCTGCAAAATAAATGGGATAGGAGGGGCGCCACTCAGTTTTGGTGATGTTAAAACCGAGAAAATAAGGGTGAGTGGTTACGGAAACGTTGAATGATGATTCAATATAAGGAAAACTCACATATGTAGATAAACATGATAAATAATTATAATTTACTCCTAGATTGACATACAGATGACAAACAGGCATCGAACTTGCATTACAACATGGCACAAAAATATAGTTCAAAATAACTTTCAATAAAATTACGATACGGGAGATCTCCATTCATTAATACTTAAATAAATATTCTACTACAGAATAATCGTACAAACTTGTAAAGATTCTAACAGGTTCGGCAAGTGCATGGGCGGCGGTACATAAAATTTTAGATACTCAAGGGCACTAACCCACCATGAATAACTTCTCAAAATAATACTAAATATTACTAGTCTTGTCACACAAATTATAACAAGGTTCAGAGAGTCTCGTAGTATTCAATATAAGCGAAGTAAGATAGTCTTTTCCAACAATCACGTGGAGTGAAAATAGGGCAAAAATGTCTTTGCGGGGTACTTAACTGATTTGCCTCGACGTGGTGGGATGGACGCAGGCGGACGTCTCCAAAGACGTCGGAATGGTGTGGTGGTGATCTCCAGCAGCTACTCAATGGCCCCCAAAATGGGTTTGAGGGGCGATGACTCGGTGCAGGCGACGGCAACAGCACCAAGTCCAAAATATCGGGCAATGAACGTGACCAAATATCCACCTAGCTGGTGATATGACGGGATCGAAGCACTCGAAGTAATTTAACCGGTAAACGATAATCGATCCACGATCATAAATAAGAAATAATTCTGAGCCCGACACTGGAGACACTTTGACCGTCTTGTTCGAGAGTCGACAACTCAAAATGCCGCGCACAGCACAAAAACTCTTAAAATACGTAAAAATTAACAAAGAATAAATTTTTACAAGCTCGACACCTGCTGCCATCATTTCTACATTACCAACTACTAACTACCTCTAAAAATGTAATATAATATGAGTTAAAGCGGGAAAAGGAAAGGAAGGGAAGAAGACAAGTATTTTGAATTGTGACAATATATTTACTTGATAAGACGTTCCTACCAATTGTTCTTAGGCTGAGAATATTTCCAGACTAATATCAACTTGGATTTTTGAATATATTCCGTGTGAATGGAACACATAACACAGCTGTAATTGCATATTTCGGTACGATATGTTTTATGTTCGGGCGTAAATAGGACATCGTGTTTTATGAATTTTTTATCGGCTACCGTTCGTGGATTTTAAAACCAGAGATATGTTTATTCTACCGAGGATTCCCATATTTGCATTATACGATATTCGTATATTCAAATACGAAAACCAGACAAAGAGAATAAGATTTTATAATTAATGAATAAGGTTAGCATTTTAAAAAATAATCTGTAAATATTAAAAATTAAATACCGAAACACATCTTAAATGTTTATTCATAAAAGTTAGTATTATAAGATTCAAATAAACTTTGGAAAGTACAATACTAAAACAACGACAAAAAATAAATGAAATATTTTTCTTATTTCGCGTTTACAATTTCAATTCTGTCACACTATTTTTAGGGATTTTTTGAAGTTACTTAGTTCAAACAGATATTTTCAGAAATCATTATTTTGTAGACAAATAGTCTCAGAGAGTCCCAAGGAGTTAGCAGCTTGAGGTTATTATAGGTTAAATCGCATTCTAGGAAAGGATAAACAGATAAAATTGCGTAGGTATGCACTATATTTAGATAGTGATATTACTAAATTCAGTGAGTTTCAGGTTATACTAAAAAAGAAAAAAGTTCGTCCTTGATCATAATATTTTGTATTGAATTAATCCAAGGCCGTATTTTATAAATATAGTAGATTCCTGATTATCCGAGCACCGGATATCCGAGGTATTGTAGGAAGGTTGAGTCATCACATGAGTTGTACCAACAACAACCGAAGTCCAACTTAATACAAAAAAACACTCAAAGAATATTTGCTAGCATTATGTTGAATACTAGATAGAAAATAAAATACCTAATTTTTTTAATCGATTAATTATTTATAGTTTACGAGAAATAAATTATAGAAGAAGGGGTATCGTAACGTCATAGTCTACCGACCGCGACAGACAGTCTCAGAACGGTAGATGTAAATCCCCGAACACGCTCGCGTCACCGTATTCCCTCTCCAAATCATTCGATTGCAAATAACAATATTATTAAGAATAAATGTTTAATTTTTATTATTATAATGAGAAACTAAACACCAATTTTTCTCACTTGATCCTTACATCATAGTTTGATGTTCGTATCAATCAAATGGTATTGGTAGTGATGGAAACGTGATTATAGATTATACATAGATTTCAAACAGTTTTGTGTACAGGGCAATTACGTTATGTAATACGTCATACACTAGCCATGGTTACACTTATGAAATACGAATGTATTATAACTATTATTAAAACTATATATTTTACCTTCATTGTGTAGTATCGAGTTGTGCACGTATTTATACTGTAGTTATTTATCATAATCACTAATCACATTTTTTTCATCCATTTATTTAACTTCCTTGTGCCTTGTCTGACTATCTGCCTGTATGTATGTCTGTTTCAACATTTTACAAACCAACGACTTTCTAACGGTCTACAGAGCTGAAATTTAGTACGTAGTTGGAATAAAATTTTCTTCGTTTTTACATGTTTACACTTGTGGCAAGTAAAAGGTTGTACCTTGTTCCTTGATGTTTACATTCGGAAAGTAATTATCGTTTGAAATCCATGTATTCGTAATCCAAAATTGTTCAAAATTTTACCTAAATTTGTAAATTCTATACTGAATTATTTCATTCTTAAGCTAAACTACTATTCCATTTTACGATTATTCCCAAGATTATATTTACCTAAGAACGAAAATCAATGTAGGAAAGGGTAAATATCGCCAATAAATTATAAAAATAACAATGATATTGACAAATATTTTTTGTCCAAAATGAAATTCGTACTTCTTGAATTTCGCGACACTTAATGTAAACACAATGAGCCACAAAGCATGTTTTATAGATTACATAGAATAGAATTGAATAGAACAGCACAGGGAATAAAAATATGAACCAGCGCATGTGCACGGGACCATTTATACTTGCTTAAGAATAACTTCACTAATTTCGCCTGAATTTGGGTTGCAAACGAGCATGAAAAATATATTGTATCACTGCTGTCGAATGTCATATTCTAATTTCGTATAACTATCTTTCTCTGCGTTAGTAAGACAAAGATGCAACTATTAAGGCTAGTTTATGCAAGTTTTCATTAGGAGAAAAATAAAACATAGCGATAATACATAACACAAGTTTTGACCAATCATAGAAAAGATATATTTATTTGACGAAAAAAATATAATCACGAATACCACTTTTTTAAAAAATATATTCCACTCCAGTGCATTTTAATTTATCTAACGAGGCATACAGTCTGTAACTACAGCATTAAAAAAAGTAAAAATTAAGAATACAAGTTAATATAAAACGAACACTATGTTCAAACTGACCTGTTAATTTTATTTCTCCTACTACACTTTTCCAAACATCTTCTTTATTATTTTATCCTTAAAATCCGGACATAAAATACACTGGGCCGAATGTGATCGTCGCTAGTAACTATGGAAATATCTTGCATATTTTTCTTATTAATGCATCAATGCATATGCCTGCCTTTATTTTGTTATTTTTAATTAAGCTTCTTTAGTTAAAGAAGAGTGCTGAATTCAACCCAATATTTTTGTATTGTCAACTGAAAAGTAGGTAGTCTTGTTCTTCGGTTTTATTTTTAGGTTATATGAAACTCCAAATGTCATCAAAACACTTGTGATATGTAATAACTTTTCTTACTTCAGAAACTAGTAACTTTGAAATGTGCGCATGCGCAGTTGACACATTTTGACATAACACATGAGGATAAGACATAAGAAATAAAATTTATAGACCGGGGGCTAGTGCTACATGAAAAATGTATCATGGTATTCCAAATACTGATCTTTGGTGCTTACTTTAAATACCCTGGAGAACGATTTACTGTCTTCCTCGGAAAAACAGACGATCTACCCAGCTGTGGGTCATGACCCAAAAATGTTCAATCAAATGAAATTTTAGAATCTAGGTATTCTGTATGGGACTTGCATAAAATGAAATTAAGTATATGTAAGTGTTAGCCGATACTCAATGCCAGACATTTTCAAACGTTACGTGGGGCGGTAAAGCCTTTTATTGCTGTGCATTTTATCTTACACAAATTTATCATGCCATTCCATCCGGGCTTTAGTCACCTGACAATTTTTACCCTACATGACAAAATTAAATTTTAGTATTAATAACACTTTTTTATTAATTTATCTGTTAATTATAAAAATAAATTATTACTATTTTATATCATTGTAAAGTTAAAAAAATTCTCTTCTCAATGGCGTAACTTTCCAATATGGCGTCCATACAAAAATTAAAACTTTGACATCAATCCTCGAAAACCAACATTGATAAAAAAAATTGAGTATCGCCAGTCGAAAGAACATAAAAAAGTGCCCTAAAGATGTGCAAACCAAAATCCAGTATAATTTCACACTTCGAAGTTATTTGCAAAAATAAAAAACTGCAAAATTTACATTTTCGCCTAGATCTAGTGACCTATGCATTTTTTCGCAAATAACAAAATACTATTAAAATGGTCTCCTAATGGGGCAACTTTTGTCTAATTTAACCAACCTTGTAGCTCGTACGGTTCTCGAGATCCCAATGCATTCGTACCTTAAATGGGACACTCTGTATACCGGTCACAGAACCCTTGCGATTTCGTCGGCCACTTACAGTTGGGAGTATATGATAACAAACTGTCTGAGACTAGCTTTATTTTATTAATTATTATTAAAGAAAATAAGAAAAATTGATCCCGGACAATTTCATTGGTTATTGGCTACTCCCAGACATTTAAAAAAATCATAATCGCACCCCATTGCGAAAATATTCTTTTTTACTTCCTTGTACAAAGTAAAGGAAGTATTGTAATCCCGAAAAATTTCGGTTTTCCGATTTCAAGGGAAATATCCATTTTGACCATCCCTGAATCCATTTTGACTAATTTTGTCGTGACGTCTGCATGCACGTACGTATCTCGCAAAACTTAAAAACGGTAAGCCGTAGAAAGTTGAAATTTTGTATTTAGGACTGCTATAAAATCTAGTTGTGCACCTTCCTTTTTGGTCATTACATAATTACCAGAAATGGTACTTTATTTGAAGCCTATAATAGATTTTAATGAAAAAATATTTTAAAATATAATCCAAAACTTTAAAAAGAAAAATGTAAATAGAACAATAGAAAAGGAAATCAATACAGTTTTCAGCATATGTAAATATGTAGGTATGTATTTAAATTAATAAAAATTAACGATTTACCAAAAAGTTTAAGCTAGTTCTCATTTTTGGATTAGTGAATTCTATTTTATCCATGTATTTAAAATCTAATCTTCATTTTATTATCAAAAATGTAGTTACATGGATTAGATTAGACTTTATTTTAAGAAATAAACTGCCAAAATTAGAGTAAAATTCGCTAATCCAAAAATAAGTAAAAAAATAAATATATCAACACCACTTATTACCCATTGCTGGGTGGCCAATCTGCTTTGTACACAGATATCGGTAATGATGAAATATTTGCACCGTGTACACGGGCACTCATTGCTGGCGTGGAGATAGGGGTCAATTTTGTGTCATTTAAAATTGCAAATATTTGGCGTTGGTCGAGATTAAACCCGGTTCCCCAGATTCGCGACCTGACACTCAGGCACGCGGTTACGAGACCCCATGGGGTCTCAAAAATAAAAATTAGCTTAATCTTTTTAACGACTCGAGCGGTACATGACGGGAGGTATTGTGTTGGCCACGCCAGATATTTTTAATCAGTGGACATGGGCGTATGTCATTTCCATAGTTACATTTATTATGATTGACAGCATTGTATTACCGAGTGTTTTTTTTAAAAAAAAACTGGACATAGGGAGTTGTCAAAGTCATCAAATTGTCAACTTCAAAAATGTTGTATGAAGAAAAAGTACAAATTATAGATAGATAGATAGATAAATTTTATTTGTTTCAAAGCATATGCTTCATACAAATAGGTATGACAACAAATAAATACACATATGACGTACAAATGATCTGTTATTTTTAGTCCTCTGTCGTCCACTTGTTCTAATTTCGCCGTTCTCTGTTCCTTAATGTTTATGTTGTTAAAGATGTCTTCATTTATCTGATTTAATAAACCAATTTTGGCGTTAAAATCACCAACAACCAAAACTAGGTGATCTGGAAATTGAATTAGTATAGTTTCAAGTGTATTGTGCAGAATTTCAGAGCAAGCACTATTGTTAAGTGTAGGTTTAAAGTATAGATTACAAATAACAAAGTTACGTTTATCTATTTGTAGTTTAATTATAATCCAGAGTTCTGATTTTTCTATTAGTTTTACGTTCATACAATTTTTAGCTAAAATCAGTAGGCCACCTGACGGCCTACCCACTTGTTTGTCTTTAGTTGCGTTACTGTAAAAAACCTGTGTATAATTATTTAAGAATGCGGGTAAATGTGGTTTATCTAAATAAAACCACGTTTCACAGAAACAGAGAACTTAAAAGAATTAAATTTTGTTCATATAACTAAATTATGCAGGTTATTGATGCCATTTACATTAAATAGAGCAAAATTAATTTTATTTGAATTACTTAACTTAATTTTTTGTTTCTTTTCTTCGTGCAGTTGATGGACCTCTAAGAAGGGAGCCCCCGGGTTATTGTGGTCTTGAGTTGCGAAAGGAATAAGTATTTTCTCCAGGCGGTTGAATGGTATCGGGTGAATTTTCAGCCGATATGAAATATGGCACCTTCCTCTTGCGCTATGTGACCCTCATGTCGCAGTTGTTTGACTGGTTGCTATACTTTTGATGGAGAATCATTGGAGGACGTAGAACCTCTTTCCCTTTTATTTGTAGGAATTACCATTAGCTGATTACGTACAATTCTAACTGTATTCCCCTCTGCTTCATGCTTCTTTTTGAGTGAAAGTAACTTCTTCTTGTTTTCTAAGGCCTGTGTTGTCATATCTTCATTTATGAAAATCCTGCTACCTTTAAGCATTTTTCTATTGAAATATAACTTATTTCTGAGTTTCTCCGATGAAAAAGTAACTAGTACTCTCTTTTGTCCTGGTTTATGCTTATCAAGTCTTCTAATGTTATCTATGTCTCCTTCCGTTATTGTAATATTGAGGTAATTTTTTATTACTTGTAAAATAGTATTTTCTATTTCAGATACTGTTTTACCTTCTTCGTCTAAGCCTACAAAGATGAGATTACGCTTCTTTGCCTGAAACTCTAGAAAATTGATAGTTTTTTGTTGAATTTCAATTTTCTGCTCCATTTCCTTATATTTCGTTCTCAGTTCTTTGTTCTCCAATTCAAATTTATTGATGGATTTATTCATATTCTGTAGGTCTTGCATAATTGTATCTAATTTACTTAGTTTTTGAAGTTCTTTTAAAATTGAATCAATTTTATTATCCTCCGTACACATTTTGAGGTTATAAATTTATTTACTTCGTGCGGATATCTCTTACCAGTCACTGATTTATATATATATATATATATACTATCCTGCAAATATAGTATTACGAATTGTCACAGAATGATTTTTCTTAGACTTAATGAAGACTTTTATAAAAAAATCATAAAAAAATTTGCTTCGTACAAAAATACACGTGTTTATTGTATTAAACAATGTTGCCAACCCCAACATTATATAAATGCTATATGAATCTAAGGCAAGTTTCAGATTTATTTGCTCCTACTTTTAATAAACAACCCAGGCCAGCAACTATTAGAATAATCTGTAATTATTATAGAACTACAAGATGCATCAACGGACAGCACTAAAAGAAAATAAGAACAAGTAAGGTAACTAATAATAAGAAACATTAAATTATACTATTAAATGAAAATCGTAATACCCTTTCGATATAAAAAGAATTTATGAAATTAACACATGATAGTTTGATGATTTTGACAACTCTATTCTGGCCTGAGTCGGTTATTAAAAGTAGCAGCAAATAAATCGGAAACTTGCCTTAGACTCATATTACACTTATACAATATTATGATTTGTACGTTTTTTCATACATCAGTGTGGAAGTTACAGTTTTATGACTTTGACAACTCCCCATGTCCAGTTTTTTTTTAAAAAAACGCGATAATACATTGCTGTCAATCATTTTAAATGTAACTATGATAATGACATACGCCTATGTCCACTAATTAAAATAACTCTCGGTATATGATCAATATGTTGAAATTTCATTATGGTTACATACCCCATTGTATAGCAACCTTGCTTCCCTAATTTTACATATGATTATGTCTGTAATAACAAAAAAAAATACGTTACTTGTTGGTTTCCTCCATTTTTGTTACTCATAAACTCTGATGTCCGTATTATCCAAGCTTTTTCATATCCGAGGTAATCTCGGTTCCAGTTAGGATAATCCAGATCTACTGTATAAAAATTTATTAAAAACCTTTAATGGCCCTGCATATTTACATGTCTTCTTGTCCATTGATGTATTTTTACAAGTACATATAAAACAATTAAAAGTTTCTCTCAAAAACTTACTTCCCAACCTTTCATGGTTTGATATATAAGCTTTTCAATTTGAAAGCTTTTGATCAGAAGCTTTCACTATTTTTCGTTATAAATCGAGGAAAAATGAAGTTTCTGCTGCACTAGTATTTTACAATGCTGTGTTATATTCGCGTATAATGTGAAAACATCAGAGCATTGTAATATCATTTTATCCTTTTTGCAGCCTGTCGAACATATCAGAGTTTATTTGCGGTTATCGATTATAGATTTCAGCAAAAAGAGGGGATTTTATTTTAGAAAAGCCGTAAATCTTGCAAGGATGCTAGTTCGCAAGTTTGACATATGTATTTGAAAAATTTATTCTGTTACAGCGAGTTAAATAAAAAGACATGTTGGAAAAATTCTGAATTGAACTAACCAGCGATGGGACTGATGAAATTTAAGTTACGAGTAGAATAACATATGTCAAAAACAAATTTTGACCAAAGTTTTCTTTAGTGACTAATATACATTCCACACGAGTGTAATACAACGTTTTATCCAACACTTTTTAAAAAACTTCTTAAGTCATTTTTATGGTTTCATTCATCGTTTAACTCTGACAAGTCAACTGATGTAGTATTTTAAATTACAAAGTAGCCATTGAATGATTGTTATGATTTTGTTATATTGTTATTTTGAAAAAAATTGTTGTAATAATTATTATCTGTCATAGGGAATTATTTGAAAGAAAAATACATTAAATTGGGTAAAAATGAGGACCTTCTTTTAAAACGTATTCACTTAGAAGGACAAGCAGCATCTTTGAATTTAATTCCCAAGCAAGACCCACTAACTCGTTTCTCGTTTTCATTTCATCAGCCGTACATGACAGCTGTCATTGTGCAAAAATAAGTAACCTATTTTAGCATAAATGTTAATATTAATTTCAAGAAATAAGTTTCATGTTAAATTATTTCTATATAACTAATAATTTTGTAAAATTAATTTTAATTTATATTAAAAATAAACACAAAAATCAGTAATAATTTCTCCGTGACTTCTAAAATATTCTCTCACGGAGTGACTAATGTACATTAGTTATTTCAAATAACCATATTAACAAGTATATTATGTGTCGGTGTTGGATAATAGTTTTTATTTATTATATGAGTGTCTAATTTTCTTTAGTGATGAATATACATTCCACACGAGTGTAATACAACGTTTTATCCAACACTTTTTTAAAATCTTAAATCATTTTTAAGTTTTCATTCATCGTTTGACACTGACAATTCAATAGTGTATATGGTCTGTGCAATTGATGTAGTTTTTTAAATTACAAAGTAGCCATTGAATGGTTGTTATGGTTTTGTTACATTTTTATTTAATAACATTTGCTGTAATAATTATTTTCTGATGTCATTAAGAATTATTTGAAACGTAAAACTTAATTTTATAAACGAAAATGACGATTAAATGTTAGCCCTGAAAATAAGAATATTAAAACACATTTATCACCCAAACCAGTATATTCAGAATTAATACAAAAAATAGCAAATCTAGATGACCGTCGCCTGGCCGAACCCGGTCACGCGGAATCCTCCTCCACGCCGTGATTATTTCTGCAAAAGAATTAACACATGAGAAATACTCAGTGAGCAGGCAATCATTCACAAAATACACGAGCATCCACCACAAGGTAATGTATTGCAAAAATCACACCACAAATAACACACGTATGCAACAAAGTCCAACAGAACAGGGAAAATGGAATAAGTCATCTTATACGAAACGCATACCTGCTACTCCATAGCAGTGTGGCCCCGGACTTACGCGTACATACTCAACTGTACCTGCCATTGCCACCCTGGCACCGGTCTTACGCGTACGTATACTCAACTGTACCTGCCATTACCACTACTGTGGCCCCGGACTTACGCGTACGTATACTCAACTGTACCTGCCATTGCCAGCCTGAGCGGTGTGGTTTATCCCGGCACTCAAATATGGTTACACAACCAACCTTGCCATTACCACCCATGGGAATAGGGAGCTACCCTAACCCGAATTCCGCTCAGGTGCTGATGACCCTAGTGGACTTACTTCGGCCTTAGGGGCATAGTTACAAAACCAGGATAAAACCATCCCTGCCGTTACCACGCGGTCAATCAGCGAAAACCCACGAGGCTAGCAATCGTGGACACATAGATCGCATTCCTGGTTACCCTTATCAGCTCTCTCATCACACCTGGAGGCTCTACCGGGCGCGACCGTTCAACAAGGATAAGGATAAAGGACAACGCAGTAAACTAAGAGAATAATCATACAAATCCGTATCTGCATTTACTCTTGCTATCGTGGACTAAAAGTGTGTGTAAGACTCAACTCACAATCATACACATGCTAGATTAACTCTCTCACCTGAATAACTACACAAATCAATCACTACGATATCGATGTTCTCACACTGAAATCTAGAAATAAACTGAAATAAAATACGTGAATACCAGTATCATTAAATGTAACTCTTATCCAACAGCATCGGTTACGTACCTAAATAGCTAATTAGAGACAAAACATAATAAATTTAATAAAAATAATCTTACGCAAAATAATTACTGTGACAATTTTGTAAAACTGCTTTTTATTTATATTTTTAAAAACACAAAAATCAGTAATAATTTCTCCGTGACTTCTAAAATATTCTCTCACGGAGTGACTAATGTTGTACATTAGTTATTTCAAAAAACCATTGTAACAAGTATATTATAAGTCGGTGTTGGATAAAATAAATTTACTTATAATATATATTGACGCTACGAAAACAGCTGAACTATTTAGCAAATGACCAATGAGTTACAGAGTACAACTATTAATAAATCTATTTGCTATCACTAGGTAGCTAAATATTTAGCAAAATAGAGTGCCGCCACAGATTCGAATCTATTTTGTCACCCTAAAATATATCATTTCACCATCATACTCCGAAATGGCATGTGGCTGGGATATGTTGCCTGCTGTGAATCCGAACTTAGTTAGTAATAGGTTGTCATAATACTCTTTGTCACGGGGAATAAGTACTTTTGTGTCCCCAACCCTAAATAGAATTTTAATTATAGATTTTAAGTAATTGTTCCACATATTCATGTTAGATATTAAATATGATAATTATACGTAGCCACGTAGATTATGTTACATACTTAGGTGTAAAAATCAGAGAATTATTTACTTATATAAATGTTTGTTAAATTATAAGTAAATTAGATAACGATAATTATAACTAACAATATTATAAACAAATATTAAACACTAATTTAAGACTAAGAATATTATTAAATACTGAAACACTAAGATTATTTATTTAAGCAAAATGCATTTCACTTTATTTATATAACTACATTTATTTATGTTCACCACTCGTCGACTATTTATTTATAACTCAAACTATTCATTTCACGATGTCTGTCTATATGAGAATGCCCCGCTGTCTTCCCTGACGGGGTTTATATACTTTGGCGTCGTTGTTTTAGAACTTTCTCAAACATACTGCGCGATAAAAACATCGAGTGCAAAGGATCACGCCACCGCAAGCAATTAAACAGGTTGAAACATGTCTGTTTACGCCGCCCGGGCGATTACCTCATCGCTAAACTGACACACTCGCTGAGCGCGACGTTAGCGGTGGCCGTTGCTTGTTACAATAATATAAATTTTTACGCCCGTTAAAAAAGTTCATTTTTTCATTAAAATGTGTTCATAAGGTACATATTATTTGCACAATAAAAGTGTGAAAAAATTGCATTTTTTAATGAAAACGGGTGAAAAATGTAACGCTATGCACAACAGTGGTTAATTCTGCAAATGCACATTTTTAGGCCAAGGTGTTTTTTTTTTAAATTTAATAGTACATATGTAAATCCTGTTTTTGGTACCTATAATTTCGTTGACGTCATAAATCAAGTAGGTTCCAAATTCAATCCAGTAAAAAAAAATTATTAAAAACCCGTTGTGCGATGTAATGGACCTTTTCAATTTAACGGCTATCTCTTTCTATCGCTGCAAATAGTAAGAAAATGGCGCGAACAACTGCCAGTTGGGCTGTCAAACGAAACGTCAAAAATATTGCAGTCATTAAAATACCTGCATTCTCAATGAAAATTTGCATCGTTAGACATTTTACCTCCAATAAAAGCTTTTGTAACATATTTCGATAAGATTTTTTAAAGTTATCCGAGATATTCTCACATTCTACGTCTAAATGTTTTAGAATCAAACGTCAGAGATCTCAGTTGTTCTTACTATGCGCAGATCCCCATTGCGCATATATTCTATCTCTTTAAATTGGAAAGGTCCATTACACTGAGCTCATTTTGACTATATATCGATACGATTTTTCACATAACTTTATACGGTTTTCTTTCGCTTATATCTTCAAACTATAACGCAGCAAACCGATATGTTATACTAAAGCAACTGCACGCTGTTAGATCATAATATCTCAACACCAAACTGGTGATTGTAAATGACATGAGTCGGGTAAAATAGAGTAGAATACAGGCTGTAACAGAAATAAGTACATTAAATGGAACAACTCGTTGAGAGCAACAATATTTCTTAGGAACTTTGATTGAAATCTCAATTTTTTAGTGTTTCTAGGCACAAGTAATGAAATTTGAGACAAAACTTTGAAATTTTTTAACACAATATCTAAAAGGTTTACAAAAAGAAAGTTACTGGTTAAATTTAATGTAATTATTTCTGTTACACCCAGTATACTCCAAAGGGACATAAAATATACAGACCTGAAGGCGACGATATAAACTCTACATAGAAAAAATCAAACACGACCTTGAAATATTTCAGATATTAATTAAATAGAAGGTATGCTATTTTCATAACCATAACTTTTATGTGATCAATTAAAAATTACAGTTGGTCATAATATATATCTTTCTATAAAATATTTTATTACTTTTTAATTTTTATAACTAAAACTATAGGTACTACCAACAAGTTTAAAAAAAAACTAAATAAGAACAAACTGCAATGTTCATTATTGTTTGTTATAAATGAAACTCTTTAAATTTATTATAAAGTTTATTACTAAACCCCAAAAGTAATGTTACTTTAACAACCAGTAACTTACAACTGGCCAAAGCCGAAATAAAAAGATACTGGTAGACTTAATTAAATAAATAAACGGAGAATCCAGTGGTTCTCAAAACTTTATACAAAAAAAGAAAAAACGGGAGAATACTTTCAGGCTAAATCTGACCGCAAAACTAATGCATTAAGAACTGATAAAGGTAAATTCGGGAAGAATATAAAAGATAACTAAGTAATTTACGCTCAAATCAAAAATTTATTAAAATATTTTGAGTCAATCTTCACCGCGACACTAAAAAGTCCGGCTATCAAATTACTGATCCAAGCCGTTTTCTAGTCACTGGCAAACCAGCCGTCCGTCAAGACATTCTCTGACTCACTCGGTAGAAGAAGGATAGGTTGGAAGTTGGTAAATTTTCAAGAAATTGTGAAATTTAGACTAAATTTTGAAATTAAATAACTTGAAACAGGAAACTCTGTAGTAATATTGAGTTTCATAACAAGCGCTGATGCCTATTGGTTTGAGGCATAAGATATTTCCATTTTCCATCACAGCTGCTGAATATTTTACGATTTAGTTTAGCATCTTCCATCAAGTCTTTACTGCACCAGTCTCAAAACAAAACACTGCTTCTCATTGTCATCATCTGATCTCATAGCAAAACATGTGACAATAGAAAACCAACTCCATTCGAGAGATGAGCAGTTGCTTCGATGCTCGTTTCATTTAACGTGAAAAAGTAATAACTCTGACGTTCGATTGTTGATTTCGATTCTAAAGTGGAGACGTGAGTCTTCCGTTTGTCACTGTTCACAGCAACTCAAGTAATGCCGACAAGAAAACTTGAGAGTTAGTGTTTCGAAAAAAGAGGATAGAAATTGTAAATGAAAACAATTTATGTTACACACTAGACACCAGGGCTGGACTGGCCCGGCGGGATACCGGGAATTTCCCGGTGGGCCGTGACGGCTCGTGGCCTGACGAACTTAAAAAATAAATTATAAAAATATAAAGTTGAAAAAATAAATAAATCGATACAAAAATAACATAAATTCTTGATTTTGAAGTAATTCCCTACTACGCCAATATTTATAGTTATTTTTCTTTTTGACAACCAATTGTTAAATTCGCA
Organism: Harpalus rubripes; assembly: GCA_963082715.1. Taxonomy (NCBI): domain Eukaryota; kingdom Metazoa; phylum Arthropoda; class Insecta; order Coleoptera; family Carabidae; genus Harpalus; species Harpalus rubripes. The sequence continues at coordinate 46,968,124 of OY720455.1, read as the reverse complement.
ATACACACTTATTTTTTGTATTACCGACATACACATGAAATGATCATTTATATAAAGATGTATTTTATTTAGATCCAAATAACTTTTATCAAATTATAAATAATAACATACCTAATACACCTTTTATATAATAATGGGAGCGTTTGGGCAAAGCTTATCGTAGATGGCAGCAACGGACTAGCGACCTACGCCCGGGAATATTTGAATTGGTATCATCAAAGTTATGAACTATTCGATATATATTGTATATTTAGTTCATAAATAATATTAATTTGAATAAATATATTATTGTTGAATATTATCTTTTCACTTTAATTAGTTTGTAATAGTTAATTTTGCATCTTCGTTCGTTTATGTACAAAGCTTTGTTGTGATGTTATTTAAATTTTGTGAGAATGTCGGATAAAGATAATTATAATTTGTGGAAATTAGAAACGCTGAAAACTGCATGAAGATGCCGTGGTGCGAGTGTAAGAGGAAGAAAAAGTCATTTAATTAACAGCCAGGTCATTTTGTTTTGACTATGTAAGGTGAAATTTAATTGATTTTTTTTGTTTTGTACTTCGGGGAAAATATTATTGGCACTGCACCTATTCTCAAAATTCTCCTTGTATTCATGAAAATTTGATTTACAAATAATTAACATAAACAAGTTTTAGATATTTATAAGCCTCACGAAAGTCTTACCAGTATCATAACTTTCTATGAGGAAATCTGTTTTCTCAAAATGCTGAGAGCAAACAAATGTCGAGTTTGGAGTATATTTTTTTAATTTTAATTCGTATAACCATAACTTTCTTTCTATTCTATCTTTCGCATGCAAGTTTGTTTTACTTTTACAAACACAACAGAACGCATTTTTATTTATGGACCTAACCCCGTTACTAGTGTTGGCGCGAACTATCAATTTTCTTAACAAATTCTGCAAATTTAGTTACACTTTATGCTATAGCGCGCTATACTACGTGTACGTATTTCACTACACACTTCCAGAAAATACGCTAGTCCAGTGCTGCCATTAATTCGCACAATGGGCACCAAACACTCCCATTGTCTTAATCAATAAAAAAATTGACAAAAAGATAAATACGAATGATATTCGGTCAATAATTTTCGTGATTCGGCAAGCTTCGTCACGAAATACTTGACCTCATATGGCATAAAGTTTCTGTTTACACTCTTGCTGCATAAATAACTATTACATTCGTTAGCATATTAAAATTTATTTTCAATGTAAAAATTTATTGTCACATTGTTATCAACACAAAGAATATCAAAAATAAGCAAATCATAGACGTTTTGAAAGAAAAAATCTGATATGGCCAACACAATACCTCCCGCCATTTAATTTTTATTAATTTAAATACATAGGTACTTACATATTTATACATGTTGGAAACTATATTTAGTTCTTTTCCATATAACTAATGTTCAGTTTACTCTTTTCAAAACGTTACCACTATTAATTTGAAATGATTAGTATTTTGACAGTGACAGTTATCTGACAGTTACATTGATTTAAGAGGAGTTTTGTTTTAATCGTAGGCTCCGGGATTTAAATTATATATCATTTTATAAATTTATCCATAATATATATATATATATATATATATATATATATATATATATATATATATATATATATATATATATAAAGTATTAATGCAAACCTATAGAACATTTAATAATTCTCATAATATAAATTGCGAAAAATAACATTTAAACGTATTTTTTTTCGAAGAAAATCTATTTTGAGCTTCAAATAAAGTGCCATTTCCGGTTAACTGATTTACACTACAATCTAATGACTCATTTCATATTAAAGAATAAGGTAGCAATACAAGGTTTCAAAATTTTCTAAATGATAGTGTTTAAGTTAGAGTAGAGGATCCATACACACAAACACACAGACATCATCGTGAAAATGTTAAAATTGCATTCAAAGGGCCTTAAAACGTGATCATTTACCAAAATCTCGATATGCGATTTTTAGCACAATCCCTATACCTCCCTTACCAAGGGTAACGGGAAGTAAAAAGTAAATTATTAAACAAAATATTATGATTACAATTATAAAAAAAAAATCGGTTCAAATGACTGGCCTGGCCCCTTCCCGGTACTAAACATATTCCCAGTCCAGCCCTGCTAGAAAGTTTTGTTAATAAAGGCATTAAGTATATCATCACGACTCTCTATGCTAATGGGCTGTATGACAGAAGAACTAGTGGCGGATTAAATATAATTGAGGCATTAGGCGCAATAAGATTTTGAGACTACGCTATTTGAAAAATATATTTTTTTGCCGCTACGATTGGTAAGGGAGATATAGGGATCGTGCTAAAATCGCATATCGAGATTTTGGTAAATGACCACGTTTAAAGGTCCTTAGAATCTAATTTTAACATTTTCACGATGATGTCTGTGTGTATGTATGGATCCTCCGCTCTAAATCAAATACTTTTATTCGGAAAATTTTGAAACCTTGTAAAGCGTATCCCAAAATTCACGAAAGAAGTAAATTTGATAAAAAAAAAACACAGGGTTATAATTAAAAATTGTAAATTAATAATAGTAACGCTTAAAAAAAATAGTAAATAGAACAATAGTTATACGAAAGGAACTTAATACAGTTTCCAGCATAGGTATGTATTTAACACAATACCAATCATTGTCCCATTTTTGGACCTTTTTTAATCTAAGATATTTTTGAACATATGCATTGGATTTAGTTTTCCTCCACTTTGTCAGGTTATGACTTGAAATTAAACATTTTTTTAACTAGTTGCGAAATTATATTTATAGAGATAGATTTATTATTTTTTAAATAAACTGTTATTCACGAAAGATGGCTATTCAAGGTCATTTGTGAGCTGCCTGATATAATATTACTTGCAGATAACTTCATTGCATTTCGTATACATAGGCGTGCAACATTAAATATTTATGGACACATTTTAACTGAAAAAATAAGAATAATTTATTTGAAAATTAAGTTTCTTTCTAAATAATGCCTTTCTGAAAGATTTATGTTCTTCACTTATGTGTTTGCAAAATACAAAAACATTGACTTGTAAACCAAGGAATAATTATTTGATTTAAACGTCAACGCCACTGGGTAAATTAGCACAGAGGGCAGTGTGGTAGATAATTAGGTATCTGTAATTCTACGACATACGTCGTTATTATTTATAGTGTGCTAGAAAGTAATGCCACTATTTACGTATATCTGTCACACCACATAAATTAAATAGACATAGGTCAAATAATCTTTCTCTTTTTAATACAAAATGTTGCTGAGCTACTGCTATAAAGTGATGTGTATTCTTTCTTCGAACAAATGACCTTGAATAGTCACCTTTCGTGAATAATAGTATAATGGCTTTTTCCATATTGTGATACAATGATTTTTATCAAACATTTTTTTTTTGTTTTTATATATTGAATTAAATATAAGTTAATTGGTCGGCTTGGTGGCTGAGTGGATTAGCGCACATCTCGTAACTCGCAGTGACATCACCCGAACCATGGTCCGTGCTTTCGATTCCCGTCGACCGACAATGTGTGATTTGTCATAAAAAATAAATACAGCTACTTGTATTTATCACACTCGGAAGCTATAAGCTGGCCACTTATACATCTTAAATAAATGTAGCAATGGTTGAAATCCAACCGGTAGTACGGCAGTGGTAAAACATTGCGGCTCGGTGAACCCGGTTGGAAGGGTAAACGGCGACAGCTGTATTCAAGCCCTAAATAGATAAATATAAGTTAGTTGTGTTATATAATCCTTGTGCAATATATTAATTAATTTTTCATATTATATAAATAACATTTTCTCTAAAAATCGTCCCAAATATAGGGCATTGGCAGGAAGCATTGGCAATTGGATTATTAGACTGACAAGTGTATTTGAGGGAAGGTTTACTGTACTCTTTGTTTTATAATGAGATTATTGAACATTTTTGCTCCAAGTGAGTGAAAAACAATTTCTTAGTGTCTAAGGGAGCTATTCAGAACTCAATATTTGTGTAGTCGTTATGGTCTTTATGGTTGTTATGTACTATAAAGATTGTTAAAATCGAAATTGGTATTCTAAGTACTGAAAGTGATTACTGTGAACAATTGTTAAGCGTTTTGACAGTCTTTATCATAACGACTGCTAAAACTATGTATTTATGGTTGTTACGTTGTTATTTGACATGTGACAATCAAATATTATTAATATTTATCTTTCTGCCAAATATTGGTGTTTTTATATTTTATAAGGATGCAGTTTATTGTATGTATAGATTCTGCGTCGACTTGAATAATGATCATAAGAACGATAAAGTCTGTGGTGGAAGAAAGTTACTTTTGACATTCTGTGAAAACACTGTGCAATGTGTAATGTTTCTGTTACATATTCAGTCAAAATAAAAAAAAATAATCTTCCCATAAATTTTCAATCACGTTGAGATAATTTGTAGGAATTAACAAATCCGTTTTAAATAATGTAGAAGTGTCCAATTATGATATAAATATCATATTGTTCTTTAGTTGTTTTGGGAAAACCTTTGCATACTAAATATAATTGACAGTTCATTATTTTTTAAAAAAAATTAAAGCGTTGACAGGCAAGATTAATGTTAGATTAGGTTCATATAAGTATAATGAAGTTAGCTATTCTCAAATAATCTGGTTCATTTACAAGTATGATTATTATATAGCTGTACAGAACAACAATAAGATCGAACAAATGGTGGTGGCCACTGGCCACTGTTTACACTTTACACAACTATTAAGCCGGTATCCCACTGTAAAAAGTTTGATAAAAATGGACGTAAATATTTTTATAGAAACCGTTTTGACAGAATTTTTATGAAAACTGTATTTACATGACGTCACGTAAAAATTTTGATGTGACGTCACATAAATACAGCAGTCTGTATTCATTTTGTTGAAAGCTGCGTTATGATTGGATGTTGATGCGGGCGTGCGCAATGCGGTTGCTTGAACCATGGGTAAAGTCATTTTCTAAAGACAGCTGTTATTCTCTGACATTATTTGAATAGCGGTGAGCGTTTATTTATATTGAAATTGGTAATAATATGAAGCAAAATAATCACAATGTGTACTGTGGTTGCCTGAACAGACAGCGTTTTAATTGATTTGTATAGAAATGAAGAAGTTTGATAACACACAAAATCGCCTGAATATTATAATAAATACGCCAGGCAAAGTGCGATTTTCAACTGTTAAATGTTATTATCTTATAATAATCAGGCAATATAACATCAAAAAAACAAGTATTAAAGTTATTTAATATTTACATGCGTTATTCTTTGCATTTATTTTTTCTCCTTTTACATTTCCGTCCGAATCCTATTCGAATACTCATTAATCGTAACCAACAAAGTTTTTCAACCAATAATTTTACGTAGTATTAGTATAAATATCTTGATCTATAATTTATAGAAAGTGTATTTTAAATTACCTACACAAATTTGCAAAAATAAAATATGAATTAAAGGAGAAGCCCATACAAATCCGCCTCGTTCAAGCATTTTAAGATGGACTTTATTCACCTATATACTCGCGTCGTATCCTTTAAGTAGTGACGATAAAAGAATTAATTTTTCAAAATTTATGTGTACACTAGATAGAACAATGCCTATCTTTTATGTGCCGAAATACACTGGCTTAATTGAGTGTCACGTTTCTTACTTTACTTTCGAACCATGTCCATGATTATTAAGAAATGGTCTTTCATTCGAAGAAAATTTCTGTAATTTATTTCATCTTCTATTCGTAATTTGGTGTGTCTGATAATTAAATACTGCGATTTGTATTTCTTTTCTCCAGTCATAGACTAGTCCACCAGCGATGTTCTGATTTTTTTATTTTTTGTATAACTGTGTAAGCCATTACTCCAACAATTATTGCAGCTAACATTTTTTTATTTGAATGGACGTTATTCATAATGAAATTACAAAACGCAACTACCTCTGCAGAACAACGGCTACAAAATGAGGTTTAGTAGTATCATTGATTATATATACTACGAACTACGTTATATACGTAGTATATATAATCAATGGCGCCTATTCTCTTTCATGAGTTATGCAACACTCCATAAAAACGCGTAAAATTTTTTACAGTGGGATGCAGTACTTTTCATGGAACGTTTTTATAAAAAAATTTACAGAAATTTTTATCAAAATTTTTACAGTGGGATACCGGCTTTAGATATAGCAGTAATTATTCAAATTGTAAAACCAAACGAAAATGTTTCGTTGTTGGACATTCGGAGAAAATTTGGCTTAGCGTACCTTTCCAAGAGAATTTAAATTTTTTTCCTAAGAAAAAACAGGTGCCAAAAAAATTCTAATTACTGGGAGGTCGTGTTAGCCTTGATGTGAGGTACGATAGAAATAGTCACTTTGTTATTCCAAAATCTTTCCAGTGAAGATGTACACAATAGCACAATGCGGAAAGAAATGTATAAGAATCTGCGGAAAGTGTGATATACTCGTATATTGACATTATAATGCCCTACATGATGCTTTCTTCGCAGTTTTTTACGTAAATGATGTATAATATAAATTTTTATTAGTTTTTTTGTACTAAAATATCAAATTAAATATATAATATATTTTTATTGTTATTAATAAAAGTGCTACCAGATCCCGCCAACATCCCAAAAATGGGACGGCTAATTACTCGCTAATTAACACTGAATGTTTTCAAATTTTGATGGAAATGCGTTTCTTGGAACATATTTAATGCAATTTATTAGGAAAAATACAATTACATAACTATATGAATTACGGCAAGTATTGGGTTAAATTAATAAATAAAAATTTAGATTTGATTATAAACAGAAACTAGTTTTATTCTGACAAAGCATTTGCACCGTATACTAAAGGCACACTACTCAACAATCACAAACATAAAAAATGTTTTTTATCCAATGTGCACCCCCATCTTTTCAACTAGAAATCAACGTTTAGAAAGCTTTGAATGAAAGAATCTTCTATTACTCTTTCTACAGCATTCCAATTGTCTTTAAATATGGAGGCCTTGAATTCCATATCTTAGAAAGTTTTTTAGACAACTTTTTATTTCTGATGTTTTGATGCAATTAAATGTGTATAGTGCACATGAAGCATGGTCTCGCGGTCATTTCACATTTTCTGATTTATTTTTTTTCTTAAAAGAATAGGTTAAATTAAATATGCAGACATTTTACAAGTCTTTAGAAACAGATATGATTGTTTTAATAGTTGCCTGTTGCATTTAATTTTTAAATATTTCAACGTTGACGACCATTACTGACGGCTTGCCGGATACTACAGTCGAGCTCTATCGGTTTAGTTTGGAACTATAATTGTTTGGTCTGGTATTTATTTTAAAAAAAATGTTTTATTTACCTTATACTGCCCTAGTACCTGCTTTTATAGATATACAAAATAATAATAATCTTCTCTCTTATACTTAGCTGTCTCAAGGCTGTCACCTGTCACAATTTTAGGTTAGGTCGATATTTTGTGTTTACAAAGGAAGAGAGAATTTTTTTTTGTGGGGAGCAAGCCATGACGTCATAAATTTAGTCCGTGTTTACAACCGCGAAAATTTATCAGTAAATTTATGAATGAAAAGTTGCATATTTCAAATTATTTTATAATACTATATTTGTTAAATGAGATGGATTTTACGATTTTTTAGAAAAATCGACAATTTTTTTAATGACCACATTGTTGTTTTCATTTATTTTTGAATTTTTGGTTTTATTTTCCGGCTTTGAATTATTATTAACGTATTTTCAAAATATTGATAGTTATTGTAATTATAAATTTGTGTCAAAAGTTAAACAACTTATATAATACTGTTGGTTTAATGAAATGTACTAATATAAGTACCAATAAAACTAATAATTTAAGCTGCTTAATTATCTCTATAGAATTCAAAAAGAATTTTGGAATTGGAAGTCTGAATTATAAATCACATTAAATAAAATAAACTTGATAAGGAAATTAATATCTTTAAAACAATATAAAAAAATCTGGTGTGGCCAACACAATACCTACCGCCATTTACAGCCCGAGTCACAAAAAAAATTAAGTTAAACCTTATTTGGATTAGCGAATTTTACTCTAATTTTGACAGTTTATTTCTTAAAATATAGTCTAATCTAATCCAAGTAACTACCTTTTTTTCAAACCTCTCAACAGGATTAAATCCCAATTACAGAATGGATTCACATTCACACACATCCATGCCTTAGTGGGATTAGAACCCAGAGCCCCGAGGGCACTCATGACATGAGACGTTGCTCTAACCATTGAGCCACTATAATAAAATGAATATTTAATTTTAAATACCGCGATAGAATAGAATTCACTAATCCAAAAATGAGGATTAGCTTAAATATTTTTGTGAATCGTAAATTTTTATTAATCTAAATACATACCTACATATTTACTTATGGTGGAAACTGTATTGAATTCCTTTTCTATTGTTCTATTTACTTTTTCCTTTTTAAAACGTTACTAATATTATTTTGAAATGATTAGTTCTTTGATAGTGACATTTATCTGTCAGTTACATACATTTGAATAACTGCATTTTGTTTGTTTAAAGCGTAGGGTCTGCTATTTAAATTATAGATAATTTTATAAATTTATCCATAAAATATATAGAAAAAGTATTATTGCAAATCTATAGAAAATTTAATAATCTTTAATTTTTATAATAACATTAATCTCGGAAAAATAACATTTAAATGTATTTTTCGATGAAAAACTATTTTGAGCTTCTAGTAAAGTGCCATTTCCGGTTATTCGATTTTCACCAAAATCTAATGGGCTCTTTCCAATATAGAAAAAGTTCGAAATACAAGATTTCAAAATTTTCTGAATGATAGTATTTGAGTTAGAGTGGAGGAGTCACACACACATACATATATACACACATACACATATACACACATACACACAGACATCATCATAGGGACCTTAAAACGTGGTCATTTACTAAAATCTCGATATGCGATTTTTAGCACGATCCCTATAAAAATAATGGTCCCCTACTAAACCAAAAAGAAAGAGAGCCTAGTCAGCCTGTTTGGTAATTAAGCACTGATGTAGGTAATTGAATTTAATGCCGATACTTTCAGTCCTCTTATATTAAAATGAATTGTTACTTTATTTTATTATCCAATTTTAACGTACCAGCTGCACATGAACTTTATTTTATCTTGTGTTATTTGCCAGTATCATCATCTATAATTGTTGATTACCGGAACATTGCTCGCCGACAAATTGCTCGCCAACATTTATTGCCGACAATTGCTCGCAAGAAATTTGCTTGCTATAAAATTGCTCGTCATACAGTTGCCTGCCAACAAAATTATTTATTGCAAATAAAAATTATGAAAATAAAAATGTCACAGGTATAACATTAATTGTACGTTATATCAGGTAAAGCATAAGCATATAAGGACAATTAAGTCGAAGAAAAATAAAAGTAATTTTTTAAACGTCACAATAAAGTTGCATTTTCTTAAATTTAATTTTATTGCAGGCATATTAAGATTCAGTTGTATTTTTAATCTAAACAAACATATACCTATGAGTATATAAGTCATATTGCCATATGGGGTCTCGTGGCACAAAATTGATCCCTGTTGTGCACTCTCCACGCCAGCAATGAGTGCCCGTGAGGTAACGCCTGGTAAACGCCCGCACAGTACAAATATGTCATCATCATTACCGAAACCTGCGTACAAAGCAATTGGCACACCTAGCAATGGGTAATATGCCATGATGATATATTTATTTATTTATTTGATAAAAGATTTTTGTTGTTTTTAAATGCTGAATTAAATGCTGGATATCTAGGAAACGTCACGTGATAGAGTGAAAAGAAAACTTTTCTAATAAGTTCAATAGTTCAACATCTGTTATAATAAAATGAAAATGAAATATTACATTTCTAATCTGTATACACTTTTCGTACAACAGTAAATAAATTTGAATTCATTTTGAACAGATTTTCAATATCTGAATTAATTAAATAATAATAATAATAATAATGTTAAAAAATTAAAAATTATTCATCATCTTTACATTTACTATTAATGTCATATAAATTAATATATTAAGCAAGGAAATTGATGGAATACCGAGACTATTTTTCCTTGTCAAAGAGAACTTGTAAAACTTAAAGTTAAATAAAAGTTTGACGTGTCTTACAACTTAACGATCGTTAAACATTCTGAGATCTACATAAGCTGTAAAATAGTAAGATAACCCAGTTGCAGTTTTGTGCATTTTCAATCTTCTCAGGCAGGAAAAATAATCAAATCCATCAACTTTCACAAAGAAATATATATAAACTGTTTTCTACTGCTAAAGTCATATTACACAAAGAAGACGAGTCTAATTGACTAATATTATTTTAAACCTCTCATTTTTATCTATTTATACCGTATAGTAATTGCTAAACCAAAACGAACAATAAGACTACGAATATCAGCGCACAATGATTTTCATTACACGTTGATTGCGACATCTCATTTGAGTTCCTTTCCAGTAACTAAGTTTTGTGAAACACCAAAATAAATAATAATTTTGTATGTAGAAATGGACATTTTTTAATTCAGGATTCCTTTCTTTCCTTTCCAATAATGTGAATGTGTAGAACGAGCACATAAATTAATTCCATCATTACTCACAAATGGAAAAAATAAAATATTTAGCTTACCAACTAGAAGTTGGTGTACGAATTTCAAATACGTATTTTACATATTTTAAAAGATAACCAACAGCACGAGAATTTGTAACATAAGTGTTTAACCTGGGAGTACATTTTTACCTCCAGCTACGCTTGGTAAGGAAGGTATAGGGATCGTGCTAAAAATCGCATATCGAGATTTTGGTAAATGACCACGTTTTAAGGTCCCTAGAATCCAATTTTAACATTTTCACGATGATGTACTCGTATGTGTGTGTGTGTGGATCCTCCACTCTAACTCAAATACTATCATTCAGAAAATTTTGAAACCTTGTATTTCAAACTTTTTCTGTAATGGAAAGAGTCCATTAGATATTGATGAAAATTGGATAACCGAAAGTGGCACTTTACTAGAAGCTCAAAATAGTTTTTCTTCGAAAAATACCTTTAAAAGTTATTTTTTCGAGATTAATGTTATAAAAATTATTAATTTTACTATAGATTTGCAAAAATACATTTTCTATATATTTTATGGATAAATTTATAAAATTATATATAATTTAAACGCAGTTATTCAAATGTATGTAACTGACAGATAAATGTCACTATCAGAGAACTAATCATTTCAAAGTAAACGTTAAAAAGAAAAAAGTAAATAGAACAATAGAAAAGGAATTTAGTACAGTTTCCAGCACAAGTAAATATGTAGGTATGTATTTAGATTAATAAAAATTAACGATCCACAAAAATGTTTAAGCTAATCCTCATTTTTGTATTAGTGAATTCTATTCTATCCCGGTATTTAAAATTTAATTTTCATTTTACTATAGCTCCGGTGGCTCAATGGTTAGAAGAAGGCCCTATATGTCATTAGTGCGCTCGGGGCTCTGGGTTCGAATCCCAGTAAAGCATGGATGTGTGAGAATGTGAACCCACTCTGTAATTGTGATTAAATTCTGTTGAGGGATTTAAAAAAAAGGTAGTTACTTGGATTAGGTTAGACTATATTTTAAGAAATAAACTGACAAAATTAGAGTAAAATTCGCTAATCCAAAAATAGGGATTAACTTAATCTTTTTTGTGACACGGGCTGTAACTGGCGGGAGGTATTGTGTTGGCCACACAAGATTTTTTTTTAATAGTAAGGTACTTGTGTCCTTTGGCTTCTTTATATTTTAGGGTTTTAGAGAATAAAATTCTAAATTTGTTTCATACCAAAATGTTTTAATTTAAGTCGAGATTTTCATCTTTGGTAACCGTTAAAAGTAAATGTAGTAGTATGTTATTTTGAAAATTGAGCAAATTGTATTAAACACCACTTATACTTGGTTTGAGAATTTGCGCACGGTCATTTTTTACAATTATTTACATACTTTTTATTTTTAACATGACTTTAAATTAATCCTACATTAGTCGCACACCGTCTGTAAATATTATTTTGAATAATTCTTAACTTTACTGCTTAAATAACCAACCGTTCTAAGTACCTACTATTATATTCCAGTGTTTGTTTTCGTGTGATTGTGTTCAGTAATAACCTACATACATATGGTACATTCCTGTCCAACACATCGACGTGACTACTGGCGTACAATTTGTAACTCAGATCCTTTGACAAATGAAAATACCGATTGAAGGAATATGCAAAATAGAAGTTACTGTACCACTATAGAAATATAAACCCAAGGTCGATATATTTAGACTTAGAGAACTTTGAAAGAGAACAGAAAACTAAATTTTCTTGTTATTGGTTCAATACTACTTAAATGTGCTTGCAGCATTTCATAGGCATCTCTCGCAATTGTATAGAAAATAGAAAGAGTATTTTTAGTAATAAAGTAATATAAACTACGTAAAGGATATTTAAATTTTGTTAGATGGGCTCTTAAATATTACTCTAATCTCAAAACACCATAATAGTGGTTCGAAACACCATAATGATTGCCAAAAATCGTAATTAGGAACACACGGTCTGTTGGAACGGCGCGACTGCTCGTGTTTATTCACGAGACCAATGTAGGTTTATTCGATTATCGAAGGCGTAGATTAAAGTTTTAAAAAAAAACAGTTTTCCTTTTAAACTTAAATACAGGCTGTCTCACAACTCGCGCCCTAGAGCGAATGAAGAAACACGAGAATGCACTGGGATGTGTAATTTCGACGAAAAAAAAATCTAGCTTAAAATATATTCGAGAAAAGACGTCTTAAACTTGACCAATCAGGGACCTACACCTTTAACGTGTGTTTGCCATAATTTTACGTTACTAGGGTTTTATATAAATAAACCTGTAGTTTTCGAAAAATGTCAATGTCAAAATAACATTGACAAGGTGAATAAAAAAAGGCAAATTCTTACCATGTATTCAGCCGCTGATTAATAATATTTTCGTTTAACACATTTTACACAACTGGTACAACACGTTGCACTGTACGATATAAATGATGATCTCGGATGACGCCTTCGCTAACCTAAATTTGTTGACAGTGAAAAGTCAAGTGTCAAAATTACAGTAAGTTAAACAAATTTTGTAACTCACTAGTAGTATTTTTAAAACCTAGCAACCAGTTTTATTTTGTAATAATATCATCACACCTCAAGATATCCTTCCGGGATTGGTGGATTAAAAAGTCTTGTAACTCCGTTATGCAAGCAGCCGCAAATTATTTTTTTCTATTTGTTGGCAACCTATTGTCGTCGGCACGTGTCAGTTTCGTCTGGGGCGCGAGTTGTGAGACATTCTGAACTTATTACTACGAATTATTTAAACATAATATAATAGCATATAAGACTATTATCTTATTTTTACTATCCAATTAATTCTGCAACGTCCTGGAAAGGCCCTGATGTAAGTGGGCCATGAAACAGTTGTCCTTGGGCAGGGCCGGATTGGGGCGGCGAGTTACCGAGTTAAACTCGGTGGGCCGGTCTAAGTTGGGCCGATCTAGGCTATCAAAATGTTAAGCTAATTTTTCCGCCCAAGCAGCCGGTATAATTATTAATAAGTTAATACTAAGAGAATTTTAATAGTTATTTACATTATACGTGCGGTAGGTGTTATTTTACAACGCGAGGTTTTATATTGAAGCACGACGCGCAGCGGAGTGCTGCAATAAAACCGAGCGTTGTACAAATACCTAACGCACACATTATGTATTAAATTTTTTGGCCAAGATATCTACTAAAATATGTATTTTCTATAAATTTTGCTTGTTAACCTTAAACCATTGTTGTCATCAAGCGAGCTGCTATCAAAACAATTTATTGTAGGCTCAGCATCAAGGCGCTTTGAAAACCAACGAAACGTCAAAATAATCAAAAAATTGTATTTCTTGTTATATTTGTAATCATATCTATCAAAGAGAAAAATGTCAGATAGTGACGAATCTATAACATCTACTCCGCCAGAGTTACGTGAACAAGCAAAAAATGTTTCATCGGAATTACTCCCTGAAAAATCAAATGCCCGTTACAAGAGATATTATCAAGTTTTCATACGGTGATGTGACGAAAAAAAGTCAACAATTGAGAGGTTGGGTTGGGACAAGACCAAGAATTTGCACTTTGATTATTTTATTTATTAGGGATGTCTATTGTCTATGCTGCTATGCTGAAAGGAAATTAAGGTTAGGTAGATTAGTTCCTACATACGTAGTTCCTACAGACTACATGAATGATTCTAATGTTACCTACCCTTTTCGACATTCTTCATTAAAATTAATTTCAAACATTTGAAATAAAATAAATAATTCTCATCAATCATTCCACTTATTTCATCATTTGACAATTTTGACATATTGACATTGCCGACTGAGACTTATGCCAAAAGATGGCGGTGGCGGATTAAATTAAAACAAATTCAGTTTTATTTATTTATTTATTTATTTATTTATTTACTATTATTGTACGAAAATTGCGGTAGCTAGCGTTTTTGTAGGCACCTTTATTATTACAAAGTAGATTTCTTTATTAGTGGCCTATTAAAACTTAAAAATATGGGTGTGTATTACTTTATTCGGCGCGGTAAAGTTATGTTATGTGTAAAATCGCAACTACCATGGACGCCAACGATGTGTGATTGTTATGTTTACACTTTAGAAGGCCAAAAATAATATTTTAAAGTTGGGCATATTGAACTATTGTGCTAATTTTATAAAAGTCGTATTTACATATGTCAGTTTGGGATGAGAAAAGTAAATTCAAATTTCTGAGCTCTATTGGGGAAACACGTTGGTGGGCCAAAGATAAATGTTTATCTAAAACTTTCGGTCCATATGGAATGCCAGAAAATTCTTTATTTGTTGAATTATTGGAAACTATGCAAGAAATATCCATATCAACTAAGTTCAGTGCAGATGTGCGCTACAAAGCTGCTACACTTTATTTTTATTTTATGTACGGCGTATATTTTTTTGAGAATATTTAGTTGTACTACTCCACTCTCTTTGTACCTGCAAACTAAAGGTTTAAATATACTTAAAGCTTATGAGATGGTACAGAAAACACTACAGTCATTGAAAGAACAATCTAGAGATTTTGAAGCCACATTGGAAATATCAAAACGTTTTACCTCTTGGGCTAATGACAAGTTTATTAATAAAAATGTGCAAATAAATATTGATGATAGTTTTGCACAAAAACAATTATCAAGAAAAAACATATGTCCGGCGAAAAATCTAAGGACGAGCCGCTAGCCAACCCAGTTGACAAATTCAGAATGAATGTCTACAACGTAATATACAATCGCGTAATAACAAGTATTGAGTCCAGATTTATAGGAAACGAACAGCTTTTCAAAGACATCGTATGGCTAGATTCACAAAGTTTCAATGATGTTGAAAAGATGCCGAATACGAGATTTAAGTTTCTTACCTTTAAAATCAGAGAATATGCCAATGTTGACATTGACGAACAGGTAGTACAAACTGAATTAAAAGATATCGTTTCTAAATGGGGCACTATTAAAACAATGTCAGTAGATTCTGATACCCATATAGAAATTTTGGAGGCTGATGCCGACGAACACTCAATTAAAACTTCAGAAAACAAATGTAAAGAAACTTGCCAAAACTGTGTCATTTGTTGTTTTTCGGTATTGACAACTTATAGGCTACATACGTTAGCCTATCCCAACTTGTACTTTGTATATAAATATTTGTTGACATTATCACGTACTATGTACTCAAGTGAGATGCGAAACATCTTTCTCTAAATTAAAATATATTTTGAATCGGCTAAGGAACTGCTTATCGTAAGAACATTTGAAAGCTTTTCTATTCATGTCAATGGAAAAGGATATTCTTCTCGCGCTAGAAAATGATGACATTATATATGAGATTTCCCAAACAAGTTCGAGTCTGCAAAAATTGTTGGTAGTTTAGTTTGTAACCAGGATATTTTTTTTAATACTTACTGCTGTAGGAAGTCGTTGGAAAATTTTATATTTTATTTTTCATTATTTTGATGGTTATTATTCGAAACTTATATGTATAACTTTTGAACCATTACAATATTTTTTAACATTTGTGGTTGCAACATTTTATACTTACCTCATATAAATTGTCTCGTCGCTGGGGGACAGGGGGGGGGGGTGTAGGGGTTGTGATCTAGTGTTCTTGTAACAAGTGGGCCGGTACGAAAAAAACTCGGGCCGAAAAATTTCCCCAATCCGACGCTGTCCTTGGGCGTCAAAGGGACCAAAACACGCCTTAAATGTGTACAGTTAAAGACAAGTAATGATGTCTATTGTCCGTCCTGCATACTGATCGTATAGTACGCCTAAGGGGGATTTTTGTGATACAAAGATAAAGGACGATAGCAAACAACCCAGGATAATACAGTACGAAGATTAGCTCACATCCGTTGTAAAGGATTAGGGTTTATTTGATTCCAAAGGATGAATCGATTGTATTCTAATTAAAATGAATTTACGGGTATTGTAAAATACTTCAAGTTAACTTTTCTTAAAATTACTAATGGAGTATATAGAAGATGTTAGAAAAATGTAGGACAATATTTGTGGAATATATGAATCATATCAAGATAAGAAAAAATTCTAATATATCCATGTCCGGATCCGGATTTTTAAGTTATTATAAATTCTTGGAAAATTGGGAAATAATCGGACACGCAGTCTAATGTAAATAATTCATTTCCTGGTCTACGTTTCGACTGTTACTACAGTCTTCCTCAGGGCTAGAAATTAGTGGTGGGAACCGGTTCCGGTTCGGTTCGGTTCCGGTTCCAAAATTACCCGGGTACCCGGTTATTTCAATGTGTAATTACCCGGTTCTCGGTTCCGAGTCCGAAACTACCCGGTTCTCGGTTCTGGAACCGAAACTACCTGGTTCTCGGTTCTGAAACCGAATCTCAGTTAAAGACAAGTAATGATGTCTATTGTCCGTCCTGCATACTGATCGTATAGTACGCCTAAGGGGGATTTTTGTGATACAAAGATAAAGGACGATAGCAAACAACCCAGGATAATACAGTACGAAGATTAGCTCACATCCGTTGTAAAGGATTAGGGTTTATTTGATTCCAAAGGATGAATCGATTGTATTCTAATTAAAATGAATTTACGGGTATTGTAAAATACTTCAAGTTAACTTTTCTTAAAATTACTAATGGAGTATATAGAAGATGTTAGAAAAATGTAGGACAATATTTGTGGAATATATGAATCATATCAAGATAAGAAAAAATTCTAATATATCCATGTCCGGATCCGGATTTTTAAGTTATTATAAATTCTTGGAAAATTGGGAAATAATCGGACACGCAGTCTAATGTAAATAATTCATTTCCTGGTCTACGTTTCGACTGTTACTACAGTCTTCCTCAGGGCTAGAAATTAGTGGTGGGAACCGGTTCCGGTTCGGTTCGGTTCCGGTTCCAAAATTACCCGGGTACCCGGTTATTTCAATGTGTAATTACCCGGTTCTCGGTTCCGAGTCCGAAACTACCCGGTTCTCGGTTCTGGAACCGAAACTACCTGGTTCTCGGTTCTGAAACCGAATCTCATCGGTTCTCGGTTCTGTAATCGAATCTCATCGGTTCTCGGTTCTGGAATCGAATCTCATCGGTTCTCGGTTCTGGAATCGAATCTCATCGGTTCTCGAATCGAATCTCATCGGTTCTCGGTTCTGGAATCGAATCTCATCGATTCTCGGTTCTGGAATCGAATCTCAACGGTTCTCGGTTCTCGGTTCTGGGATCGAAAAAGGATGAATCTCGATTATGAAGCTAATAAAATATACATTACAATCCGTGAATTAGATTTACGTATTATGAATCAATATGTTATGATGAATAAGTTAATTATTTTGAAAGATATTTTTTTTTAATTATTAAATAGGAACAGGTAAACAATTTAGGAAAGTTGGTATCAGATATTCTTATAAACTGATATAATGCAATTCTCTGAAGAACACGTGCAAAAACCAGGTACTTTTTCCCCGACTGCACGACTGGTGTCTTTGTTTAAATTTCTATAGGTTTTGTGCTTTGTAGCCCCTTTCGGTTTCTTTTAATCTTAAAGTTAATTCAATTAGGCATTTTAAAATAATAACCAAATTTTTTTACAAATTATGAGGCACGCTATTTTCACTTCGGAATTTATTACATGGTGTTATGAAATCCAGAAAATGATTCATTTATATTACATAACTGAGAGATCAAAATGTAAAGATTAGAACAGAATGTATAAGTAGGTATAAGTGAAATTCTTGGAAATATCTATTGCTTTATCCCTTAAATTTTATGGACGCTATTGTCATTACGTAGGTACCGTTATTTGAAAATATAACTCAAGGTCAAGTTATTGAAATAAACCATATTGAATGAAAATTGAAAATATAATATGAAACTGAAATCTGCATTTATTTACTATATTATGTGGTTACATTTTTATTTTTAGCATCCTCTTGCCTTTGGTGTAATAATATTTACACATCATTACAGATATTTTCAATTAAATTACATATATATATATATATATATATATATATATATATATATATATATATATATATATATATATATATATATTTAATATTGTTCAATAATATTTCTCAGAAAATATGTTTATTTCTCAAGAATGACGAGGCTAATTTAAAATTATAATTGATTATTTCATAACTCGGAACCGAAGATCGATTCCACTACTCGGAACCGAAGATCGGTTCCACTGCCCAGAACCGGAACCGAAGATCGGTTCCACTACTCGGAACCGGAACCGTAAATCGGTTCCATTACCCGGAACCGGAACCGAAAATCGGTTCCACTACTCGGAACCGAATATCGGTTCCAGGAACCGGGTACCCGGATAGTTTTGGAACCGGGTACCCGGTTCTAAATTTTTCCGGTTCTTGACAGCACTACTAGAAATGGTCAATGATTAAAGCCCTGAGGAAGACTGTAGTAACAGTCGAAACGTAGGCCAGGAAATAAATTATTTACATTAGACTGCGTGTCCGATTATTTCCCAATTCTCCATTCTGCTACCAGTCGATCATCGTACTCCACATTATAAATTCTTGTCCACTATTCTGAGGCGTTATTAATTTTTTGCACGATCGATTTTTTTCAGTAGGCTTTATTTACAAATTACTGATCGGTAAGTGATTCACATCACTTAATGAATAATTTTGATCATTGATCGTGAAGAAAATGTTATAAGCATCATGACCGTTAAGGAATTACCGATCTCAGGCAAAATTGGAACCTTCGCTTCGTTCAGTTCCCAAACGTTATCTTCATTTAGTAAACTTTCCTTACCATACTTAATAATTTGTTACACTCCGGTTTAGTTTACGCGCTCTATGATACATTTTAGAGGAAATGTACCAGAGTTATGCGACGCCGCCTGTCGTCTTGGAAACGAGTGACGAGTTGTTGAATTGAGTTGCAATTTTTCGAAAATCTTTATTTTTCTGTTGCTATAGTTGCCGTCAAGTAAGTATAAACTGAAAATTTCTACATTGTTGCCATTTCACTAACCCTGTTCAACAAGCTTAGTTGTGAGGAAACGACAACACCGCTGGGCAAGGGACAGGGTACGGAGAAGGGAAAAGGTTGAGCATCAGTTCATACTTATTTGACGGCGAGTATAGTAGTCGTGCGAACTACACGTGCTTCATTATTATTTTTTTTCGACTTTGCGTACCGTTGAGGTTATTTCTCCTTATTTAAGAGAGTTATGGGCGTGTGTGTTCATTGGAACAATGCTTAGTTCCTCCGGAAGTTCCGGGTTTTGATTCACGTATCCTACATAGAGAAAAGTTTATTATAAAAGCCGCCCATCATCCTAGGTGAGATTTCAGAGAGCACTTACCACTATTAAGCTCCATGTGTCTCAAACACTAACTCTAAATGTCATTTCTAGGCTTTCCTATTTTATTATATTTTAACTTATTCTTGGAACTGAGTGATTGTGATCATTATCACAATTCCGATGTGAACCGCAGTACTCCCGTACTACGAGGGGTTATTGACAGGTTTTTAGCCTCGATATGTAGATATCGTTAATGATCAAAATTATTCTGATAATTCAATGGTTTACACTTTGAAACATAAATAAATAAATAAATAAAATAAATATATCATCACGGCGTATTGCCCATTGCTGGGTGTGCCAATCTGCCTTGTACACAGATGTCGGTAATGATGATGACATATTTGTACCGTGCGGGCGTTTACCAGGCGTCACCTCACGGGCACTCATTGCTGGCGTGGAGAGTACACCACAGGGGTCAATTTTGTGCCATTTAAAATTCGAAATATTTGGCGTCGGTTGGGATCGAACCCGGTTCCCCAGATTCGCGACCAGACACTCAGGCACGCTGCCACTTTCAAACATACGTCTGAAAATTTCAGCCGCTTTGGACGGTTAGTTATTGTGTGACTGGACGGTTCGCTGTTCTTAAACCACACCTATCACGTTGTTATTAAATAATTTAGAACTTTGAATTATTAAAGCCAAACAGGTAAAGTTGCCACTAGTTTATTTTTAAAGGAAAATAAACAAACTTAATTTGGAAATATAAAATATATTATAGATACATAAAAACAAAAATTATACATTTACAATTAGATAAAATGGATCAAAAAATCTGTACATATATACAAGTTAACTATTCAATACATTTATTATTCTTACATTATTATTACTTACATACTTACAACTGAGCCTTTACTGCAACTGTGCAACTCTGTGACTATGTGTCTATCTTCATTTGAGCATCAGTTTTTATACTAATTCTGTAGTTACTTTATTTTACATAAAATGACGCGGTTCATTAATATTGCTGAAAGGGAATTTTTACGAATTGCTGTATAAAAAAACATGGAAAATAGCTGAATTTAGTTTAGACGACATATTCAAGGTAATTGCAGAATGCTTTCTTAGTTAAATATATATTTGGGAAGAATCCGTTTATCACAATTGTTTGAGACTCATATGTGTCAGTCGAATTCAGTGTTTTTATAAAAATGGAATAAATCATAAAGCTTGTGGTAGTTAAATTATTGTATTTAAAAGGCAATAAGGTCTGCGCAAATTAAAGCCCAGTTGGGCGCTCTTTACGGGGACTCTTACTCTATCATTTGCCACCGTGAAAAGATGTGCAGCTGAATTTAAATGTGGCCCTACTAGCGTGGTTAAATGAACCAATGACTACGTTTACACCGTGCGTACTATTCTGATACGCAGACCAAGTGTATACTAAAATTTATCTTAGTATGGTATGTTTACACCGGTATTTGAATAAACATACTAAATATTTTGGTACGTTATACGCGCTTGCGCAGATTTAACTGTCAGAGTCAACATAACCTAAAATTACTTAATAAGAAAAAATATGTAATTTACATCGCCACACTATTAAAATTGTAAAAATTACTAAACTTACACAATTTCCATAAATGTTAATACACCATTTAATTGTATTAACAGTAGTTATAGATGGCAGAAAAATCGTATTGGTACGCTTGCTGTTTACACCGTGCATGAGTAAGGTCTGGTGCATCTCCCTTTGAACGTACCAAAAATGTGTACCAGTTGCGTACCAAAGGTTTGGTACATAGTGTTTACACCATTCGTCGCCATCTTGTTACGTCACTTGGTATGCGGACTAAATGTTAAGTACGCGTGGTGTAAACGTAGTCATAAAGTGCGACCACCACCGATAGTACCGAAAAAGTGCACCAAATGATACTAGATAACCTTTAAATTAAAGTTTAAGAAATAGGAGAGGCTGTGGGCGAAGGAACGCATTTATCATACATTACATGAAGAATTGGAATTGAGCATAAGAAAGGTGACTGGGCGTTGGATCCTGGGCCAAAAAATTCAGTCTGATGAACATTTCCAAGGCCCTATTCCAGCGATTTAAATGAAACACGTGGATTCTTTTTGGATTATTAATTTTTAGTACTTGGATCCACCACTATACTTCTGGGATGAAGAGTCAATCAAAATATTTTATTGCGAAGGGTGAACCTACTCCAAAGAATTTTAGTTTGCAGAACAAGATACCAACTACTTTTCGGTGGTGTTGAAGATTTTAGAGTAGGTACCGATGGAAAATGTGTATTTACTTAAGAGGAGTCTATTAAAAAATAAAACAGAATTTAAATGAAACACGTGGATTCTTTTTGGATTATTAATTTTTAGTACTTGGATCCACCACTATACTTCTGGGATGAAGAGTCAATCAAAATATTTTATTGCGAAGGGTGAACCTACTCCAAAGAATTTTAGTTTGCAGAACAAGATACCAACTACTTTTCGGTGGTGTTGAAGATTTTAGAGTAGGTACCGATGGAAAATGTGTATTTACTTAAGAGGAGTCTATTAAAAAATAAAACAGAATTTGATAAGAAGAAAAACTTGTTTCTATATTAGGCTAAAAATTTATCAATACCCCTTCGTGCTGTATTTGCGGCACTACTGGACTTTTATCTTCATGCTAAACAGCATTATCGCGACGTCCTCATACCTAATATTTTTAATATGTAAACAATATTTAAAAAAATTATGTCTAATTAGAAAATACGTTGACAGTGTAAACGTGTAAACTATGTTAACTTGGATAAATTGCACATGCGCAATAGGGGTTTAGCGAAATATAGATAATTACGTAAGAGTCGGTAATAGTAAATGTACAAAAATTGGAGACAGAACGAGAATTTAAAAAATAAATCAATTATACTTTCAGGCACATATTAAAAAATTTAAAAATAATTATTGCCTGCATGAGCACAATATATAAATGACATAGACCGTACATGGGGTACGGTAAGTAGTAGGGTTTGCAATATAGGTTTTCCAAATACCGAAATTTATCTAATAATACCGGTATTTAAAACGAATGAGAACATGATTTTTTATTCAATATCTGTAAATTTGTTTGCCTTCCTGCCTGCGCGACCCTTTCTTCGTAACTCACAAGTATAAAAAACCTCTTTAATATCTGTTTACGTGTATCAGATTTTAAAATATTTTTATGGCTTTTTGTTCGCATGTACGTATATTGAATTATATTCTCTTTATCTACAGATCTACACCTACACAGTTTATTTCGTGCACTCACAAAGAATACTCGTAAATGGATATAATATAATGTTGAGGGAATAGAGTGTAGCCCTAGTTCAGTATGATATTATTTTTTCGCGAAAATAAATCAGTTGCTAAATGCAAAAGGTGTATTCAAAATTCAAACTGATATTCCATGAGCAAGTAATGTATGTTATTATTCATGAGAATAACTAGTGTAATTTTAACTTTTTATGTCAAAAAATTACTTATTAAAAGTTATTTTGTTTATACTCTTTGAAAGGTAGGATATGAATTTGACATAACGATTGAAAAATATTATTCCATTGAACTGTCAATATTATTCATTATTGAAAATCTATACGAATTTTGAGTAAAGTAACCATATCCTAACTCATAAAAATCTAAATGAATTTTGAGTAGGAGTAATCAGAAAAAAAAGACAGCCTGTTCAAGAACAATTCCCAATGTTCAACTGGTATAAGAATTTCTAGTCATAAACTAAAAAATCTGATGTGGCCAGCACATTACCTTCCGTCAG
Organism: Harpalus rubripes; assembly: GCA_963082715.1. Classification (NCBI taxonomy): domain Eukaryota; kingdom Metazoa; phylum Arthropoda; class Insecta; order Coleoptera; family Carabidae; genus Harpalus; species Harpalus rubripes. The sequence goes on along the minus strand of OY720455.1, from coordinate 46,944,316 downwards.
TTCTATGTATTTTGTACAAATTTCATACCGAAAGTTCCTTGCTAAATATTCTATTTCTTGTACATTACCTTCCGGCAGTTGCATGTATTTTATGCAAATTTCATACAGAAAATTTATGTCTTAAATTATCATTTTGTGACGTTTTCTATATACAGCATAATGTATCTGCAGAAATAAAAGATTTATTATTATTATTATTATTATTATTTCTTGTACATTACCTTAAGGCAGTTGTATGTATTTTACCTATATAAATTCCATACAGAAAGCACAAGATCCTATATTTCCAGTAAAAGTATAAGACAAACACACTATGTCAATTTCACTTGACACTGACATCTTTCAATCAGAATTTTCACAGCTATAGCTACTTTATGAAATTTAATTTCTTTATAATTTTTTAACTCTATATCCATTTATTATTAAGTATAAAATGCAGTCAAATCGTATAGAGAATAAAATATTCTTTAATATTTATAATAACATCAAATGTAAAAAAAATCTGATGTGGCCAGTACATTACCTTCCGTCAGTTCTATGCATTTTGTACAAATTACATACGGAAAGTTCCTTGCTAAATTAAATATTCTATTTCTTGTACATTACCTTCCGGCAGTTGCATGTATTTTATGCAAATTTCATACAGAAAATTATTATTTTGTGACGTTTTCTATATACAGTGTAATGTATCTGCAGAAATAAAAAAATTATTATTATTATTATTTCTTGTACATTACCTTAAAGCAGTTGTATGTATTTTATACAAGTTCCATACAGAAAGCAAAAGATCCTATACCTATTTCCAGTAAAATTATAAGACAAAATACACTATGTCAATTTCACTTGACACTGACATCTTTCAATCCAAAATTTAATATAGTAGCTGTTTCCACAGCTATGGCTACTTTATGAAATTTAATTTCTTTATAATTTTTTAACTCTATATCCATTTAATATTAGGTATAAAATGCAATCAAATCGTATAGAAAATAAAATATTCTTTAATATTTATAATAACATTAAATGTGAAAAAATGATATTTAACATAGTTTTTTCAAGAAAAGCTGTTAAAATCTTCAAATGAGGGTACTTCCGGTTGTCCAATTCTAACCAAAATCTAATCAGCTCTTCGCATGGTTGTAACGAAGAGAAATACGAAAGAATTATAATTTTTAGAATTGTAGTATGGAAGATATCGTAGACGAAAATTTTGTTACACACACACACACACGGACACACATACATACATACATACACACACACACACACACACACACACACACACACACACACACACACACACACACACACACACACACACACACACACACACACACACACACACACATACAGACATCATCGTAAAAATAGTAAAATCGTATTGTAGGGACCCTAAAACGTGCTTATTCATCAAAAACTCACCACCGAATTTTTTGACCAAAGACAATAGGTACCTTCCTTACCTAAAGGTGACGGAAGGTAAAAAACGGCCAAAAGTTGCAACCGACGCCCGAAGGCGGGAACGCCAAACCACGCCGTGGTTTGTGACGCAGTAAAGAATTTAACACTGTAAATAGACCGAATATTAACTGAATCACGTATAAAGAAAGGTAAGAAATACTTACAGAACTGTAACTAAAGTCCCTCGAAAACTTCTAGAGAGGTATAAAACCAAATCGGAGAATTTAGACAACTTTTAAAAAAACACGGCGTGACTCGACGTCTACTCGCTTTCGTGCTTCGGCTAGAAGAACTCCGCTTGCCGCTTAGAATCATAGGAGACGGCCGGCAAAACTCTGCTTGCAAAAATCTGAACTGCTGATACAGGAGGGTACTTAGAGAAATTGGGAGTTGACCGTTACAAGGTATCCAAAGTTATTCAATCGGATTGTACTGTGTTTCGGAATTTGGACCTATATGGGTTATGTCCGTAGTGCGGCTTCCACACACAACACCTATTAATTTTCCTTTTACATTATCACGACGTTTCTTACTTAGATGCCATGTGTATTGCCCGCCCGTGTAGACCCTTGTTACAATCACAAAGCCGGCGCCAGATAGCTTTGTGGTTGCAAAGTTAATTTTATCCTAACTTGGAAAGGTGACGGGAGAAGGTACCAATCAAGGCCATTCGAGAAAATTCATCGAAAATTTCCAACCTGACCCGGATTCGAAGATTAGAACTCTGAGTCAAGAGGCTAGCACTCTACTACTATGCTATTCCGCCGTATTGGTAATCATGGATCTAAGATCCAACTTAACAAAAACAATAACGTAATTTACGTAGCATAGATTACACGTACATCGCTAATTAGAATGTGTCATTTTATAGAATTTTAAGGGTAACATTGTATACTTAAACAGTACTAAAAAAATCTGATGTGGCCAGCACATAACCTCTCGCCAGATATTTTACCTGGTTGTACGCATAAAACAAAAAATATTTTTAAATACAAATACATATATTCATGTCTCACTACAAAATAATTCTTACATATATTTACAAAATATATGGGATATTTTAATATAAATTATGTACAATACATACATTTTCTTTATATTCAATATCCTGAAATTTTCTTTTTCTACTTTTCTTTTTCTTTACATTCATCATTTTTTCACAAATTCCTTTTATATTCTTTTTTACGTATATTCTTTTGCGTTGTTGACTTTTTATTTATTTTCATATTGATTTATGAATATTTTTGACAGTGGCATACAAATATTTTTGACAGTGACATTTATGTGTCAATTACAAACATTTGAATTTCTTGCCTGGAAGTAGTTTGATGTGAGATTTTTTACATCAAATTATTTTATATGTATTTCTTTATCTCTAAATCTATAGAAGATATAATAATGAATTTATATTTAGTGAATAAAGAATTGAACGTTCTTTAATATAAGTATATACATAAATTTTCGATAAATAGTATTTAGATGATTTTTTCTTGTAACTACTACTTCCGGTTATCCAATTGTTACCAAAACTTAATCAACTCTTCCCATATTTGTTAGATTGAGGAATCCGTAGTTAAAAATGTGTTAAGTCTTGCAGTATTTGAGAAATCGTGGATTCAACATCCACACACACATCCACACACACACACGGACATCATCGTAAAAATGTTATAATCGGCTTCTAGGGACCTTAAAACGTGCTTATTCAATCTGGATATGCGATTTTTAGCATGAATTCAATACCTCTCTTAGCGAGAGGTAAAAAAGTCAAACAAAGGAGTGTTTTAATCCGGAACGGACGTGGGTATATTATAATTTTTACATTTCCCAAATATTGTTCGCTTATAGTTTGTAAATATCCGTAAAATAACATGTAGTTGTAGTTCTTCTCTGAGACTAAAGTACATTTATCACGTACTATGATTTGTATGGATCTTATGGAAAAATTATAATAAAAAAAAGATGAAGGATATGATGATGAGATTATGATAATCGTATATCATCATAATTTGAATTTGACGCTTCCGTGCTTATTATGATGAGGCGTATATGTGAAAGCTTGGTATACACAGTGTGCAGTGTGGCTATAAAGTTTTTTTTTTTAAGTATTTTCTTTATAAATAAGACAAAAGCCGTTATATCATCAAAATCACAATATATTCTTAAATATACATTCCCTCTAAATCCACACAGCGCTTGGTGCAGACCTCCAGTCCATTCACGGAGTTCTGGACAAGAGAACAGTCAGCCGGGGCCAAATCAGAAACATATAGAGGAAAAGGCAACAGTGATATTTTTGGCGGACAGAAAATGACACACGGCTATTGCTGTACAACATTTATCAATGTTCAAATAAGTACTCTATAACTATTTCAATCGTAATGTGTCGATCAAAAATAAATAGTTGTCGAAGTGATTCGGTGTTTTCAGCGTTTCTGCTTGATATGGGTCAGTCACTCTTTGTGTCATCTTTGTTTTCATTTCGCCCATCGCAAAATCGCTCTTACACTACCAGCGCCAAAAATGTTGCAACGAATCAATGCAGCATCCTAAAACAATTTTTAGACCAAAGCAAACGATTAGGTTGGTTCTTTGCACTAACGAACACAAACTTTGATTGTCTACTGCTGTTCGACGGATGCATACATGACGAAGCAGATCTAATAGCTCAACAAACTACGCCCATACGAGAACTGTACTGAACCAATATTAATAAATGGAAAAACGGAAAATAATCGGTCACGCAATTTAGTGAAAATTATTATCCGTTTTTACCTCTCGTCATACCGTAGGTAAGGAAGGTAGGTAATGTTATCGGTCCGAAAATTCGATGGTGAGGTTTTAGTAAATAAGCACGAATTAGGGTCCACACAACACGTTTTTACTATTTTTACGATGATGGCTGTGTGTGTGTGTGTGTGTGTGTGTGTGTGTGTGTGTGTGTGTGTGTGTGTGTGTGTGTGTGTGTGTGTGTTTGTGTTTGTGTGTGTGTGTATGTGTGTGTGTGTGTGTGTGTGTTTGTGTGTGTGTGTGTATGTGTGTGTGTGTGTGTGCGTGTGTGTGTGTGTGTGTGACTATTTTTTCCTCCGCAATAACTCTTTAATTTCTATTTTCCGTATTTAAGCTTTCTACATTCATATAAAAAGTTGATTAGATTTTGGGTACAAGTGAATAACCGGAAGTGATACTTTACTTGAAGCCCATAACAGCTTTTAATGAAAAATTATATTAAAATATAATCCAAAACATTTCAATTTTAGTATTTAAGATTTTCATATCAAGGGGAATAACATATTGGATTTTGGCTAAAATTAATAAACCGGAAGTGATACTTTTCTTGAAGCTCTGAACAGATTTTCGTGTAAAATATATTATGATATGTTCCAAAACTTGTCAAATTTGGTATTTAAGCCGTCTATATGAAGGGGAGCAACACATTAGATTATCACTAAAATTGATAAACCGGAAGTGATACTTTATTTGAAGCTCTAAACATATTTTCGTGAATAATATATTGATACAATCCAAAACTTTTTTTTTCTAAGATTGATAAACCGGAAGTAGTACTTCACAGAAAGCTATAAACAGATTTTCTTGAAAAAATATATTAAAACATGATCCAAAACTTATCAAATTTGGTATGTAGAACTCGTGTATAATTTGAAACAACATATTAGATTTTGACTATGTGTACTTATATGATAATCCGGAAGTGGTACTTACTTTGGAGCGCTTAACAGATTTTCCAGGAAAAACATAATAAAATATAATCCAAAATTCGTATTACAGACTTTTCTATTTATTGGAACAACAAATTAGATTTTGTTTACAAACGATCAATCGGAAGTGATAATTTACTTAAAGCCCATTGCTATTTTAAACATGGAATTGACGGGAGGTTATGTGCTGGCCACATGCCACATCATATTTTTCCATTTTGCTACCAGTCGATCATCCCTTAATATTAATGAAACTTCTGGAGGATGCTTACGTAGGTTAGTCAAAAATAGTTTGGACTGGGCGCTAATTCATAGATGGCGCTGTTATTTGGTACTACAGAAAACTTTATAGTCACATTGTGTATTTTCTCAGTTTAAAACACAAAACAATTCATTTTCTCCTGGCCACGGATGACAGGCATTAGCAGCTTAACTTCAAACATTAGGCTTCATTACAGTAGGAGAGGGTCGCATAGCAGGGCGCAAGCAATGTCTGCTTTGATACCGAGCTCGGTGCCGAGGGAAGGAATTTGAGGGCGTTTTTGTTCAACGAAGGAGGCGCTATGTTTTTGTCTCAAAGCCTACCAAGATTGTGGATATTGTTACTTAATTTGTTGTTTTACTAATGGTCGGTAATTATTCTAATTGTGAGATGGTGTCGTTTTTATGGTTATTAATTACTGAAATGACTACACATATTATGGATGATAGCATCTTAGGGCAGTATTATGTTTCAATTTCTTGCTCATAAAATATCTTAAATTTGTTTTACGATATAATTGAATTTTAGTAGATCAGCAACCAAAATATCATCTAGAACTAGAAATGACACTTACTCATATTAAAATAAATATCTCCTTAAACAAATAACTATGTAATTACAAATTCATTTAGTATTATTGGATAAGGCAGATCTTGTTGGGTAGAATAATTTATTTTTTCTGAAACCGAACAAAAACTTTACTGTATTACAGCGTCATAACGAGTATAGTAGTAAAATTTTCTTATGGCTGTAATTTTTGCCCTAATAATTTGATATTTTGGTCTACTGGTTGTAAAACTCTAAACGAGCTACCTCCAATAATTTCTATATTATTAAAGATACAATACAATACAACAATCTTATAGAAAACCAAAGGGGACATCCAATTAAAGAAGAAAATATTTTTTAAAACAGTGGTTCTCAAGCTGAAATACAAAGTTATATTTTTTTAATGGGATGATATATTTTTTAGACTCGTGCGATAGAGTATTCTTTTCTAAATTCAATCATGGTAAATATTGAGAAAAATTCAACTGTAATTTAAATAAATTTGATTTTTATAGTTATGTTTTAGTAGGGTAGGTATGAAAAACAATTGAGCTTGAATTAAGATGAAACAAATATTTGTTAATAACGTTATAAACAGTGATCTATTTGATTTCTATCTTAAATAATTCAAATTGAGCATTTTTACTTATTTATACATAGCCTACTGAAAAACGATTATAAAAATCAATTGAATATTTCTCAACATTTTTGTTATGTAAAGATATAAAATAATCACATGGTTGAATTCAGAAAAAATACTCTATCGAAAGAGTTTAAAAAATATATATACCATTCTATTAAAAAAAACTTTTTATTGTAACTTAAGAACCACTGGTTTAAAATAATAAGCAGTTTTTACAAGATTGGATATGATGTCTATTTCGCCTCTGGCGTACTGCTCAATCTTCCGAAGGCGATATGGGCATACTTTTGCACGACTATCGAAAATATAAACTGTACAAAATTTTATTGAACATTATTAATTTTAACGTCAGTTTGTGTAATGTTTTCTAAGCTCTTTTAATGATAATTGTTATGAAAATTATATTTAATTTGTTTTATGTACATAATAATAATGTTTCTAATTTATTTAGTTTATGATTAAACTTCATTTATATATTATTAAATCTGTCAAACTATTCTATATTCTGAAATTATTGCCAAATCTAAAAAGGATAAGATTAACTTGTCAAATATGACATTTCATACTGTTCTGGTACTCATTTTTTATACGTTCGTTTTGAAATTACAACTTATCTAATCAATGGCCGCGTTCAGTATGGCACAGCACTGGCAGCACTGAGCACCGAAATTTGCCGAATACAGTTGTTGGACCAATCACATTCGTCCATTCATTGCATTCGGCGAACTTCGGCGCTCCCCAGGAAACACAAGAATGTCTATAAAACGTATAAGAATGATATGAGACGCAGGTTTAAGACATGGAGAAATGACCGCGTCTAACACGTATATTATTATATGATACACGTTTATTAATTGTATATGATACACGTTTATTAATTGAATCTCCTTTACGTATAATATGTGGTTCACATGTTTATATTATATACGTATAATATTAATTTATATTAGTTGTATATTTACGGGTATATTTATACGTTTGTTCTATACGTATAATAATAATATTTATAATACGTTTATAAGAAATATATGAAATTACTTTAATACACGTATATACTCATAAAATTATATACGTACATTATGACAAAAATATACGTTTTATAAACTTTATATTTGAACGTATAATTTAAGTTCTTTTAACGTATATTTATACGTATAGAGTATGTGTCATAATACGTTTTAATAAAATATATGATAGTACTTTAATACACGTATATACTGAAACAGTTATATACGTTTATCATACATGAAATTATGCGTTTCATAAACTTTATATTTATACAATATTTCAACGTATATTTTAAGTTTTATTTAAACGTATATAAAGAGTACAGAATAGTGCTCTATTACACGTATATATCTGCACCTTTACATATGCGTCTATTGCATATTCATTTTATCATTTTAAAAATAACCTAACTGCTCAAATAATTTAGGATTTAATAAAACTAGTTCATGTAAATAATAAGTTTTAATCATATATAAAATTCATATAAAAATATCTGCAGTAACAAGTGAAGTTAATTCTACTCCACTAGCTGGGAAATAACTCGTTACATCACTGTTACCGTAAAAGCAACATTATACCCAATTCGCGAATTTTGAAGCCAATTTCTTCACTGAACACTCGCAGAGAACTCTCCATTACTGGAGGAACTGCGTCATCTATAAATACGAAATATCAAAGAAAGGTAATATTTTTTATTTAATTTAAATGGAAATAATTATTTTAACTTACTTCTTGTTTGTATTATATCCCTCGTGATCGGAGAGTGACATACTCCCAACTGAAGCTGCTTACGATATATTGCAAGGGCTTTTCTGTTGTGGTCGAAAGCTGCATGGCCCTCCAGGGTTATGACATTACGAAGGAGAAATTGTAATTTTCTTCAACATAAAAATCAGAGAGTTACACAGCTAGCATAGTTGGACATGGTTTTAATTCCTTATTTTTATTACTATCGCTAATATGTACTGCATGAGCAGATATTTCAGAATCAGATGAAGTTTTTGGAATTTCCTCTGAAACATAAATTAGAATGTGCCTTACCATGCAAGTTTCCTTAGAAATTTAAATACGTATAAAAGAAACAATTCAAATAAATATAAAATTTTCCAATTTAAAACGAAACGTACCCTGAAACCAAGATAAAATTATTTTATATGAATCTTGATTCAGACTTCAAATTTAATCAAAAAATTGTATTCGGATACTATAAATTTGGAAAATGTCATTCAAAGTACATTTTTTTTATTGCGTTCACAATCAATTTCACATCTAAAACATTATAAACTGAAAAGACAAGCATTTCAAGACAAAACGGAAAGCAAAATTTAATATTTATTATTACGGCATATTATAATAGAATTTGATAAAAGAAAATATGAAATATTTTTATTCACAATAATAGTATAAAATAGACTCTTTATATACAAAAATGTTTTAAACAACTGCTGCCGGCTGGTTCGAAACTATTTCAAAACGGTCGTAGTGTGACGTCAATAGGTCTGTTCGTTTCGCTGCTTTGCGTCTATGGTTTATTGTCGTGTCCATATACTCTGTATTGACACGGCAGTAAACCGTAGACGCACAGTAGTGAATTCGAGAAAATAATGTTTCAAAACACTACGAACTGGGTGCAAACCAGTGTGTCGCCAAAAAGAAAAACAGCCGTAAATTAATAAAAATTATGGACTTTTCCATCTTACTTTCTACCGTTTAAAGAACATTATTTGTGTGTGTGTGTGTGTGTGTGTGTGTGTGTGTGTGTATGTGTGTGTGTGCGTGCGTGTATGTGTGTGTGTGCGTGCGTGCGTGTGTGTGGCGCGCGCGCGCGTGTTTGTGTGCGTGTGTGTGCGTGGGTGTGCGCGTGTGTGTGCGTGTGTGTGCGCGTGTGTGTGCGTGTGTGTGCGTGAGTGTGCGTGTGTGCGTGTGTGTGCGTGTGTGCGCGTGTGTGCGTGCGTGCGTGCGTGTGGGTGCGTGGGTGCGTGGGTGCGTGGGTGCGTGTGTGCGTGGGTGCGTGAGTGCGTGGGTGCGGGTGTGGGCGTGGGTGTGGGCGTGGGCGTGGGCATGCGCGTGCGCGTGTATGTGTGTGTGTGTAACAAAATTTTCGTCTACGATAACTTCTATTCTACAATTCTAAAAATTATAATTCTTTCGTATTTTTTCCATCTTACTTTCTACCGTTTAAAGAACATTATTTGTGTGTGTGTGTGTGTGTGTGTGTGTGTGTATGTGTGTGTGCGTGCGTGCGTGTGTGCGTGTGTGTGTGCGTGTGTGTGCGTGTGTGTGCGTGTGTGTGCGTGTGTGTGCGCGTGTGTGTGCGTGTGTGTGCGCGCGTGTGTGTGCGTGTGTATGCGTGTGTGTGCGTGTGTGTGCGTGTGTGCGTGTGTGTGCGTGTGTGCGCGTGTTTTCGTGTGTGCGTGTGTGCGTATGTGCGTGTGTGCGTGTGTGCGTGTGTGCGTGCGTGCGTGCGTGGGTGTGTGGGTGCGTGGGTGTGGGCGTGGGCGTGGGCGTGAGCGTGGGCGTGAGCGTGGGCGTGGGCGTGGGCGTGGGCGTGGGCGTGGGCGTGGGCGTGGGCGTGGGCGTGGGCGTGGGCGTGGGCGTGGGCGTGCGCGTGCGCGTGCGCGTATACGTGCGCGTGTGCGTGTGTGTGTATGCGTGTGTGTAACAAAATTTTCGTCTACGATAACTTCTACACTACAATTCTAATAATTATAATTCTTTCGTATTTCTCTTCGTTATCCATGTGAAGAGCTGATTAGATTTTGGTTAGAATTGGACAACCGGAAGTACCCTCATTTGAAGATTTTAACAGTTTTTCTTGAAAAAACTATGTTAAATATCATTTTTTCACATTTAATGTTATTATAAATATTAAATAATATTTTATCCTCTATACGATTTCACTGCATTTTATACTTAATATTAAATGGATATAGAGTTAAAAAATGATAAAGTAATTAAATTTCATAAAGTAGCCATAGCTGTGGAAATAGCTACTATATTTAGAAAATTCTGATTGAAAGATGTCAGTGTCAAGTGAAATTGACATAGTGTGTTTGTCTTATAATTTTACTGGAAATATAGGATCTTTTGCTATAAATTTTCTGTATGGAATTTGCGTAAAATACATTAAACTGCCGGAAGGTAATGTATAAGAAATAGAATCTTTAGTAAGAAACTTTCTGTATGAAATTTGTACAAATTACATAGTACTGACGGAAGGTAATGTGCTGGCCACATCAGATTTTTTATTATGTAAATGAATTCTTCGTTAAGAAATAAGGGTAGTTTGTGTAGCATGTCCTATGTAGAAAAAAGATATTTTTTTTTAGTAAAATGAAAAATATTTAAATTGCATGTGTTAGTATTTGTTTGTAAGTCTAGTTTAGCTGGTTATGAACATTTCTTTTAGCTTTATGTTATATTTTCTATTTCTGTTTACTTCGTATTTGCATTTAATATGATAATCAAAATTGTTCAAAATAAAAAACAATAAATAGATACTAAACATAATTTTCTTCTTTTTCCACTATGGCCCATTTCAATTAAATTTAATAACTAATGTAAATAAATGCAATTTAAAATTTTCCATTTTACTAAAAATCTATCAACTTTCAACATAGGACATGCTACACAAACTACCCCTATTTTATAACGAAGAAAAATAGGGTGTTCCATTTAAAAAAATTGATTTTTTTTTAATTTTGTGAACTTCAATTTCATGTTGACGTAGAAATTACATTTTTTTTTCAGATTTTCGAAATTCGTTTCTCTTCTTGCGATATAGAGTGTTAAAAAAGTGGCCGTTATTAGTGAAAAAAAAGTTTATTACGGTGGAAGTGGTTGATCATGAGTAATTTTTTTTATCATTTTATTTGTAAAAATTTCTGCTGAATTCAATGGTAAAATAAAAAATTTAGCATTTCATTTAAAATATGAAAGATAGGGTCTACTTACGATTAAACCGGAAGTGCTCCTGTTTTGAAAATATTTTAGCTGAAACGTGCATGTCGGCAAACCCCTAAATACTAAATTTCGTAAAATAATATTGAATACTTTTTAACATAACGATAGCGTAAGCACGTCGTGGGACACTATATAGAATGGATATGAAATGATATCCGTTCAGTTAACTAGAATTGTCTACGTATCCATTCTGTAGATTGTGAAGAAAAGATTAGTTTTCAAGTGAGAGTAGAAAATAGTTATTTGTACGAGTATATTAAGAGCGTTAAGTGATAATTTGTCGTTTGAGAAAGAATCTTTCAAAAGCGACAATAACACTTTACGCTCACGCATGTAATACATACATTTTTTTAAAGTTCGTTCCATATAGCGATATTTCTAAAAAAAAAAACAGGAAATAACGAAAAATTTATCTAATGTAATTTTGAGCTCAGGAATTAAATTAAATTTTATCAAAAGTGTACAATCTATTTTAATATTGTAAATAACTAAAAAAGAATATTTTTTGCGAGCAAGCGAAAAACATGTATATTTTTCATAGCACTCATAGAAACAATATTTTCTTTTCTAATCGGGTCTTGGTCTTCTATAAGATTGTCTTATCGTATTTTATTGTATCTTTAATAATTTAGAAATTATTTGAGGTAGCTCGTTTAGCTGTTACACCCTGTGATACTCGTATAGGCATCCATATATATATATATATATATATATATATATATATATATATATATATATATATATATATATATACATATATATATATATATATATATATATATACATATATATATATATATATATATATATATATATATATATATATATATATATATATATATATATATATATATATATATATATATATATAGGGTGTTAATACTAAGTCGTTACACCCGAAAATGGTAGATAGAACTCATTAAAACAAACAACTTTTCTTAGCTCAAATTTTTGATTTGGAGCCCCAGTTCATAGTTATTGGCGTTCTCTTGTTTTTCGAAAAATCGTCATAACTCCCTTAATTTAAGGAATATTTAAAAAATACAAAAACTTTCAGCATTTGCTTTCGGTTCTCTAAAACACTTGTATTTACAATTATTTTCTACTTCATCAAATAACAAAATGGCGACCAATCAAAAATTTCAAAACAAGATATTTTGAAAACCACCCCATTGATTTTCGAAAATCGAAAATAAAACATTTTTAAAATCCATATTACAATATTTGTCTGAAACATTTTTTTTCTATCTGTCCAAAAAAAGTTTTTATTCAAATCAAATTGAATTGCAAGATATATATATATATATATATATATATATATATATATATATATATATATATATATATATATATATATATATATACCGTGTGTCTGTCTTAAAGGTGTTCATAGCAGATGGGTAGTACGAAGCTCCTCGGAGAACGGTATGACTAGAACCGCAACTCGGTCATTCGCCTTCGCCGCGTCGCAAGTGTACCCGTATATGATTTCAGTCAGGAATGATAAGTTGACAATTAGAAATTATCCTATAAAGTTGAAGAAAACATAAAAATCCGTAGGAGTGGCTGAGACAACTTTTTAACATTTTATGTTATCAAATATATACCGTGTGTCTATTTTAAATGTATACATAGGAGATTAACATGGGAAATCAGTTTCTTGCAATTTCCTGCTCGCCTAATTATTTTAAGCAAAAATGCGTCAATTAAAAGTTTTAGAGCATAAAATTCTGCATCTAAATCAATAAACAGAATTACCTTTCCATGCATTGTAACGACAGAAATTAAATATGAAAATATCGAAAATTACGTTGATAATATCGACAGCCATGGAATTGAACAAAAAATAAATAAATGCTTGACGTTTTATCTGTCACAACGTAAGTTAACTTATTTGACGTTTCTGACAATTTTATTTTGTCTCTAGTTTTTTTGTCTGAAATGATTAAAAAATGAACATTTATACGAATGAAGAGCTAAATTCGTGACAAAATTTGAAAAGGCTGCTAATGTGTCTTCAAAAAATCTGATGTGGCCAGCACATTACCTTCCGTCAGTTATATGAGGTATTTACGAAAATTCTACCGGTGAACTGTTACCGGTAACCAGCTTTTTATCAGGTTATAGCTACCGGAATCGATATTTTAAGAACGCAAGTGGTAAACAGGGTAGATCCATAACCTATGAAAAAATTTGAAAATTTGAAACAGGTTAAAAATTTGACGTAGTTAATAAAATAAACTGAGCAGAGTCCTATTTTGAACACATTTAACGGGCGTGCTTCGCTTTGCATCACTACCTTTTTTTGAGATTAGATCCTTGAACAATTTTCGAACACGGTAACTTTTATCACTCGTGTTTTCGAACACAGTCGGTAGATGCGGTATCTACCGGTAGAATTTTCGTAAATGCGTATGTATTTTCTATAAAATCCATACAGAAAGTTCCTTGCAAAAGATTCTAAGTTTCTTGTATGTACATTACCTTTCGACAGTTGTATGTATTTTATACAAATTCCATACAGAAAGTTTCGAGCAAAAAGATCCTATATTTCGAGTAAAATTATAACATAAATATACTACGAATATGTCAATTGCACTTGACACTGACATCTCTCAATCAGAATTTTCTTAATATAGTAGCTGTTTCTAGCATAGCTGGCTAATTTGTGAAATTTAATTTCTTTATAATTTTATAACTCTATATCCATTTAATGAAGTATAAAATGCAGTCAAATCGTATAGAGAATACAATGTTCTTTAATATTTATAATAACATTAAATGTGAAAAAATGATATTTAACATCGTTTTTTCAAGAAAAACTGTTAAAATCTTCAAATGAGAGTACTTCCGGTTGACCAATTATAACCAAAATCTAATCAGCTCTTCATATGGATGCAACTAAGAGGAATACGAAAGAATTATAATTTTTGGAATTGTAGTATTAGAGTTATTGCAGACGAAAATTTTGATACATACACACACACACACACACGGACACACATACACACACACACATACACAGGCACGCACGCACGCATGCACGCACGCATGCACGCACGCACACGCACGCACACACACACACGCACGCGCACACACACACGCACACGCACACGCACACGCACACGCACACGCACACGCACACGCACACGCACACGCACACACACACACACACACACACACACACACACACACAGACATCATCGTAAAAATAGTAAAATCGTATTCCAGGGACCTTAAAACGTGCTTATTCATTAAAAACTCACCACCGAATTTTTTGACCAAAGACAATACCTTCCTTACCTAAAGGTGACGGAAGGTAAAAATACACGTGAGCCGCGTAATCAGAATATAGGACGAGCAGAACATGCGTTACTCTAAGAGTGTTAGGAATGATAAGTGTAGACCCCTTCTGTAGTATTAAAGTAGATGTATTGGAAATGAGTTGAGAGTACATAACAGCATCATACATAATTTTGTTACGCAATGTTGAATTTTTGATATATTCATATCATTTAAACTGTATTTTCTTAACTTTATTTATTAATTTTATATTTCTATTATTGCCATAATTAACGATATTTGTTCAAATCAAATTGTCAGAAACGTCAAATCAGTTAACTTACATATAAAACGTTAAGCATTTATATATTTTTTGTTCAATTCCATGACGTAACTTTCGACATTTTCATATTTAATTTCTGTCGTTATAAGGCATGAAGAGGTAATTCTGTTTATTGATTTAGATGCAACATTTTATGCCCTAAAACTTTTATTTGACGCATTTTTGCTTAAAATAATTAGGCGAGCAGGAAATTGCAAAAAAACTGATTTCCCATGATAATAATATCCTATGTATACATTTAAAATAGACACACGGTATATATTTGATAATATAAAATGTTAAAAGGTAGTCTCAGCCACTCCTACGGATTTTTATGTTTTCTTTAAACTTTATAGGATAATTTCTAATTGTCAACTTATCATTTCTGACTGAAATCATATACGGGTACACTTGCGACGCGGCGAAGGCGAATGACCGAGTTGCGGTTCTAGTCATACCGTTTTCCGAGGAGCTTCGTACCTCGCTTCGTACTACCCAACAGCAACCACTTTTAAGCGCGTATTTGTATGGTATACCTGCGTGAACCTAGGGTGAAGTATTAATTATCTAAAAATTATTTTTATTTTTAAACGGTTTAAGTTAATAGCTTATGATTTTGAATATGTATTTTAATAAATACGTAGCAGTTATCTGTAGAAGAAAATTTGTGTAAAGTGATCTTAACACATAAAGTATTAATAATGATTGATTTCATTAAATTATTATTATTATTATTATTATTATTATTATTATCATTAAATATTTTATTATACAGTGAGTTCAAAAAAAAGAAAAACTTTACACAGATTAAGCTATGAACAGAGAAACGAATGTCTAGCCATTATTCAAATCAAAAGTCAAGTTCTCAAAATTGATTTTGAAATGTAATTTTAAAGAGAAAAGATAATAGAGGATACAGTATATTGCCATTCGCCGTTTTCTAATTTGTTTCCATTTTTAAAATAAGATTATGACGAAAAGCTTTGATTTCTTTAGGCATTTTTGACAATACCTATTTTGTGTCTAATTGATATTTACACATTAAATATTTTAAAATTGACATACATACGTTTCTTTGCCCATAGCCTACACCGAGTTAGGTTTTTTTCAATAATAATAATAATAATAATAATAATAAAACTTTTTTTACAAACGTCACAAAAATGGCATCTTTTGTGACTTGACTCACAAGGTAGAAATAAAATATATAAATATCTATATAAACTATATAGAATCAGCGAATAAGAAGTAAAGTAGTGCGTTTGAAACAAATATAATGTGTCATTCGGAGTAAAAGTGTCATAGTGTGCCTTCCTTGCTCGCCACATAATATCACTTTTATTCCTAATAACACAATGTACTATTATTCGCAATCAAAATTAACGTCGGTGGCGCTGATTTTTGAAACAAGATGGCCGCCATACGAATGGTTTGACAGTAAAATATATTACGACTCGACTCGTAAACATTTCTGCAGTTAAGTATTCAATCTATGCTTGCGGGAAATTACTGCATACCTTTTACCACTGGTTGGGCCTCTCAGGCCTATGAATTGCTTTAAGAGTTATTTATATAAAATAACCGTGTTATTACATCTTGTAAGATTTTAGACGAAATAAAAAAATGAAGCATGACATTTCATCCTCGTAGGTTTTAAATACAAATCTCGGAGGTCCTTTATCCTCATTCAATACGTCCTTTTACTACGTCTTCCTGTAGGCACAGAGACGGGAGCCGCTGTCTTAATTTCATTTTCGTTTTTGAAAAAGAATAAATCTCATTCGACAGAATAATAATAAATAAAATAAAATAAATATATTCTTTAATTGTGTCAGCTCTTACATGGTGAAACTTATTATTCATTTTAATTATTGAAAATACGTGGTTTTAAGTTTCACAATTATTTTATTTTGATTACCAGTTTCGCTACAACATTAGCATCATCAGATCTTTTGTGCCATTTAAAATTGGAAATATTTGGCGTCGGTCGGGATCGAACCCGGTTCCCCAGATTTGCGACCAGACACTCAGGCACGCGACCACGAAACCCCATAATAATAATAATCTTACATTTACAATCAAAATGAACAAAAAGAAAACATATTTATAAAATTATCGTACATTGGTACAATATCCAATAAAATAGCAAACATTATAAAAAATACTAATGATAATTATAAAATTGCTTTCAAAACATATAATAATTTAGGAAAACATATAAGAAATGTTAAAGAATAAATGAATATTCTAACAAAATCAGATGTATATAATTAAATTATGAAAAATGTAATGCTGTGTACATAGGTCAATCAGGAAGAAATTTTAATATAAGGGTAAATGAACACAAAAAATCGTATTTAAACAAAAAGTCTGACTCAACATTTTCCAATAATTTAATTGAAGAAAATCATACTAGCAGTTTTAATCCCGAAATATTATACATATAGAAACTAAAGGACCAAGATTAAATTTTTTAGAAGCTATAGAAATTGGTAAAGCAATAAAGAATAATGAAAATATTCTAAATGAACAGACAAGACTTAATAATTCACCGTTAATGAAGTTTTTAGAAACATTATAAAATTTGTGTGATAATTTATTTGTTTATATTAATATTTTTGAACTTTGTAATTTTTTAAAAATAATTTTCAAAAAATCAAAAAACAAAGAATTATTTTTAAAAACAATTATTGACATTTCGTTTATATTTATTTAATATAATTTAGACATATTTATATATTTATTATTTTAGGTTAAGGAAGATCTGATGATGCTAATGTTGTAGCGAAACTGGTAATCAAAATAAAATAATTGTGAAACTTAAAACCACGTATTTTCAATAATTAAAATAAATATATCATCACGGCATATTACCCATTGCTGGGTATGCCAGTCTGCTTTGTACGCAGATATCGGTAATGATGATGGCATATTTTTACCGTGCGGGCGTTTACCAGGCGTCACCTCACGGGCACTCATTGCTGGCGTAGAGAGTGCACCACAGGGGTCAATTTTGTGCATTTAAAATTGGAAATATTTGGCGTCGGTCGGGATCGAACCCGGTTCCCCAGATTTACGACCAGACACTCAGGCACGCGACCACGAGACCCCATAATAATAATCTTACATTTACAATCAAAATGAACAAAAAGAAAACATATTTATAAAATTATCGTACATTGGCACAATATCCAATAAAATAGCAAACATTATAAAAATACTAATGATAATTATAAAATTGCTTTCAAAACATATAATAATTTAGGAAAACATATAAGAAATGTTAAAGAATAAATGAATATTCTAACAAAATCAGATGTATATAATTAAATTATGAAAAATGTAATGCTGTGTACATAGGTCAATCAGGAAGAAATTTTAATATAAGGGTAAATGAACACAAAAAATCGTATTTAAACAAAAAGTCTGACTCAACATTTTCCAATAATTTAATTGAAGAAAATCATACTAGCAGTTTTAATCCCGAAATATTACATATAGAAACTAAAGGACCAAGATTAGATTTTTTAGAAGCTATAGAAATTGGTAAAGCAATAAAGAATAATGAAAATATTCTAAATGAACAGACAAGTCTTAATAATTCACCGTTAATGAAGTTTTTAGAAACATTAATAATTTGTGTGATAATTTATTTGTTTATATTAATATTTTTTACTTTGTAATTTTTTAAAAATAATTTTCAAAAAATCAAAAAACAAAGAATTATTTTTAAAAACAATTATTGACATATTGACATTTCGTTTATATTTATTTAATATAATTTAGACATATTTATATATTTATTATTTTAGGTTAAGGAAGATCTGATGATGCTAATGTTGTAGCGAAACTGGTAATCAAAATAAAATAATTGTGAAACTTAAAACCACGTATTTTCAATAATTAAAATAAATATATCATCACGGCATATTACCCATTGCTGGGTATGCCAGTCTGCTTTGTACGCAGATATCGGTAATGATGATGGCATATTTTTACCGTGCGGGCGTTTACCAGGCGTCACCTCACGGGCACTCATTGCTGGCGTAGAGAGTGCACCACAGGGGTCAATTTTGTGCATTTAAAATTGGAAATATTTGGCGTCGGTCGGGATCGAACCCGGTTCCCCAGATTTACGACCAGACACTCAGGCACGCGGCCACGAGACCCCATAATAATAATAATAATAATAATAATAATAATAATAATAATAATAATAATAATAATAATAATAATAATAATAATAATAATAATAATAATAATAATAATAATAATAATAATAATAATAATAATAATTATGTTCTATATTCTCAGAGCGCTCAACATCATTACTTTGACCTTGGATGGTATACTCCCCTTCAACTAATTATGTGCATACATTTGAATAAGTGCCATTGTCAAGAAGGTATTTCAGTAAATTCCGTCGTAAGGCCTCTTTTGGGGAACATTTTTAAAAGATACGACTGAAGTACAAGTAAAACGAACTACGATGTTATACACATAGACACTGAGAAATAAGCAATGATAGCACGTTACTTATGTGTAGCTTCCAACTACAGAGAGGAAATATAAAAACAGATATGAGACAAGTCTGCACTTGCAAACGTACAAAAACAATAATACTTGTATATGGACCTCAAATATCCCTCCGTGGCAAACGCGAGCCTACTCAATATCTTCAAACTGGTTTTATGTAATGCTATAATGAGAAATATGTTTTAGAAAAAGTAATTAAATTTCACACACAAAAAACTTATATTTAATGTTTAAAAGATAAATGAAATTTTAAATTGGGCCTCTCAGGCGGTTCTTACCTTAACTATTCTATTCCATATTTTCTAAACCTACGTAAAAAAAACATCTTACCTATATAATTATCCGTAGATGGTTGCGTCAATCTACCTATAAACGTAATATGTACATATTATGACCTCATAAATTTCTTTAATCCTCTTGCGGAATACCTGCTGAAAAATCCATCGCCAAATAATATGGTGTGGTTCAAGATATTTGCAAATGTACCTGCCTCCGTAATGAGCCGGTACATCGCAAAACAGCATGGTATTTACAATCCTCTGCGTCGGGGGAGGATTAGCAAAATTTGGGAAAACGATGTAGCGGTACTTTCTCAAAATTCCGTTAATTACTATACCTGCTTTTATTTATAATTTGTGAAAATTTGGTGTAATGTCATAGTCTTTGTTCTGTATTTTTTAAAATTCAAGTGAAACCTTAAATTCCACACAAATATTTCGTGTACAGGATTTCAAATATTTTGTTACAACCCAGTCATGTTACCCATCAATTCCAATTAATGAGGTCACCCGCTACGTAAGTCGAGGCAGGTACGTTTGCAAATATCTTTAAACAAACTATAACCAAACTGTATAGTTTTTATCAAGATAAATACACATTGACTTTCTCGCCCATCACAGCATGTCTTTGCTTAAGCGATTTATTTTATACAAGGGTTTAAGCAGAGAGAGATAATCACAGTTTTTGCAAATTGCCAAATTTAAAACAGTAGTTAATAGGTTATGTCATCATCATTACCGATATCTGCATACAAAGCGGATTGGCACACCCAGCAATGGGTAATATGCCGTGATGATATATTTATTTATTTATTTAATACAATTTATTATTCAATAAACTGTTTATATTTTTTTTACAGTTTACATATATTAAAAATATATACATAAATTAACAAACAACAATAATGCTGTAAATTTGTTAATCCACTCCTGCACGCTCAGGTATCAAAATACCTCTTGGTGATGGGTTCACCAAGCTTAAGAAGTCGAAGACAATGTGCATTTATCTTGACACAAACTATATTCCGCTCCAGATCGCTCAGATATAGTTTGTGTCAAGATAAATGCGCGTTGACTTCGACTTCTTAAGCTCGGTTAACCCATCACTCCTGGATATTTTCTGTAGGATTAATAGTTTCGAAGATTCAAGGCGGACAAAATAACGATTTTTTCAAAAGTTATTTATTGGAGATTTTTCCTCACAATACACAGCAAATGGCTTCCGAACAATACTTCTTTCTAAACATTTGCTATATTTATGTTTATACACCGGGTGTAACACGAAAAGCGGACAATAGGCGTTTAACATGCTTTATAATGCTTTAAATAAATGTTTTAGAGTCAGTAATCATATTTTATTTTGCACATTCTGTAACCGAGCCCAATGGCGAAGAGCTGCATAAAATGGTTGTATAAGGGTTAGATCATTTATTCATGTGTATTTATCATTTAAATATTGCCGCGAACTGCGCTAAAACGATTTTTTTGTAATACGTACGTTATTAAATGTTTGTTATTGTTAATTTTTGGAGATTAAGTTCGGTATTGGCTCTAGGGGCTTTAATGATGCCAAGTAGTTATTTCCACCTAAAATCCAGAAGATGCCTACTGATGACTGAGACGTGCTAGAAACATCTCAGCCGGCTCTACTGAAAAATCGCACACCCACGTCCACGAAGGCAAGTGAAAAGTAAAATATGATTACTGACATAGATGCAGAATTTTATTCTCTAAAACATTTATTTGAAGCATTATTGTCTAAAATTGATAGACCACTTTTGCGCAAGGAAACACTGTTTTTCCATGTTAAACGCCTAAAAGCCTATATGGCCCGCTTTTCATGTTACACTTGGTACAAAACATAAATATAGCAAGTGTTTAGAAAAAAGTATTGTTCGGAAACCCATTTTCTGTGTATTATGACGAAAAATCGCCAGTATATAACTTTTGAAAAATCCCTAACTTTTCCACCTAGAATCTTCGAAACTATTAATCCTACAAAAAAGGATTAAGACCATTTTTAGGAAATTTTATCTACTTTAATTTTGTATATAAAGTGTTTTTTAATAGGACCTATAGTTTCGGAGATTTTTGCAAAAATCGTGAAAAGACCACCTGTAAACGAGTCAGCCACCACACCACCCTCAGGGACTTTTACTACGTTCTACAATAGACAATAGACATGAAGGAATAGCTGTGCCAAGTTTCAAAACTCCGGTATTTGTTTCCCTTGAAAAATCTAATTTTATTGGGATATCATTTCAGTTAGGTATAAAATTACAAAATGTTTCTTAATGCCACACGTGTATATTTACAGCTCTGCCCCCGTAGTGTCGGTAAACTGCGTCTAGTGTTGCCATAGGACGAGACGAGACAAGACTTGAGGTCAGTCTTATAATAACCCAATCGTGCAAAAATATCTTTTTTTCTATTTCGGTGTTCTTATGAGTCTATAAAAGCACAGTTTATCACTGAAAACACGACGTTTAGAAGATCTATAAACGTACTGTTTTTGGCGCCTAAATAAACAAATAAATAAAACGAGATGATTTATTCTAATTCAAACAAATAATAATTATTTTAGAATTAAAAATTTGAAAATATTTTAAATTTTGTATACTCATTGGCATGCATGCCGTCTAGTAAATATTCTTATCATTGTATCGGATGGACAAAAGATAAGCATAAATAAATTACTTGGAAGCAAATTAAATGGTCATTGAAAAAACCTAAAAAGGTAGTCACAGCCTCTCCTACGGATTTTTTTGTGACCTTTACTAGCGACTTGCGAGTTTTACCTCGACTTTTACGACCTCGATGCGACTTGCGACTTTAGCGACTTGCGACTTTAGCGACATGCGACTTCAGGGACACTTGTTGACTGAGTTGCGGTTCTAGTCGAGGGGGATATCACTTCGAAAAAAAGTGTACACATAATTACAATTCCATATAATTCATTTAAATCTGATTAATTCATTTAATTCCATTTAATGCATTTTAATTCCTTTTAAGTTCAGGTTAATTCCTTTTAATTCACGGTAATTCCTTGTAATTCCGTTAATTCTATTTAATTCCATTAATTCCATATAATTCCAATAATTCTACTTAATTCCATTTAATGCATCTTAATTCCTTTTAATTCGCATAATTCCTTTTAATTCACAAAACATTGCTATTGATTTAAAATTTATTCAACCAAATTTCATTTAATTCCACTTAATTCCATTTAATTCTACTTAATGTCATTAATTCCACTTAATTTCAATAGTTCCATTTAATTCAATTAATTCCAATAGTTCCATTTAATTCCACATAATTCTATTTAATTCTACTTAATTCCATTAAATCCACAAAATTCAAATAATTCCACTTAATTCCAATAGTTCCATTTAATTCCACATAATTCCAAAAAGTTACATTTAATTCAAATGAATTCATATAATTCTATTTAATTCGTATGATTTCATTTAATTCGAGTTAATTTCAATTAATTCCATCAAGTGTACACTTAATTCCTGAAGTGATATCCCCCTCGGTTCTAGTCATACCGTTTGTTTTCCGAGGAGCTTCGTACTACCCGACAAAACTCCCTTTAAAATGCATATATGTACCTATTATCGCACTAGGCCTAGGCAGACGTAATAATTATTGAAAATATATTATAATTTCAAAACAGTTCAAAGTAATAGCCTAAAATTTTGAATATGTATTTTAATAAGTAAATAGAATTCATCTGTAGAAGAACATTTGTGTAAAGTGATCCCAAGGTGCGTTTTATTTGATTATTTGTATTGTAGGTACATTATATTGTTTTAAAATAGAATATAATTTTTACGTATTTAATGTTATCAGAATCAGTTTCACTAGAATGATGAGAATGGTGGAAATATAAATCGTGTTACAATAATTAAAGACCTTGGAATTTATCTCGATCTAAAATTATATCATGTAAATCATATCGAAATATTAATCAGTTCATGTTTAAGATAAGTAAGATTTATACATCGAAAATATAATATGCTAAAATATACTTTTAAAATCGATAATTATGAGTAAATTAGATTATGGCTCTATTATTTGGTCTCCGTCTCAAGCATACTCGTACTTGGTCATTATCATTGAAAACATTCAAATAAAATTTTACAAAGTAGTACATTATAGAATATTCGGTGAAAAATACTGTAGTTCGTCTGCTTTACTTAAATTATTGCAAACAGACGAGCAACCATCAAGTCGGAATTACTGTTAGACGAAATTAAAAGTAATCCTATTTTATAGAATTGTCAAATTAAAACATTTCAAAATATTTTGTTAAAATCAAAATAAACCACAAATGTTTAATAGTACATTAAAACACAAGTATCATAAGGCAGTCTGTTAACGTACGGGTCCATGTTTTACAAAAGACGAGTGCGATAACAGGCCTTATGATACATGTTTTTACCTCTCGCTAAGAGAGGTATAGTATTCATGCTAAAAATCGCTTATCCAGATTTTAGTGAATAAGTAAGGTGCCTAGAATCCGATTATAACATTTTTACGATGATGTCCGTATGTGTGTGTGGATGTGTGTGTGGATGTTGGATTCACGATTTCTCAAATACTGTAAGACTTAAGACATTTTTAACTACGGATTCCTCAATCTCACAATAATGGGAAGAGTTGATTAAGTAACAATTGGACAACCGGAGGTAGTAGTTACAAGAAAAAAACCATCTAAATATTATTTATCGAAAATTTATGTAAATACTTATATTAAAGAACGTTAAATTCTTTATTCGACAAATATAAATTCATTATTATATCTTCTATAGATTTAGAGATAAAGAATTGCATATAAAATAATTTGATGTAAAAAATCTCAGATCAAACTACTACAAGGTAAGAAATTTAAATGTTTGTAATTGACACAAAAATTTCGCTGTCAAAAATATTTGGATGCCACTGTCAAAAATATTTGTACATTATTATGAAGATTATGAAAATAAAAAAAAAGTCAACAACGCAAAAGAATATAGTAAAAAAGAATATAAAAGGAATTTTCGAAAAAATGACGAATATAAAGAAAAAAAAAGGAAAGTAGAAAAAGAAAATTTCAGGATATTGAATATAAAGAAAATGTATGTATTGTACATAATTTATATTAAAATATCCCATAGATTTTGCAAATATATGTGAGAATTATTTTGTAGTGAGACATGAATATATGTAGGTATTTGTAATTAAATATATTTTTCGTTTCGAGGCAAGACAATCTCGAGGGCGCTAAAGGATTTCGCGGACAAGGTGTACACAATATTTTTTGTGCAACCGTAAAAATATGTAATTACAAATTTTATTAATTTTAGACAGTTTCATTGTAAATAGAAAGTTAGCTTTCAAGGTGGCTATGGGATTAACATTTGATAAACAAAACCATGCAATTCTCAAGTGTCAAAGTCATTGTTTACCTAATTTCGCGGCCGCTACCATGATTTCGCGGCCGTTACCATAACAACGGTCGCGAAATTGAATTTCGCGGCCTGTATTGTGGCTGCGAAATGCTTATTTCGCGTCCGGTTGCACAAAAATTTAATTTATTTAGTAGTGACGGAATTTGTCATGTAACAAGATCTAAAGGAAAACGGCTACACCCTCGATACACTTGTCCAACTGTAAAACACGGAGGTGGGTCGGTAAAGATCTGGGGTTGCTTTTCCTCATATGGAACAGGACCACTCTATACAATTGAAGGCAAAACGGATTGTTTCAAATATAAGGATATAATCGAGAATATTTTGGTTCCATATGCAGACGACTATAACTTACATTTTTCAGTAGGACAATGATCCAAAACACTCTTCACGCCTATTAAAAATTATTTTATACAAGAAAAAATCAATCTGTTACCATGACCTTCCCAATCACCCGATCTTAATCCGTTTGAGAATCTATGGAGCCATCTTGACAATCAAATTCGGACGCATACTTACAAAAATCACAACAAACTCTTCGAAGCTTTGCAACATCATTGAGCGCTGATAAATCAAGATATCATCAACAAAATAATTCGTTCTATGCCAACCAGATGTGCAGAAGTTATCAAAGCAAAAGACTACTGGACCAAATATTAAAATGCATTTAATTTGTTTGTTAACGTATTTTTTAATAAAGATTTGAATTGTTTCTATATTTTTGTCCAACAATAAATTTCGAATGTCGAATATTTTCCAAATGCTAGGGTATTTTTTTACATTCTTATTACAGACCTTATTTTGAATTATTTGACATTTAAGTACCAGTGAATTTAGTTATTAAAAAAATGCATTTGTTGCAATAATTTTGGCCAATACTATATATATATATATATATATATATATATATATATATATATATATATATATTAATACAGGGTATAAAAAATGAAAGGGCATATAGTACTGACCAAAATGAGTAAAAAATGCTTAATCAACATTTACGCCCTCGTTTGCGACTTTAGGGGCACTTGTTGACCGAGTTGCGGTTCTAATCATACCGTTCATGAGCTTCGATAGCATAATACTATATTGAAAGACAAGTATTATAATGATCCTTATTGTAATTCGAGTACAGTTTGCGTAATCAAGCCGAAGGCGAGTTACGAAAAGTACGAGTATTACAAATGGGCATTGTAATATGTGTTTTTCATACTATTTTTCCAATTCCGCATTAATATACTGTTATTTTAAATTTATTATTGAAAGAAATATTAAAATATCAAGTTTAGTAATATTAACAGTTTCAATAAACATTTGAAATTCCATTCATTTATAATTTAAGTTAGAGTTAAAATTTATATTTATTAGGTTCTTACCTACTTCCAATTTTAAACTAAAAGAGTGCTTTACAGTTTGATGTAAATATTTTACTACAAATAATCTTATTTCAGTAATTTTGCATATGTAATGACATGTTATGACAACTGAAATGAAAGTAATTTATTTGACACTTAGATTAAGTTACCAACTTGATTTAAAAAATCACTAAAAACATTTGTAGAGAATTTTTCATTGTATCACTGTTTTTGACAAAAACAGTTGTACAAAACTCACATTGCATTCGCAAAATAGGAAAATGCTATTTTTTATGCCGCTGTAGATTTATTGCTGGATCCGACCGAGTCAAAAGAATCTTTCTATGCCCTTCTTTCTATTCCCTTTAAAACGCGAATATATTTGTAATATCGCACTAGACCTAGGCCGATGAAATAATTATTTAAAACATAACTTCAAATCAGTTCAAGATAATGTAAAATTTTGAACTTTCATTCTGATACGCGATAATTATAATTTTTGGAAAGATGGTATTAGAGTTATGCGATCCGAAAAAATCGACACACACATACAACCATCCACACATCCGTCCATACATCCATCCACACACCCACCCATACATCCATCCATCCATCCATACATCCATCCATACATCCATCCATACATCCATCCATACATCCATCCATACATCCATCCATACATCCATCCATACATCCATCCATACATCCATCCATACATCCATCCATACATCCATCCATACATCCATCCATACATCCATCCATACATCCATCCATACATCCATCCATACATCCATCCATACATCCATCCATACATCCATCCATACATCCATCCATACATCCATCCATACATCCATCCATACATCCATCCATACATCCATCCATACATCCATCCATACATCCATCCATACATCCATCCATACATCCATCCATACATCCATCCATACATCCATCCATACATCCATCCATACATCCATCCATACATCCATCCATACATCCATCCATACATCCATCCATACATCCATCCATACATCCATCCATACATCCATCCATACATCCATCCATACATCCATCCATACATCCATCCATACATCCATCCATACATCCATCCATACATCCATCCATACATCCATCCATACATCCATCCATACATCCATCCATACATCCATCCATACATCCATCCATACATCCATCCATACATCCATCCATACATCCATCCATACATCCATCCATACATCCATCCATACATCCATCCATACATCCATCCATACATCCATCCATACATCCATCCATACATCCATCCATACATCCATCCATACATCCATCCATACATCCATCCATACATCCATCCATACATCCATCCATACATCCATCCATACATCCATCCATACATCCATCCATACATCCATCCATACATCCATCCATACATCCATCCATACATCCATCCATACATCCATCCATACATCCATCCATACATCCATCCATACATCCATCCATACATCCATCCATACATCCATCCATACATCCATCCATACATCCATCCATACATCCATCCATACATCCATCCATACATCCATCCATACATCCATCCATACATCCATCCATACATCCATCCATACATCCATCCATACATCCATCCATACATCCATCCATACATCCATCCATACATCCATCCATACATCCATCCATACATCCATCCATACATCCATCCATACATCCATCCATACATCCATCCATACATCCATCCATACATCCATCCATACATCCATCCATACATCCATCCATACATCCATCCATACATCCATCCATACATCCATCCATACATCCATCCATACATCCATCCATACATCCATCCATACATCCATCCATACATCCATCCATACATCCATCCATACATCCATCCATACATCCATCCATACATCCATCCATACATCCATCCATACATCCATCCATACATCCATCCATACATCCATCCATACATCCATCCATACATCCATCCATACATCCATCCATACATCCATCCATACATCCATCCATACATCCATCCATACATCCATCCATACATCCATCCATACATCCATCCATACATCCATCCATACATCCATCCATACATCCATCCATACATCCATCCATACATCCATCCATACATCCATCCATACATCCATCCATACATCCATCCATACATCCATCCATACATCCATCCATACATCCATCCATACATCCATCCATACATCCATCCATACATCCATCCATACATCCATCCATACATCCATCCATACATCCATCCATACATCCATCCATACATCCATCCATACATCCATCCATACATCCATCCATACATCCATCCATACATCCATCCATACATCCATCCATACATCCATCCATACATCCATCCATACATCCATCCATACATCCATCCATACATCCATCCATACATCCATCCATACATCCATCCATACATACTTACAGATATCGTAAAAATAGTAAAATCATATTCTAGGGACCCTAAAACATGCTTATTCATTAAAACCTTATCGAATTTTTTGACCAAAGACAATACCTTCCTTACCTAAAGGTGACGGAAGGTAAAAAAGTTTTGTTTAAAGAAAATCTAGAATTTTAGGCTCTAAATTATGGAACAGATAAAATTTGAAGAAACAAAAACTATTCCTATTTTAAATACATATGCCGTGGACTCTCTTATTCACCCTGAATATATAGAATCATTTGAAATTTATTATTATGAATGGTAATATAAAACAATATAATAATACAAATAAAACGCACCTTAACATCACTTTTCATAAATCTTCTTCTACAGATGTTTATTATTGCTTTATTAAAATACATAGTCAAAATTTTACGCTATTAGCTTGTATTGTAATAAAGTAATATTATATTTTAGATAGTTATTACTTCCGCCTAAGTCTAGTCCAATATTACGTACAAATATGCGCTTAAAAGGGATTGCTATCGGGTAGTACGAAGCTTCTCGGAAAACGGTATGACTAGAACCGCAACTTGGTCACTCGCCTTCGCCTCGTCGCAAGTGCAACCGCATATGATTTCAGTCAGTTACGATAACTCGACAATTAGCAATTAATTCTTCGCCTCGTCGCAAGTGCTACCGCATATGATTTCAGTCAGTTACGATAACTCGACAATTAGCAATTAATTCTACGACTATATGTCAAAATGAACGTAAATAAAAAAATCCGTAGGAGTGGCTGGGACTACCTTTTGTATTTTAAAAATTCGATAATTTTTTCCTCCCAACAATATAGTTTTTATTTTCTTTTGTCCATGCCTAACAATGAATATAATAAATACAATTCTTAATAATAAAATTTCAATTCTGTACGCCATAATGATTAATTAAACTAAATTACAATAATCCTGGCCGTGTTTATAAAATGTCTTCGGATTTTACAATGTTGTCAAGCATGTAGACTAAACAGTTATAAATAGCTATTTGTGTATTAAAAGCGCAAAATGGGACATTGTCGATTGAGAGGTTGTAGCCGCGCGACGCAGGAGCGAGGTATTCTCTCGAAATCGACAATGTCCATTTGCGCTCAAAACACACAAGATTTTTTCTACAGTCGCCACAATGGGGTCCTCCACCATAACAAAAATTTATTTTTTATTTATTTTTACTTATCGGTAATTTCCATTATCTTGAGCTATTGCTTCAATGTAATGTAAGCATTTTATACTTTCGTTTTTGTAAATGAATGCCCTATTTTATTTTCACAGCAGTGCGGCATTTTGTTTGGTTATGTAACATACCGACAGAGCAACTATATGTCAGATTGACTTGTTAAGTGGGTAATGTGTAACTACAGTGTCATTAATTCCTGACTAAACGTTTCCATTAAGAATGTAACCAAATAGCATTTCTCAACATTGTATAGTTAGAAATTTGAGGAGCGAGCGTTTTTTCTACTTTGTCGCTCTAGAGCGGCAAAGTGACATTTTGCGTTGCCAAAAGAGAGCGCAAATGGCTACTTTGTATATAAACTGTAGAAAAAATAAATTGAAAAACGTATTAATCAAATGCATATACATATATAAGTGCTCTGGAGAGTGATAAAGCGGCAACAAGTAAGTATATCGATAAATTAATTATATTCTAATTTTATTTCATTCCACCAATAATTGTAATGAAAGCTAAGAAAATTGTAGTAATAATACACACATTTTCTAATTTATTTTATTATTCATTATTAAAGCGCCGACCACAACAACTTACGACAACGCATGCTTGCCAATGCCAGTATACAAAATTTAAGATATTTCCAGATTTTTAATTGTAAAATAATTATTATTCGTCTGAATTAGAATAAAATATCTCGTTTTATTTATTTTTTTATTTATTCATTTTGATTATTCAACAGAACATAATGTCCCCATTACAGAGTAACACTGAATTATAAAGATATAAAATATATGAATGCTTGAGGTAGGCATTACTAGGTTGGGCACTAATTATTAGACTATAGGTCATTCGCTGAGACGAGAGAACGTAGAACTAACTCATAGACATGTCACTCTATTGGTCAAATGAGGATAATTTTGGAGCCGAACCAATAGAATAACGGTGGTAGTAAATCAGCAAAATTTAAATACCTTATATCTTTTGCAACAGTAATTTATAACAGGCCGATCTTCAACTGTTTCCGAGAAAGAGGCAATTTACTATTAGAATCGTGCGTGTGCGTGTGCGGGTGCTGGTGCGGGTGCGGGTGCGTGTGCGGGTGTGGGTGTGGGTGCGGGTGTGGGTGTGGGTGTGGGTGTGGGTGCGGGTGTGGGTGTGGGTGTGGGTGTGGGTGTGGGTGTGGGTGTGGGTGTGGGTGTGGGTGTGGGTGTGGGTGTGGGTGTGGGTGTGGGTGTGGGTATGGGTGTGGGTGTGGGTGTGGGTGTGGGTGTGGGTGTGGGTGTGGGTGTGGGTGTGGGTGTGGGTGTGGGTGTGGGTGTGGGTGTGGGTGTGGGTGCGTGCGTGCGTGCGTGCGTGTGTGTGTGTGTGTGCGTGTGTAACAAAATTTTCGTAATATTCTCTAATATTACAATTCCAAAAATTATAATTCTTTCGAATTCCTCTTTGTTGCATCCATATGAAGAGCTGATTAGATTTTGGTTATAATTGGTCAACCGGAAGTACCTTCATTTGAATATTTTAACAGTTATTCTTGAAAAAAACGATGTTGAATATCATTTTTTCACATTTAATGTTTTAAATATTAAAGAACAATGTATTCTCTATTCGATTTGACTGCATTTTATACTTCATATTAAATGGATATAGAGTTATAAAATTATAAAGAAATTAAATTACATAAACTAGCCAGCTATGCTAGAAACAGCTATTAAGAAAGTTCTGATTGTAAGATGTCAGTGTCAAGTGCAATTGACATATTCGTAGTATATTTGTATTAGGATCTTTTTGCTGGAAATTTTCTGTATGGAATTAGTAGATAGAATAGATAGAACTGACGAAAGGTAATGTACATACAAGAAATTTAGAATCTTTTGCAAGGAACTTTTTGTATGGATTTTATAGAAAATACATACGCATTTACGAAAATTCTACCGGTAGATACCACATATACCGATTGTGTACGAAAAAACGAGTGGTAAAAAGTTACCGTGTTCGAAAATTGTTCAATGTCTACCAGATCCATCTACCGGATTGATGAAGAATTTAATCTCAAAAAAGGTAGTGATGCAAAGCGAAGATAGCGCGGTAAAAGTGGAAATGTGTTCAAAGTACGACTCTGCTCAGTTTCTTAACTACGTCAAATTTCTAACCTGTTTTAAATTATCAAATGTTTTCATAGGTTATGGATCTACCCTGTTTACCACTTGCGTTCTTAAAATATCGATTCCGGTAGCTATAACCTGATAAAAAGCTGTTTACCGGTAACAGTTCACCGGTAGAATTATTGCAAATACCTCAAATAACTGACGGAAGGTAATGTGCTGGCCACATCAGATTTTTTTTGTATGATTAATAGTTTCGACGATTCAAGGCAGACAAAATAACGATTTTTTCAAAAGTTATTTATTGGAGATTTTTCCTCACAATACACAGCAAATCCGAACCATACTTTTCTCTAAATACTTCCTATATTTATGTTTATATGCCGGGTGTAACACGAAAAGCGGGCCATAGGCGTTTAACATGGGAAAAGAGTTTTCCTTGCGCAAAAGTAGCCTATCAATTTTAGACAATGCTTTAAATAAATGTTTTAGAGAATAAAATTCTGCATCTAAGTCAATTTTACTATGTTGTACAGTAGGCAATAGACATCAAGGAATAACTGTGTAAAGTTTCAAAACTCCGGTATTTTTTTCCTTTGAAAAATCTCATTTTATTTGGATATCATTTCAGTTAGGTACAAAATTACAACATGTTTCTTAATATCACACCTGTATATTCACAGCTCTCCCCCCGTAGTGTCGGTAAACTGTCCCTTATAGTATCGTGGCCGCGTGCCTGAGTGTTAGGTCGTGAATCTGGGAAACCGGGTTCGATTCCGACCGACGCCAAATAATTCCAATTTTAAATGGCACAAAATTAATCCCTGTGGTGCACTCTCCACGTCAGCAAGGAGTGACCGTGAGGTGTCACCTGGTAAGCGCCCGCACGGTACAAATATCTCATCATTACCGATATCTGTGTACAAAGCAGATTGGCACACCCAGCAATTGGTAATAAGCCGTGATAATATATTTATTTATTTATAGTTTTGTATGACGAGTGAATGAAAGTTGACATTTAAATGATCTAATAGATGGTTTCTTTTCAAGACCTATAGAAGAATAGAATTTACGAAATTTTCAGGTATGAGAATTTTTGCATGAACCCATTTAAATATTATATTAGGAAATCACGGAAGTTTATTACTATGCCTTGCTTAAAATAGATGGCCGACTACGATACCTTAATTACAAAACAGGGGTGCATTTATAGTATATTAAGTATTAAGAATGGTAAGGGCAGCTTACCGATCGCTCAGTCCCCATTTTTCTGAGATAGGCAATTCCTTAATTTAAAAAGATTTGAAAATTATTTTGACATTAAAAAATTTTAGTTGTCATTTTTTAAGTAATCTTTGTATTTTGTTTTTATTTATTTACCGTCTCGCCTCCTGAACGGTCATCATTTACCGATGTGATTCACATCACTTACCATTCAGTAATTTGTAAATAAGACCTACTGTCTTGGAAATGAATGATGTTAACATAATCTGTTTTAATATTTTTATGTAAATGTTACATTGTTTTTTTTTTACTTTGTAATAAATTGTATTGTTACTAATAATGGGCTTATTATTTTTGTTCTAATACGCCTTATTTTTAAAAAATAAAAATTTTAACATAATTTCAATGAAAATTTGATAATTTTGATAACAGTGCATGCCATAATTTGTTATTGTTGTTTGTTAACCCCTTATTCTTGATCACTTTTTGAATTTGAGATTTTTCTCTTAAGGCATTAGTTCGCCCAACAAACCGTTGGTTGTTTTAAAGAAAACACCCCATTATGTCAAATCAATAAATTGTGGTCGTCGGAAAAGTATCGTGTACAACACGTGCTGAAAGGGTATTTCACACTCGTGTGATTAAACCACTCGCCTTCGGCTCGTGGCCCAAACTTCACACTAATGTGAAGTATCCAACTTTCAGCACTAGTTATACAATATACTATTAAACATTTATGGTTTATTTGGTTTATATTGATTTTAACAAAATATTTTCACCTATATACTATATTCTTTGCAAATTCTATGAAATAGGATTACTTTTAATTTCCTCTAACAGTAATTCCGACTCTATGGCTACTAGTATGTTTGCAATAATTTAAGTAAAGCAGACGAACTACAATATTTTTCACCGAATATTCTATAATGTACTACTTTGTAAAATTTTATTTGAATCTTTTCAATGACAATGACCAAGTATGAGTATGCTTGAGACGGTGACCAAATAATAGAGCCATAATCTAATTTACTCATAATTATCGATTTTAAAAGTATATTTTGGCATGTTATATTTTTGATGTATAAATCTTACTTATCTTAAACATGAACTGATTAATATTTCGATATGATTTACATGATATAATTTTAGATCGAGATAAATTCCAAGGTCTTTAATTATTGTAACACGATTTATATTTTCACCATTCATCAAATAAATGAATTTGATAGTACATAATATGTTTTCTGGTAAAACTGATAACATTGCATTTCCTTAATTTAAAAAACAAATGATTTTGAATTGACCAATTAAATATAGAATTTAGATCCTCCTGTAGCAAACAGCAATCATTTGTGTCAGAAACAATACTGAATACATTTAGAATATTTTAGGACATATATTATGTTGTTTATAAATAATATAAAAACTAAAGAGCCAAGTACTCGTACGTAAATATTAAATTGTTAAATATAGGTAACAAATAAGTAAAAATTATATTCTATTTTAAAACAATACAATGTACCTACAATACAAATAAAACGCACCTTGAGATCAATTTTCATCTACAGATGAATTCTATTTACTTATTAAAGTACATATTTGAAATATTAGGCTATTACTTTGAACCGCTTTGAAGTTATAATATATTTTCAATAATTCTTACGTCTGCCCAGGTCTAGTGCGATAATAGATACATAAACGCGTTTTAAAGGGAATTTTGTTGGGTAGTACGAAGCTCCTCGGAAAACAAACGGTATGACTAGAACCGCAACTCGGTCAATAAGTGTCCCTAAAGTCGTATGTCGCTAAAGTCGCAAGTCGCTAAAGTTGCAAGTCGCAAACGAGGTCGTAAGAGTCGAGGTAAAACTCGCAAGTCGTAGGAGAGGCTGTGACTACCTTTTTACGTTTAATGACCATTTAATGTGCCTCCAATTAATTTATTTATCCTTTTCTTTTGACCATGCTTACCAATGACAATATACAAAATTTATAATATTTCCAAATTTTTAATTTTTAATAATTATTATTCGTCTGAATTGGAATAAAATATCTCGTTTTATATATATATATATATATATATATATATATATATATATATATATATATATATATATATATATATATATATATATATATATATATATATATATCAATAAATTGTGCTTGATTAAAAAATACTTTTGAAATATAACAGGATTACGATAAAAGATTTCAATTTTTTTTATGGTAACTTCACAGCGACCAACCTTATAAAGATGTTATAATTTTTTTAAATTGTTACTTATATTAAATAATATTATATGACAGTAAAACGGGAAAACCATCAATTACAAAAATGATTATGTAAAAGTGGAAGACGATTTAATGGGGTATTTAACGCTGAATTAGTCTTACCTTAAAATTCTAGTTCAGACGAATAATAATTATTTAAAATTAAAAATTTGGAATTAAAATTTTGTATACTGTCATTGGTATGCATGGTCAAAAGAAAATGATAAATAAATTAATTGGAGGCACATTAAATGGTCATTAAACGTAAAAAGGTAGTCACAGCCTCTCCTACGGATTTTTTTGTCAACTTTACTAGCGACTTGCGAGTTTTACCTCGACTTTTATAACCTCGTTTGCGACTTGCGACTTTAGCGACATGCGACTTTAGGGACATTTGTTGACCGAGTTGCGGTTCTAGTCATACCGTTCCGAGGAGCTTCGTACTACCCGAAAGAATTCCCTTTAAAATGCTTATATGTAGCTATTATCGCACTAGACCTAGGCACGCGTAATAATTATCGAAAATATATTATAACTTCAAAACGATTCAAAGTAATAGCCTAATATTTCGAATATGTATTTTAATAAGCAAATAGAATTCATCTGTGGAAGAAAGTTTGTGTAAAGTGATCTCAAGGTGCGTTTTATTTGTATTGCAGGTACATTGTATTGTTTTAAAATAGAATATAATTTTTACTTATTTGTTACCTATATTTAACAATTTAATATTTACGTACGAGTACTTGGCTCTTTAATTTTTATATTATTTATAAATAACATAACATCTGTCCTCAATTTTCTAAATGTCTTATGTATTGCTGATGATTTTAAATTATTCAATATTGTTTCTGACACAAATGATTGCTGTTTGCTGCAGGAGGATCTAAATTCTATATTTAATTGTCAATTCAAAATCATTTGTTTTTTAAATTAAGGAAATGCAATGTTATCAGTTTCACCAGAAAACATATTACTATCAAATTCATTTATTTGATGAATGATGAAAATATAAATCGTGTTACAATAATTAAAGACCTTGGAATTTATCTCGATCTAAAATTATATCATGTAAATCATATCGAAATATTAATCAGTTCATGTTTAAGATAAGTAAGATTTATACATCAAAAATATAACATGCTAAAATATACTTTTAAAATCGATAATTATGAGTAAATTAGATCTTGGCTCTATTATTTGGTCTCCGTCTCAAGCATACTCGTACTTGGTCATTACCATTGAAAAGATTCAAATAAAATTTTACAACGTAGTACATTATAGAATATTCGGTGAAAAATATTGTAGTTCGTCTGCTTTACTTAAATTATTGCAAACATACTAGCAGCCATCGAGTCGGAATTACTGTTAGAGGAAATTAAAAGTAATCCTATTTCATAGAATAAAAATATTCCAATTTTAAATGGCACAAAATTAACCCCTGTTGTGC
The DNA here is from genome assembly GCA_963082715.1 of Harpalus rubripes. Classification (NCBI taxonomy): domain Eukaryota; kingdom Metazoa; phylum Arthropoda; class Insecta; order Coleoptera; family Carabidae; genus Harpalus; species Harpalus rubripes. Next base: position 46,906,783 of record OY720455.1, on the reverse strand, counting down.
ACTCTCCACGCCAGTAATGAGTGCCCGTGAGGTGACGCCTGGTAAACGCCCGCACGGTACAAATATGTCATCATCATTGCCGATATCTGCATACAAAGCGGATTGGCACACCCAGCACAATATGCCGTGATGATATATTTATTTATTTTTACCTTCCGTCACCTTTAGGTAAGGAAGGTATTGTCTTTGGTCAAAAAATTCGGTGGTGAGTTTTTGATGAATAAGCACGTTTTAGGGTCCCTACAATACGATTTTACTATTTTTACGATGATGTCTGTATGTGTGTGTGTGTGTGTGCGTGTGTGTGTATGTATGTGTGTCCGTGTGTGTGTATGTAACAAAATTTTCGTCTACGATAACTTCCATACTACAATTCTAAAAATTATAATTCTTTCGTATTTATTTTCGTTACATCAATGTGAAGAGCTGATTAGATTTTGGTTAGAATTGGACAACCGGAAGTACCATCATTTGAAGATTTTAACAGAGTTTCTTGAAAAAACTATGTTAAATATCATTTTTTCACATTTAATGTTATTATAAATATTAAAGAATATTTTATTCTCTATACGATTTGACTACATTTTATACTTAATATTAAATGGATATAGAGTTAAAAAATTATAAAGAAATTAAATTTCATAAAGTAGCCATAGCTATGGAAACAACTACTATATTAAGAAAATTTTGATTGAAAGATGTCAGTGTCAAGTGAAATTGACATAGTGTGATTGTCGTATAATTTTACTAGAAATATAGGACCTTTAGCTATAAATTTTCCGTATGGAATTTGCATAAAATACATGCAACTGCCGGAAGGTAAAGTACAAGAAATATAATATTTAACAAGGAACTTTCTGTATGAAATTTGTACATAATACATAGAACTGACGGAAGGTAATGTGCTGGCCACATCAGATTTTTTATTTATAGAATTGTCAAACATTATAGTATATAGGTGAAAATATTTTGTTAAAATCAAAATAAACCAAGTAAACCATAAATGTTTAATAGTATATTGTATAACTAGTGCTGAAAGTTTGATATTTCACATGAGTGTGAAGTTTGGGCCATGAGCCGAAGGCGAGTGGTGTAATCACACGAGTGTGAAATACCCTTTCAGCACGTGTTGTACATGATACGTTTTCGACACCACAATTTGTTGAATTGACATAACGGGGTGTATGTTTAAAACAAGCAGCGGTTTTTTGGGCGAAATAATGCCTTAAGAGAAAAATGTCAAATTCCAAAAGTGATCAAGAATAAGGGGCTAATAAAACAGTAACAACAAACAACAATAACAAATTATGGCATGCACTTTTACCAAAATTATTAAATTTTCATTGAAATTATATTAACATTTTTATTTTTTAAAAATAAGGCGCATTAGAACAAAAATAATAAGCCCTTTATTAGTAACAATACAATTTATTACAAAGTAAAAAAAAACAATGTAAAATTTACGTAAAAAAAACAGATTATGTTAACATCTTTCATTTCCAAGACAGTATGTCTTATTTACAAATTACTGAATGGTAAGTGATCACATCGTTAAATGATGACCGTTCAGGAGGCGAGACGGTAAATAAATAAAAACAAAATTCAAAGATTACTTAAAAAATGACAACTAAAAATTTTTAATGTCAAACTAATTTTCAAATCTTTTTAAATTTTGTGCGTCGATCGTGCAAAAAATAGTATTAGCATCACGAACGTTAAGGAATTGTCTATCTCAGACAAAATGTTTTGTAATTCAGGTATCGTAGTCGGCCATCTATTTTAAGCAAGGCATAGCAATATACTTCCGTGATTTCCTAATACAGTATTTAAATGGGTTCATGCAAAAATTCTCATACCTGAATATTTAGTAAATTCTATTCTTCTATAGGATTTGAAAAGAAACCATCCCTATTAGATCATTTAAATGTCAGCTTTCATTCTCTAGTCATACAATACTATAAGGGTCAGTTTACCGACACTACGGGGCGAGAGCTGTAAATATACAGGTATGGTATTAAGAAACATTTTGTAATTTTGTACCTAACTGAAATGATATCCAAATAAAATTAGATTTTTCAAAGGAAAAAAATACCGGAGTTTTGAAACTTTGCACAGTTATTCCTGGATGTCTATTGCCTACTGTACAACATAGTAAAACTGACTTAGATGCATAAGTTTATTCTCTAAAATATTTAGGTAAAGCATTATTGTCTAAAATTGATAAACTACTTTTGCGCAAGGAAAAAAATATTTTGCCATGTTAAACGCCTATGGCCCGCTTTTCGTGTTACACCCGGTATATAAACATAAATATAGCAAGTATTTAGTAAACAGTATTGTTCGGAAGTCATTTTCTGTGTATTGTGAGGAAAAATATCCAATAAATAACTTTTGAAACGTTATTTGGTCCGCCTTGAATCTTCAAAACTATTAATCATACAAAAAAATAGGAAATTTTATCTACTTTAATTTTGTATATAAATTGTTTTTCGCTAGGACCTATAGTTTCAGAGATTATTGCAAAAATCGTAAATTGTACACCTTCAACGGGTCCCCCACTCCCCGCTCACCGTCCACCGCCGGGGACTTTTACTATGTTGTAGAGTAAACATTAAGGAATAATTGTACCTAGTTTCAAAACTCCAGTATTTTTTTCTCTATCAGCTTCAATTGATCTAATTTGCCTGGGCTATGAGTATTAATATTGGAAAGAAAATTATCCATGTCACATTAGGATAGATTACTGTCTACTTTTAAATGTACCACAACGGTATAATTACATTTAGACTTTATATACGCTTTTTACTACTTATAAACATGTATCCGTATTGTTTATGTGTAAAAAAAATCAGTCTCTGCATTCTTGTATCTGAATATAGACCCACAAAAATTTAGAGATAATCCTTTGTTTATGGTACGCTAGTAGGAGCAAGAAATCCAGTTATAATTTGTGTCAAGATAAATGCACATTGCCTTCGACTTCTTAATCTGGTACAATCACTCATTTCGTGGTATTTTGTTATAGTTTTGTGTCAAAATAAATCACAGCATGTATGTATTTGCTTAAAAAAATTGCAAAGGTAATAAGTACACAGAGAGGTATTCACAATATTTTCCAATTACCAAATTTAACACAGTAACCACAAATTAGGTATTAAAATTCATATTGAAGTTACTACAGTTTATTATTCAATAATTCGTTTCTATATTTTTTTACATTATACAAATCTTAAAAATATGTTCTTCTTCAATATTAGATTATTTTCTTCGTCAGAAGAATCACTCCACGGATTTTACTTCACTTGTTTACAAATGAACACTTGAAACAAGAGTAACGTGAAACAGGGAAATTTATATAGATAAAATACATTAACAAATTCAGGTTTTAAATTTCCCGGTTTGTACTGTAAATTTGGTAATCCGCTCCTGGCCGCTCTGGTCAGAAAATACCCACGAGTGATGGGTTAACCGAACTTAAGAGTATGATGTACCGCCCTCATGAAAAATATGCGAAAAAGTGGTATAGAAATTCGGTAATATATTTGCAATCAATAAACAAATAAATTTTAGTTTATAGAACAAGAGTCAATCTACGTATGATTGGTACTATTTTTTTTACTTTTTATTTTTAATAAGTAGTAATTAATTAGTCAACTTGGTGAAATTCGTCATTTTTCGAGGCAGAATTTATTATATTATAAAAATTATTGCATTAACCCTATTATGGACTCGAGGTTGAAAAGTAAAAAATAATTAATTATAAATTTTAATTCTTTCTTTGCTGGAAATACCATTCTTTCTTTCTCGTATTTCATATTCAACATTTTTGTAAAATAAGAATCATGTTATATTTCACCCTGAATACTTCAAAACTCTAGTTTTTGTATTTTCTGTTGATTAAAATATTTGCTTATGTTGTACTTGTATTCATTGGCAATTTTTTTATTCTCTAAATATTATTTATTTTAGATATTTAATAAAACAAAATTATTTAGATATTTATAAATTATTTTAGATGAATAAATAGAATATATAAATATCTAACTAAAAAATCTGATGTGGACACCACACGACTTCCTTGTACGCAAGACTAGTATGAAGTATAGACCCAATTATAAAATTGCACGTATTTGACGTAATTTGACATTAACATCTATTTTCTTGTTATTTTTTGTCCTAATCCATAGCAAGCTTCATTACAAAAACCATAAGGTTTAAATTTACATATCTCGCTTATACAAAGGGCTAATTTAATAATCTTGAAGAGCTAGACGCGGAATTTAACTTTCTAAAACTCTCATTTGAAGCATTTATTTCTAAAATCAAAATGAAACCATTTTATTCAAGGAAAACTGTTAACAACTTCAGGTAATATATCACTTGCGGTTAGCCTGTTTTAACCAAAATCTACTATGTTATTCCAATTGACATAAAAGTATTATATACCAGAAAAGTTTTGGATTATATTTTAAAATAGTTTTTCATTAAAATCTATTATAGGCTTCAAATAAAATACCATTTCTGGAAATTATGTAATCACCAAAAAGGAAGGTGCACAACTAGACGTTATAGCAATCCTAAATACAAAATTTCAACTTTCTACGGCTTACCGTTTTTGAGTTATGCGAGATACGTACATACGTACGTACAGACGTCACGACGAAATTAGTTAAAATGGATTCAGGGCTGGTCAGAATGTGTATTTCCGTTGAAATCTGAGAACCGAAATTTTTCGCGATTACAATACTTCCTTCCTACAAGGAAGTAAAAACAATTTATCTATATGTATAAACAAAGGTCACAAAATTATTTTGCGTAAGATTATTTTTATTAAATTTATTATGTTTTGTCTCTAATTAACTATTTAGGTACGTAACCGATGCTGTTGGATAAGAGCTACATTTAATGATACTGGTATTCACGTATTTTATTTCAGCTTATTTCTAGATTTCAGTGTGAGAACATCGATATCGTAGTCATTGATTTGTGTAGTGATTCAGATGAGTGAGTTGAGTCTTACACACACTTTTAGTCCACGATAGCAAGAGTAATGCAGATGAGGATTTGTATGATTATTCTCTTACTTTACTGCGTTGTCCTTTATCCTAATCCTTGTTGATCGGTCGTGCCCGGTAGAGCCTCCAGGTGTGATGAGAGAGCTATAAGGGTAACCAAGAAGGCGATCTATGTGTCCACGATTGCTACCCTCGTGGGTTTTCGCTGATTGACCGCGTGGTAACGGCAGGGATAGTTTTATCCTGGTTTTGTAACTGCCCCTAAGGCCGAAGTAAAGCCACTAGGGTTGATCAGCACCTGAGCGGAATTCGGGTTAGGGTAGCTCCCTATTCCCAGAGGTGGTAATGGCAAGGTTGGTTGTGTAACCATATGTCAGTGCCGGTATAAACCACACCGCTCAGAGGTGGTAATGGCAGGTACAGTTATGTATATGTACGCGTAAGTCCGGGGCCACACTGCTATTGAGTAGCAGGTGTGCGTTTCGCATAAGGTGACTTATTCCATTTTCCCTGTTCCATGTTGCATAATACGTGTGTTATTTCTCGTGTGATTTTGCAATACATTCCTTTGTGGTGGATGCGCGTGTATTATGTGAATGATTGCCTCCTCACTGAGTATTTCTCATGTGTTAATTATTTTGCAGAAATAATGACGGCGTGGAGGAGGATTCCGCGTGACCGGGTTCGGCTAGGCGACGGTCATCTAGATTTGTTATTTTTTTGTATTAATACTGTATATACTGGTTTGGTGATAAATGTGTTTTAATATAATTATTTTTAGCGCTAACATTTAATCATCATTTACTAATACAAATGAAAAAATAAGTTATACGAGTACATAATTACAGAAAAACTATTTCTACAACCAGTGAGATGCGATTCAGTTCTAGTGTTTTAACGAAAAATTCCGGAAAGTGTCGAACTAGTACATGCTTGTTGTGGTGGCGTAATTTTATTACCCAAGAGCCCGAATCCCTCTTCACCCGACTCCGCGTAGTACGCCCAACAGTAAGGGTGCAGTATACTGTTGAAAAGTCGAAGTCAATGCGCATTTATCCTGACAAACTATACCTGAGCGATCTGGAGCGGAATATATTTTGTGTCAAGATAAATGCACATTATCTTCGACTTCTTTTGCTTGGTCAACCCATCACTAGGGGTATTTTAATATCTAGGCGTGCAGGAGTTGATTACCAAACTTACAGCATAATTATTGATCTTAGTTATTGTATGTACTCGTATATATTTTTAATATTTGCAATTTGTAAAAAAATATAAACACTTTATTGAATAATAAATTGTATTAACTTTATTATGAATTTTAATACATAATTTGTGCCTACTGTTTTAAATTTGGTAATTGGCAAAAATTGTGAATATCTCTCTGTGCTTACACCCTTGGGGCGGAAAGGTCAACGCGCATTTATCTTGATAAAAACTATACAGTTTGGTTAACATCATTTGGCGATGGATTTCTCATCAGGTATTCCGCAAGAGGATTAAAGAAATTTATGAGATCATACTTACTAGGGTATATATGTTAAAATTTAATTTTAATTTTTACCAATTTAATTAATTACCTCAATAAATAACTCATATTTAAGTTTGCTTTTGCAGTTAGTTATTATATGTCGCTGATGTTTTCGTACCACAAAGTTGCGCAAAAAATAGAAAGAATTCTATTTTCCGTGCAATTTGTGCGTTTTATAAATTTTCTTGCAAGTTTTGCATCAACGTTGCAGTGTAACCAGGGCTTAAGGCACCCAAATATTTCAATTTCGAATTTGTTTTGTTGTATGTATACATATGTCTTTGTATAAATACATTACACAAGAGTACAATAATTTTTTTTTTACAATCATGTGAGAAAAATAAGTGTTTACAACCTCAAAAAGATGAGTGAGTGAAATAATTTAAACTTGAGATATTTTTTGGTGTCGTGAAAGCAATTATTGACATGGTTCTTAAATAATACCAAGTATAGCATCCCAAATAGTAGATGATATGATAATATACAGGGTGGTGACTTGGACGACGCAGCATAGGGGTTTCAATGGTAAAGTCTTAATGTGCAGTTATTTGCTCCTCTAACTATTTTAGTGCAAGATTGTGTTTAGGTTTTTGCTACAGACAAAAATACTGCATCCGAATATGCTATTGTTTATAATTTCCTGAACAGTAAGAATAAACGAAAACAATAATGTCATTTTTGCAAAAATCATTCATGCCATGCAACAAAAATTTAAACAAAAGAACAAACATCTGTCACTACTTATACAAATCTTAAATTTGGTTCTCGTCCAAGTACATTGTTGTAATCAACAATTATTACATCGTTGTCATCAACTACAATAAAGATGTTTTAATTTTCTTCGTTTTAAACAAAAGCGCTAACATCTGTCATCTGTCAAAGATTTTTGACGTTTAAACTTATTTTCAAAACAAGGATAAAGAAAACACCTTTATTGTAGTGTTGATGACAACAATGTAATAGTTGATTACAACACTGTAGTTTAACGAGAAGGAAATTTAGGATTTCTTTGAGTCGTGACAGATGTTTGCGCTTTTGTTCCATGACCATGGCATCAATGATTTTTGCAAAAATGTTATTATTGTTTTCGACTATTTTTACGGTTCCGGAAATTGAAAATTATAAACGTTAGCATATTCGGATCCAATACTTTTTTCTGTAGCAAAAACCTAAATAAAATTTTGCTCTAAAATAATTAGGATAGCAAAAAACTGCACATTAAGATTTTACCATTGAAACCCCTATGCTGCGTCGTTCAAGTCACCAGCCTGTATAATAAATTTAATAAATACATTTCGTATGTCTTTATTTTGGGCGAATACACAATAGTAGAGTCCAGTGGCGGCGCCAGGATATAAATGTAGGGTGGGCACAAGGCACAATCAAAAAACGAGTGGGCATCAGTGGGGGGGGGGGGTTATAATAGGTCATGTAAATATAACGGAAAAAAGGCGCCGCAGGCAATTTTTTTTTCGTTCAAGGTCAAATTGGCTTATAATTGAATATTACATTTTATCAAGGGATGTGAGCTAATAAACTGTGAAAATTGAATATCAGCTGCACTTCTACTATTATAATAATTACATTTTAACTGACATCCATATTTAGGCCACCCGGCCCCTCCCTTAGTGCCGCCACTGGTAGAGTCTGTGCGTTTATAAAAAAAAAACCGACGTACAGACCAAAATTCATCCGGGCAGGTCCAACTTGTGAAAGTCGGGATGGTACGATATTGTGACAGGTAGCAGCTGTTTGTAGCGTATAGGTTATAGATATGGACAAAGATATTTAACAAATGTCTTTTGTGCGAGTAATAATTATTTGTACAACTTCTACTGCACCGATTTGTTTTTTCTCTAAACGGACGGATTCTAATACAATAGAACTTTGTTTATTAACATTTTTTTTTGTATCTTTCAAAATAAACGAAATATTCTTAGGGCCAGATTTTCGCGCATCACCTATTCTAGCAGCAACACGGCCACACCGGATTTATTTGGCACTTGGCACAGCGCACGGCTACACAACAGTTATTTTGCGCATAACTGTTAGAATTTGTTTACATCTTAGTTACCATGGCGGAAAATAGAAGATTACTCCCTGCGGATGGTACAGTAGCACTTGAGGGCGGTACAGTAGAGCAAAATCAACACTCTTATTTTTAAAATATAAGTTCCGCTAAAGCTTCAATAGTTTTTATTAGAATTGCTTGAGGAATTTCTTCAGAAATTGCATCCACTCTCCAAGCCCTAGCATGACTCTTAAAAAAAAAGACACTTAGCCACATAGCAATGCAACACATCGCCTTATTGTTTTGTGGCATGCCTACCTGACCACGCAATATGTTTACAAAGCAATCAGCTTTAAATTTATTTAAAATATAATTTTAAAACATTTCATTTGATTGCAGGAGTGCGTAGTTTGACTGAAAACAACAACACTTATCATTCTTGAAGGATTGAAATTAGATGTGGAACTTCAGCGACTGTTTTGGCGCACTCTTCCGTGAACCAAATACATGTAGGTGTACTCTTGACTTGTGAAAGTAACAGGCATTTCTAAATTTCTAAGTACACTTATTACAAATTTAACGTCATTTATGACAACCAACAAATATTGTTTTTTGGAACAACTTGGTTTTTAGATGTTTATTTATTAAGAAGATGGTTCGTAATTGGTCAACTTTACAGTCCCACAACTTTTGCAACTTGGCAGATTGCGCAGAATAGATTTCAGATTACTTCTTTTAGTTCTCTTTATCATACATTGAATTATGGCACATTACTTACATAACACCCTGTATACCTTAGGGCCGAAAGATGGACGAATAAAAGTCCTTCGCTTCACGTCAAGCTTCAAATTTCATCCGCAGGCGTAAACCTTTTCTTTAGACCCTCTATACGTAAATAACTATTTTTTATTGTATTGTGCGCATAACAATGCATGCGGTCGTGCTTGTTCGCTAAAAGGCCCCGGTGTGCCCGTCAAGGCTTATATGGTCGTGTTGTGGCCAGTGCAGCCGAATAAAATTTTTACACGGGTACAACCTCTCATTTATTTATCGACCATCAGTAACTAATAACTAAGTGTGACATCCTAATATAATATGAGTATATCTAATATTACACATTTGTGGAATTATTGTTTATATCTCTGTATCGGACATTATATTTACATACATATTATAACGTGGAACGCCCGTCGTCGCCGCCGCTGTAAGAGAGTATCTATTTATAGCGGTGACGTAATCGCGCTAGCAACCGGGCGATGTAAACAAACTGGTCGCAACGTGTTTAATTACTTGCGGTTGTAACAACCTCCCAATTTTAAATACTTTTACTTGAACTATTATCAAAACTCACCTACCTTGGTAGCAGGGGTAGGACTTTATCTTTCAACTAAAAGTGAATTTATTTCCAATTCTGACCGAGCGGTGTCAAAATTTATAGGAAATTAAATAAAATTATGAATTTTAACTTTAATAAAATATAATTAATATTGGAAAACTGTATAAAAATATTAGAATCAAATGGTATATGCTACAAAATTATTATAAATGTTACAAAATTATTATAACTGTCACAATTATCACGCAATAATACAATATCGAAAGAAATATTAAATAAATATACAAAAAACCTACCTTGAGTAGTTTCTAGAAGTGAAAGAAGTCTACCTGGACATAGGGATTCGGTTTCACTTTAATATAATTCTTCTTATAAAACTTTGACTTTTGAAGACTCTGTTTTCAAATTTAGCCCATCCCAACCAAATGAGTCTTGAAGACTGACCGCGCCCCGGTAATCTCCTGAGATGCGTCGCGCTTTTGTTTAGATAAGTACAGTCGTACGATTAAATATTAAATATGAAATAATTCATCATTTACATTCATTACATTCCTCTCCCCTTGGGAAAAGAATTTTTCAAAGAGAAATTCTTTAGTTATAAACAAAAATTTTGAAAAATTTTAGGAGGGAGACTTCTTCCATTACATAAATCATAACAATATTAAAATATACTTAAAATTACACAAAAATAATGACACATATGAGACGATGGGGAAATGATTGTCTGAGAATCACTTATTCACATTTTCATAACAAAATTATATAACAATGACAGTTTTTTTTTTAAATTTTATGATGGGTAGAAAATCCTCCAGGTGGTGGTAAGTGGAACATGACCTCATCCGATGATGATGTAGGTGACATATTACTTGAGTTTAGAGCTGCTTTTATCACTTTTATTAGAATTGATCAGCGTACAAAACGGCAGCAGTCCATTTGTGCGTTGCTCAATTTTTTTGTTGGTGGCGGTGACAAGTTGGTGACTTCACGCCATGGTTTTGCTCAGCAAATAGTTGATGGAATGGAAATGTACCACCTTTCGCATTGACTTTGGAGGCATTCCTCATTTTTCAATACTTTTTTTCCCCACACGCTCAATGGTCCAGAAACTACATGAAACAAAATTTCATACGTTTATGTGATTGTATTTTCTCTACAATAACTCTAAGTCTTTTCAGGCTCGCATGTTGCCAACAAGAAGTTAGGTTTTTTCTTAACCTATTTTAAATGTGCTTTGCACAAAGTTTAACAGGAGTTTGTCTCCATGTGAAATGGGGGTAATTAAGTTCCTCGGGTGAAAAAAAAAGGTACATCAATTTTAGAAACCGGGGACAAAACTAAATCAAATGGGCATAAGATGTATTCTTTATTCACCACCTCAAGTAGTTTTAAGAGGAACTATCGACTTATTTTTATTTACTCATCCAATTGTAATTTGTATCAATTTATACATTAATACTTTTCATGATACATTTTCGAGTATTCAGTTCTAGATTCTTGTAGATGAAATCCATGGTTCATCTTTAAGAGGACCTCGACTTCTTAATTGATATGGATGACCGTTTGATAAATTACTTGTCTGTGTATCTGTTTTAAGTAGTTCTTCGTCGTTATTTTGGTCGTTTTCTTGACTTTCAGCTTCGCATAGTTCTGACATATTTCGTTCTTGATTTTCTTGAGAATCTTCTTCAAAATGATCTTCTGTCCTTTCTTCATTTCCTCTTTCTTGATTTTCATTTTCGAAATTAGGTACTGGTAAATGGAACGGAATTAATGGTTGTTGATATGAGTATTCTTCTTCTTCTTCTTCTTCGCTGTCTACATTTTCTTGAGTTTCTTCCTCATTGTCTTCATTTTCATTATTTTTATGAATTTCATAATAATGTTTTAATCTATTAACATGAATTACTTGTTCTTTCTTCCCTTCAATTTCTTTGATTCTATATGTAACTGGTCCCAATTTTTCTTGTATTCGATATGGGCCTTCCCATGGTTTTGATAATTTTTTAGATATGCCTATTTTTGAAGCTGGATTATGTAAGGTACACTAGATCTCCAGAGTTAAAGTCTACAGGTTTACTTCGTTTGTTATATTATCTTTCTCTTACGTCAGCAGCTTTTTCTAAATTTTGTTTAACAATTTTAAATGCTGAATTTAATCTGGCTAATAACTCCGATGCATAATTTGTGTCATAATCATATTTTAATTTTGACGGTTTTAAAATTTCTTCATACGGCAATTCCATGTCTCTGCCATGCATCAAAAAGAATGGTGTGTCTTTAGTTGAAGAATGTACTGATGCACGATATGCCATTAGAACATATGGGATCCATTCATCCCAGTCTTGTTGTGTTGGTGATATATAATGAGACATAATATCTTTAAATACTCGATGAGATCTTTCAATCATTCCATTACTCATTGGATGATATGGAGTTTACAAATAATTTGGGTAACAAATGCTTTGGCAATCGTATCAGCTGATTGATCAGGTAACGGAATAGCCTCTGGATATTTGGTAAAATAATCTTGAAAAGTTAATATATAGCGATTACCATTATTACTTGTGACAAATGGTCCAACAATATCCATTGATGTTATTTGAAGTGGCTTTGTTACTGTTTCGAATTTCTGCAATGGAGCCGGTTTTCTATTTGGTGGCGTTTTTCTAGCATTACATGATTTACAAACTTTTATGTACACTTCAACGTCTTGTTTCATATTTAACCAGTACATACGTGATTTTATTAAATTTAAAGTTTTACTAACGCCTTGATGTCCAGCAAATGGAAGATCATGGTAATCATGAATAATTTTTCTTACTAAATTTTTCGGTATCACTAATTTATCATGTCGCTCTGTTGTTAATTTTTCTTTGAATAATAGACCTTCATCGTCAATAAAATAATCAATTTTTGCATTATGTTCGTTCATTTTATTCCTAATTAATTTACAAAATTCATCGGTTTCTTGCTCCTTTTTTTATTAATTCTTTGTCCCAAATTGGTAAATATAATTCTGATGTTTCAATTGCATTGATAGTAAATCTACTTAAGGCATCAGCATTATTATGCTTTTTTCCTTGTTTATGTATGATTTCAAAATCGTATTCTGACAATAATAATGACCATCTAATTAATCTTGACATTGGTGTTTGTAATGAGAATAACCATTTTAGAGGTCGATGATCAGTTACGACAGAAAATTTTCGTCCATATAGATAACAATTAAAATGTTTTATACCCCATACAACAGCTAGGCATTCTTTTTCAGTTACCGTGTAATTCTTTTCCGCAGAATTTAATTGGCGACTTGCATAAGCAATAGGTTTTTCTGAGTCACCATACTTTTGACTTAAAATCGCACTTATCGCATAGCCAGATGCGTCAGTAGACAAAATAAATGGTTTTGAGAAGTCTGGATACATTAATATTGGAGAATTACATAATTTATCTTTTAGACATTCGAAGGCCTTTTGTTGATTTTCACCCCAAACAAATTTTACATTCTTCTTTGTCAATTTTGTTAAATGTATTGCTTCATAAGAAAATTCAGGGATAAATTTTCTATAAAATCCCACTAGACCAATAAATGCTCTGATTTCTTTAATATTTGTAGGAACTGGATATGATATTATAACACTGATTTTTTCTGGATCAGGTTCAACGCATTCTGAAGATATTATATGGCCCAAATAATTAGTTTTCTCAGTTACAAATTTACATTTCGACGGTTTGAGTTTTAAATTTGCATTTTGTAATCTTTCAAATACTTCTTCCAACCGTTCTAAGTGTTCTTCAAAATTTTTACTAAAAACAATTATGTCATCTAAATATACAAGGCATTTTTCTCCAGTTATTCCTGACATAATAGAATACATAAGTCTTTGAAATGTACTTGGGGCGTTTGCTAAGCCGAATGGCATTCTTACACATTCATAGTGTCCATCAGGTGTTGAAAATGCTGTTCTTTCTCGATCATCTGGATTAACTTCCACTTGCCAGTATCCACTTGCTAAGTGAAGAGTCGTGAATAATTTCGCATTACCTAATTGATCTAATGTTTCTTGTAAATTTGGTAAAGGGAAATAATCTCTTTTTGTTATCGAATTTAAAGCTCGATAGTCTATACATACACGAATTTTATTTTCGCCTTCTGCTGCTTTTTTCGCTACCATTATAACAGGAGCTGACCACGGGGACGATGATTCTTGTATTTCCCCTTGTTCCAACATTTCATTAATCTGATTTTTTAATTCTTCCCGTTGACTATATGGTATTCGATATGGGGGTTTTGTTATAGGAGGTACATTTTCAGTAATAATTTGATGTTTAACTTGATGTGTACATCCTAGTTTACTTCCTTTTTCCATAAAAATTCCTTTATATCTTTCTAACAACCTTTTCAGTTTCAACTGTTCATTTTCTTGAAGATGGTCTAGATTTATTTGAGGAATTACATTTGTATTTTCTTCAATATTAAGTACGTTTATTTGTTGATTAGAGTTATTATTTTCTGATATATCAATTATTTCACTATATGCAACTACAGTATTCTTGGGAATTTTTACTGTTCGATTAGATACGTTTAAAATACAAATATTAATTTCAGCTGTTGCTTTACTAACAGATCTTGCAACCAGGACACCCGAAGTCAATACTTCAACAGGCTCTATTAAAATGTCATTATCAGGGTTTTCAAATTCTTGAATTGCTGTACAGACAAACTGACATCGTGGAGGAATATCAACATGCTGTTTCATTCGAACAGGGAAGCGGTCAACAACCCTATTCTCATCATCATTCCCTATTGACCGTAGTGAAGACGATGGTTGGTTAATCCTTTCACAAGGTTCTTTGCTTTTATTACCTTTTTCGTTTCTTGTTGTTGTTTCATTACAATATCTTTCTTCTGTGTTTTTCTTCATATTTCTTCCTTTTTTCTTATTTTCTTCAGGTTCCTTTTCAATCTTCTGTTCGATTTTCTTTTCAGTTTTATTTTCGATCTTCTTTTTAATTTTCTCTTCTGGTTTCTCTTCAAACTTCATTTTAATTTTCTCTTCAGGTTTCTCTTCGATCTTCTTTTTAATTTTCTCTTCTAGTTTCTCTTCGATCTTCTTTTTGGTCTTCTTTTCGTTATTTTCTTCAATTTTATTTTCAATCCGCGCAAACTTCTTATCATTATTTTCGTTATTTTCTTTTAATTTATAGACTACAATTTCTATCGCAGTATCCTTAAATATTCTTTCTATTAAATTCTTTACTTGTGACCATCTTAATCTATCTAACCCTGAACCAATACGAGGCATCGCTAGCTTCGTAACATTATTTCGTAAACAGTGTTTTCGGAGTTCGTGCAATGACCTTTCAAGATCACTCATTTTGGGTTTATGATAATGTAGCTCTTTTGTTACTAAGTAATATATAAATCTGACATGATTTTCATTTCTTTCTTTCAAATATACTAAATTACCAACTCTTGGGTTTTTAGATTTCAATAAGTTTACATTATTGAACTTTTTCTTAAACATTACTGCTATTCCTCGATTCATTTTCAAGTTTTGTGAAACACAATGAACGAGAGAATATTCACGTGTCGCAGAAAACAAATCTCCATGTATTTCTTTTAACTTACATGGCTGACTTTTCCCTTCATCTTGATTTTTCAAGAGATTTACTTCAAATTTTTCTGTTTCGTTATTTCTTCTGCGTGTTTCTTTACATTTCTTCTTTACTGGTTGGGTCAATATTTTAACTTCGTTTCTTTTCTTTTGTGACTTTTTTCCTTTGACAATTTTGCCGTATTTTCTCAATACATTACAAGTTTCATCTTGATCATTTTCAAAATCAGAGTCTTCTTCTGATCCTTCTGAGTTTTCTAAGTCTTCAAATTAATTTTGAATTTTAATTTTTAAACCATATAGATAGATATACGCTTCAGAGAAATTTATTGTGGCTTCAAACGTTTGTAGAAAATCACGGCCAAATAATCCATCGGTTTGAAGTGGTAATGTATTGTCACAAACTACGCACTCAAATGGAAATTTCTGATACTGTATTTCAAACGGTATTGTCGCTTTTCCTAATACTTCTATTTCATAGCCACTAATTCCTCTTAGCGTAATATCTTTGTCTACATTTACTTTGATTCCCCTTATATTTTCAATAACTTTTTGTTTTACTATAGTGACTGCTGCACCCGTACCAATTAACATTTTAAAATTTTGATTATTTATTATTACAATTATAAAAAAGAACAAATTATTGTTACTGTTAATATTTTGCAAAGTAAAATTTCTTAATTCGCTTTGTTTGACTTTATTTGCAAAGGATGGAACTTTTGAATTTAAATCTGGCGTAGAACAATTATTTTTAAATGTATTAGGTCTCCCAGGGTCTGTTCGTTGTAGATCATTCGCTACTAATGAACAATTTCTACTAATGTGTCCAGAATTATTACATTTATAACAAATTATTGGTTTCTTTTCATAATTATCAAAATTCGTAGCATTTTTATTTTTTATTGCGGATTCTCCACCGTAGTATACGGTATCTGTATCGTTAGACCTGGCACTCCGTAATATACTAAGATTAATTTCCGCTTTCGTAGCCAGTTCTACAATTTCGTCAAATTTTAAATTTGGATTTTTCGATATGTCCATGATAATTAATTTTGAAATTTCTTCTGATATTCCTTTTTGAAATTGATGTATTAAATCTCGATTATGCCTTTTTTCAATGAGTTCCTTTTCTTTATCGTCATTATTTTCGTTATAACTTAAATTTTCCTCCAATAATTCTGTCCCTACTATTTTTAATCTTGTGGCATACTGATCCACACTTTCTTTTGGTCTTTGGAAACATTTACTTAAATTTATTTGACCTTGACCTGGTATAATTTTTCGTGCATATTTTTTAATTAAAGCATTTTTAAAAATTGTAAAAGGGACATCGTCGCTTTTTAATTGTGCCTCTGTTTCAAGATAGCGGAATGCATTACCCGTTAAATGATATTTTGCAATAGCTACTGTTTGAGCTTCTGTCCATGAACCAATTTTAGCTCCTAGCGAAATTTTTGAAAAAAATTCTTTTACGTTTTCATTGCGGAATTCCTACTAAGGATTCACCAATTGTACTTATAGGCCACGTAAGGCTCATAGTTTTAATTTAATTTACTTTGTATAAAAGACACTACTGAATATAAAAAACAAAAATATTTTTGAATACTAATTTAAAAAGATAATATTAAATTACGCACAATAAATTCTTTACAAAGTACGACCACCCGGTATATGCTATTTCAGCAATTGTTAAATTTTTATCGTTTCAATTATCGCCAAAGACAACAAACTAACTCTCAACGCTTCATCTGTAGCCGATGAGTCATGCACTAAATGCGTATTAACAATAGATATGTAAAATTGCGCAACAATAAATTATAAAGTATTTCTTAATTAATTTTTTCTTAAATCAAATTTTTCTTTTATTACATAGAAACGTGCAATTCAAATTTCAAACGTGAAATTAATATCCCAATAGCTGGCACCAAATGTAATAACCTCGCAATTTTTTTATACTTTTGCTTGAACTATTATCAAAACTCACCTACCTTGGTAGCAGGGGTAGGACTTTATCTTTCAACTAAAAGTGAATTTATTTCCAATTCTGACCGAGCGGTGTCAAAATTTATAGGAAATTAAATAAAATTATGAATTTTAACTTTAATAAAATATAATTAATATTAGAAAACTGTATAAAAATATTAGAATCAAATGGTATATGCTACAAAATTATTATAAATGTTACAAAATTATTATAACTGTCACAATTATCACGCAATAATACAATATCGAAAGAAATATTAAATAAATATACAAAAAACCTACCTTGAGTAGTTTCTAGAAGTGAAAGAAGTCTACCTGGACATAGGGATTCGGTTTCACTTTAATATAATTCTTCTTATAAAACTTTGACTTTTGAAGACTCTGTTTTCAAATTTAGCCCATCCCAACCAAATGAGTCTTGAAGACTGACCGCGCCCCGGTAATCTCCTGAGATGCGTCGCGCTTTTGTTTAGATAAGTACAGTCGTACGATTAAATATTAAATATGAAATAATTCATCATTTACATTCATTACACGGTCACCTGAACCTTTTGTGTTCATTGTTATTATGCGGTCGAACATTCTAGGACTTTTCTTAAAGATAATGGCAGCTGTATAAAAGGGACGTAGCTATGCTTGAGGGTTAGTTAGTTCAGTGGAGTCCCTGATCATACAACATTAGTTATGTGATCGGAGGTTGACTTACATAGTTCAGTACCATTAGTGAAGACGAACAGAGACTTACATTAGTGCAGTTAGTTAGTTAGTTAGTTAGTTACATGAAGTGTTAGTGTGTTGAGAAGCACAGAATTATCGTAGCGAGCGTATGCAGTTGGTGTCGAGTAGGTACTTGGAAATTTATTGATATATTGGGATAGCTGTGGATGTGAATACTCGGTAGTGTTGACGAGTATTGGGAAGCTATAGTGTACAAGGTCAGTAACGGCGAGTCGGGAAGTTACTGGTATACCGGGATAGCTGTGAAAGAGAATACTTGGTAGTGTTGAAGAGTATTGGGAAGCTAGGTATACGGCGACAGTAACGGCATGTAGAAGAGAATACTCGGCCGTGGTGTTGAAGAATTGTGGCATACGGACAGTCGGTGATACTGAGGCTGTGGAAGTTAGACAGAGACTTAAATAAATAGACAAATAGTGTTGTGAAAGAGGAGGCTTCTGTCCGAGCAGTTGAATATACAGACGCTGTTGAGTCAGTTGAGTATATAGAAGCTGTGGAGGTTGGTAGGCGGACAGTTGAACGTGATATAAGTATATAGTGATATAAATATCGCGTAAACAGTCTACAAGAGTCTGCAACAGACCGGCAGTCTAAAATTGGAACGCGTAGTGAAGTAAATAATTTGTAACATCGTGGAAATAAATAGTAGTGTTAATTGGTTAAATAAATAGTGTTAATGTTATCTAGTCATTTATAGTTTTAGCCTTAATCAGTTTTTAATAGTTGTTTAATATTAGTAATAGTAACTTTCATTATAGTTTAATAAACACTTGATTTTAATTAATAATAATTGTCTAATATTTACACTTCATCCAAGTAAATAAAAACGTTACAATATGTATAAATATAAGATTTGGGATATTAGAAATTTCAGTGTTGATTAGAAATGAAAGAAATGTACCTACGTACTTGCAGCGAGTAATAAATTGTTGATTATATTGTGGGTGAACATATGTACTCGCTCCGGTTCTGTGTTAATTTTGTGTAAATGCGGTAACACCTTCATACCGCAATCAACTGTGGACACGCTTAATTGAAAATGCATCCACTCAGTAGTACTCAAACGACAATAATAGTTGTTTTAATAACAACATAATCAGGGCCGGATCTAGGGTGTGGCGAGCGACGCACTTGCTTCAGGTTTATAGTTTAAAGGGTCGCCAAACAAATGACCAAAAGAGCATTTTTTACTATCTATTTATAAAAGCAACTCAATGAGATAATTACCTCAATAATGAAGATTAAGATGGGGTCTCGTGGCCGCGTGCCTGAGTGTCTGGTCGCGAATCTGGGGAACCGGGTTCGATCCCGACCGACGCCAAATATTTCCAATTTTAAAATGACACTAAATTGACCCCTGTGGTGCACTCTCCACGCCAGCAATGAGTACCCGTGAGGTGACGGCTGGTAAACGCCCGCACGGTACAAATATGTCATCATCATTACCGATATCTGCGTACAAAGCAGATTGGCACACCCAGCAATGGGTAATATGCCATGATGATATATTTATTTATTTATTTATTTATTTATGAAGATTATTTATTTGCAATATGTAATAATAAAAATTACACTAAATGAATTTATGTTTAGCACAGACCGCGCAGCTGAGTTTAAATAATACAATCAGCATTTAGGGCAGGGCGCCTTCGTGCGCGCATTCGTCTGTGTAAGTTGATCTTACAGAAATAATTAACATAAAATCGAAAATTAATTACAAATTTTTGTGTACGCTATCAATTTGGGATATTTTAACTCAAGTAGATATAGTAGTACAGTCAAAAAGTATAACTGTGCTTAAGGCATCTCAACTTCGAAGACGTGTTTGAGGAAAGCAAAAATATTGCGAAACGTTTAAACATTACACCTGAATTTAAAAATTAAAGAAAAAGTACGGCAAACAGTTACATATGTATTAAGCACAGGACGAAAGAATAATTTTTTGTAATTGAAATAAATTAATCATTGGTTTCTCTTATATTTCATTTATACTGGTGGTATGAAAAACTTAACAATGTAGCAACAGATTTTGGATATCTATCTGGTGAGAAACTAGCCGCTATGAGAGTGATTTGCAAAAATCAACTGCTAATTTTAGCTCTAAAATATAAGTGAGTTAAATGCTATAGAAATGCAATTTTGAGTTTTAAGATACACGCTTTATCCATTCTTCCCTATGTAGCTTCTAGTTTACACCTTTAAACATTATACATGAATATAAATTAACAGAATCGTACCTCAATCTCGAAGTAACTTTAAGAATTTTTCTTTCGATTCCTGTTACGGTTGCTTCATGTGAAAGATCTTTTAGTAAACTTAAGTTGATTAAAAATTATCTAAGATCGACGCTCAGTCAAAAGAGATTGTCAAATACAGCCATTTTGTTGATTGAGCAAGGAATATATAAGGACATAAACTTTGATAAAATAATTGATGACTGCAACATTTAAAGCCAGAAAACAGAGTACGTTCCGCGCGGTCGAATTCCACGCGGTCGAAATCCCACGCGGTCAAAATTCCACGCGATCAAAATCCCACTAGTCGAAATGTACCCCAATCACTTTGTTCGTTCTACAGAAATTCAAGTATTTCCACGCCGTCGAATTCCATATATTAATATATTATCTTTGACGCGGAACTACCACGAAGTTAGAATGCAATACGATCGATAAACAGAGCGGTACGGGAGCGAGGGATTTGTATCTGTAACATTTCGACGGCGTGGAAATATTTGAATTTCTGTAGAATGGACAAAGTGGTGGGGGTACATTTCGGTCGCGCAAGATTTCGGCCGCGTGGAATTTCGACCGCGTGGGATTTCTACCGCGTGGAATTCGACCGCGCGGGATATATACATATACATATATATATATATATATATATATATATATATATATATATATATATATATATATATATATATTATTTTTTTCTATTTACATGTGTATCCTTACATATGTTTTCTAAAACACAAATATATATTTTTTTCAAAACACTTGGAGCGGGGGAGGGCGCAATTTTTCTTCTTTATTCTTTTATATGTATTAACGTGTATCTCCCGAATATAATGTAAAGGCAATACCTACCAAATAAAGTAAATTACACAGCAAGGAAAGGGTTTTGTTTGCAAATTTAATTGACGTAGAAAAGAAAAGTTTGATCATTTTATTAAATTTAAGAGCATTTTATCATACTTTTAAATTTATAGATTAGTCCAGAGAATTTACAACTTAATATAACTGCAACAAAAGCATTTTTTACGGAAACCTTGGTTTAGATGGGAATATAAATTCTGCCCTTTTATAGGTCATAATGGAAACCTGGTTCACAAAAACGTAAAAAATATCACCTGTCAGTTATCAATTATCAAACAAAATCTACAAAATTAAGTGATGTTTAACAATGTATTGTTGTAATTTTTAATATTCAGGTCTTGTATATTTTTACAAATAAAAATATTTATTAATGACAAAAGTTTAGTTTCACAAATTATTTATTTAATGCATGTAAAAACGGGCTAGGGTACCTTTATAACCAGGGTATGGCCATGGTCCAAGATCACCGCCATTATTGTCGGTCATTCATTTCCCTATTTATTTGTAATAAATGTGATATTATATTTTAAAAGAATATTAAATTATCACACTGTGAATTTATAAAGTTAATAAATAAATTAATTAATGAATTTAAGAGATACGCAATTATTATTAAGACATACATTTAGAGGTTATGTAGAATCTATGATATGGGTTGTTATTATCACATCTAATTTAATATCTGTATTTTAATTATTGAAAATACTTGGTTTTAAGTTTCACAATTATTTTATTTTGATAACCAGTTTCGCTACAACATTAGCATCATCAGATCTTCCTTAACGTATAATTATAAATATATAAATATGTCTAAATTATACTAAATAAATATAAACGAAATGTCAATATGTCAATTTTTTTTTTAAATATTTTTTTTAATTATTTTAAAAAACATTTATTGACATATTGACATTTTGTTTATATTTATTTAATATAATTTAGACATATTTATATATTTATAATTATACGTTAAGGAAGATCTGATGATGCTATGTTGTAGCGAAACTGGTTATCAAAATAAAATAATTGTGAAACTTAAAACCAAGTATTTTCAATAATTAAAATACAGATATTAAATTAGATGTGATAATAACAACCCATATCATAGATTCTACATAACCTCTAAATGTTGAGGTGAAACTTAAAACTAAGTATTTTCAATAATTAAAATGAATAATAAGTTTCACCATGTAAGAGCTGAAACAATTAAAGAAATTAATATATGTAGTTCTTGTACCTTTTAAAAATTTAAATGATTGTAAATAAAATAAATAAATATATCATCACGGCTTATTACCCATTGCTGGGTGTGCCAATCTGCTTTATACACAGATGCGGTAATGATGAAGTATTTGCATGATTGTGCTTAATAATATTGGTAATTTATAGTTGTTTTCAATATGTCAGTAATCGTGGTGAGATCTTAACAAACTACACAAGTAAATAAAATAAAATATATTACTTACACTTTAAATACATATTAAAATGATAATTAAATGTGTTTTTAATTAAAATAAAACAAATAGCCACGAAAATACATAATAATTTGTGCAAGAACAACACATCTAACAGATGGCCAGGTAATGGCGGACGAAACGTGAGCCACGCCATGGCCATACCCTGGTTATAAAGGTACCCTAACACGGGCGGCTCTCAAGCGCCATCTACTATTTTCTTACGTGAAATGAAGTATAGGCAATTTAAATATACATACTTACATATTTAATTATGCAGGAAACTGTATTAAGATCAATTCTATTTAACTATGGTTTATTTACCATATTCTTTTTAAAACGTTACTATTATTAATTTGAAATGATTAGTACTTTGACAGTTACATTTATCTGTCAGTTACATACATTTGAGATATGAACTTTGTAACCAATGAGTTGTGCTTGTTTAAAGCGTAGGCTCCGGGATTTAAATTATAGATAATTAAATAAATTTATCCATAAATGTATAGAAAACGTATTTATGCAAATTTGTAGAAATTTTAATAATCTTTAATTTTTATAATAAAACGAATCTCGAAAAAATAACATTTGAAGGTATTTTCGAAGAAAAACTATTTTGAGCTATTTTTCTATAAAGTAAAGTACCACTTCCGGTTATCTGATTTACACCAATGGCTTCTTCCCATATTAGAATAAGGCGGAAATACACACGCACACGAACACGTACATGCACACGCACTCACCCACGCAGTCGTACTCGCACACGCACTCACACACGCAGTCGTACACGCACACGCAGACGAACACGCAAACACACACGAACACGCACATGTGCATGCACACGCAAATGCACACGCACACACACACGAATACGCACACGCCCGCGCACACGCACTCGCACAAGCATACGAACACGCACACACAGTCGTACACGCGGGGGACGCAAGTCTAGCGCAAAATAAAGGGGTGGATGTTTGGAATTTCGAAGGGTATTCTATTGTACAAGCTGCCTCGACATATATATATATATATATATATATATATATATATATATATATATATATATATATATATATATATATATATATATATATATATATACACTTAGAAATTTGAGCCGTGTAAACTTAAAATATAACGTGGTAAACTTGTTTCGTGTAGAATTCAACACTAAAATTGGTATTATAAAAGTTAGTGTAAAAAGATTAAGTTGGTAATTTTGTATCTGTGTAAAATTTTCTACGACATATTAAATTATCACTGGAAGGTGTATTATATTTATTAAGACTAGTTTTAAACACACAGGTGGGTAAAAATTTCTTAATTTGGTGTTACTTGTATTTTTACACTAATTTTTGTACAATTTACTACAGTATATTTGTTAAAAATACACTGTCTAGTGTATTTCTATAACTACACTGCCTGGTGTAATTTTAAAACATAATATGTAGAAAAAACACTACTTTGTGTATATGTAAAAAATCGGTATAGGAAGTACAGTACTTTGTGCAAATTTGAAACATCGGTGTAAAAAGTACACTCTTATGTGTATATCTAAAATATTGGTGTACAAAGTACTTTACTAGGTGTATGTTTAAAACGTTGGTGTAAAAAGTACACTACTTTTGTGAAAGAAATACACTATTTGGTGCATTTCTAGACAATAATAAGCGTAAATCTGCACAACAGTTTATTCTTTTCGCATTTTTCATCGTTGTCGGATGTATAGATATTCGTCTGACGCTGTGCTTAAGCATTGGCATTATTGGCAACATTATTAAGTTTTACAAAATTAAATAATGGAAGTAGAAGAAAGTGGACAAGAAAGACTACTGATTTGCTTAAAATTTAAAACTAAAACAAACTATAATTTCGATTTGTGAATGAACCTAATAATAGTGTCTAAATTTATATTATGTAATAATTAATTAATTAAGTACAAGTGTTTATATAAAATATGTTGTTTTTAAGTATAATAAATTTTATAATGGAAGTACATATTTTTATATATCACTCGATATCGTGTATAAAATTTATACTAATAATAGTAAATATTTATAAAAAATATACACATTTTGGTGATAAAATACAAATTTTGTGTAAGAAAATAAAAAATGAGTACTATTTATACACTGTAATCAGTGTATATAAACACAAAATTGATGAAAATATACACTAAAAATAGGTATATTTATACACTAAAGTTAGAGAAACCCACTATTTAGTGCACTAATAACCACATTTACTCATGAAAATAAACACTAGTTTGATGAAAATGTACACCACAAATAGGTATACTTTTTCACTAAACTAAGTTAAAAATGACACTACACTGTGTACTAATAACCGCAGTTATTTGGTTACAATAACTCATTCAAGTGTTAAAAAACTACACGGTGTAGTAGTATCTACGAAATATATAGTGTTAATTATTAACACATATCTCCGTGTTGTTTATTACCAAATGTCGATGTGGTAAATTCTACACTACAGGTGGTGGCCCTATATAGACCACATTTAGTGTACAATTTAACACGGAATTTCTTAGTGCATATATATATATATATATATATATATATATATATATATATATATATATATATATATATATATGAGGATTATTAATAAAACTAACTACATCATAGATGCGGGGTACCACTTTTAGAGGGAGTGACATCATAACGATGGGTACATAATTATTATGTATTATTTCAGTAAAATAATTATTATTTTTTCGTAAAAGTATACCTGCAATACAAAGAAATACTTTCCATGATCTATAGTTATGTATTTACATATGTTTCAATAATCTTTACGAGGGTAAAACGCACTGTAAATCAAATTTGGTGAATATAATAATATAGGTATAATTAATGTGTGGTATACAGAATGTTCGGATTTCAAAGACCACCATTGGGATCTCGAAAACTATAATATATACGACTTCGGTTAAATGAGGCATATGGTGCACCTTTCGGGGGCCATATTAGATGTACTTTTGTTTGGACAAAATTTTTATCCATCGCACCTGCTTATGGTACCACGACAGGTAAAATCACCACTAAAAAAATAGACTTTTTGGAACGTATTCTAGCGATTTAAGTGATCTGGCTTGCTCCATGCTCGGATTCTTATTGAATCGCTGTTAATACCATATTTGAATTCAACGGAGAACCATACAGATGACTACTGCTCATTTGTAAAATTTTGGTGTTCATATGCCCATTGCCCATAAAAGACGTCCTCTCTGCGATTCCCTACCTTTAGAGATGAGTCGCCTAAATCACTAAGTGTACTTCGTGTAACCTATTGTGTACAGTCTGATCGCTAACCAATACACCATGTGTCCAATTTAACCGATTTTTAAGATGGCGTGCAGTACGTGCCTCGTTTTTGTAACTTTAAATTTTCTCTGATTTCAAATTCTGCCAGAATTGGGTTTTCTCCACTACGAATTTTACTGCTCCAGACTAGTAGAACTTGAAATCTATCCGGAGAAAGAATTGGGGAAGTCCCAATTCTGTCACATTTCAAATTTTACTAGTCTGAAACAGAAGAATTCGTAGTGCCTAAAACTCAATTCCGACAGAATTTGAAATCAGACTGATTTTAAAGTTACAAAATCGAGGGCCAGGTTAGATTTCGACGACCACAAAATTGGACATAATGGTTTTGTATTGCAGTTGTAATCCGTGTGTTGCCATGATGTTGGTTACGTATATCTTCAGTATCCCTACAACAATGTCATAACCAACTAACGAGAATTTCTCCATCTTCAAATTCGACTGCAACTTCAATTTGACGTCGCTCAGCTTGTAACTTATCAACGGCATTCTCGTGACAAATGTCGCCTTTTCATTAATAAAAGTACTTAAATTTACAAACGGAATTTAAATCTGTTAAATATAAGAGTTCTTGTTATAACAAAATTTAATCAGATGATGAAAACAAAAGAAAATCATGTAATTATTATCAATATAATATGAAAAATAGCTTATACGTTTTATTTTTCTTAAAAATACTTGAATATAATTGATAGTTTTCATTTTACATTTAATTATTAAAATATCCCTGTACGGTTTTATTATTAATGACCTACAACATGGGCCAGGCCCTTTGAGTTCGAAATGCAAAGTAAATTTTGTCGTTTGTACGCATTAAAATATGTATTTTGAAAATCACTGTTCTAGAATATTCCAATTTTTTTTTGAATATTCCATTAAATTCTAGAATATTCCGGAAAATTCTAGAATATTCTATAAATTTTTGGCAATTTTAAATAAGTATATATAGGGCGGCTCAGCTCAGTTTGGTTTTAAATAGCGACACAAACAGACAGAATTTTCCAGAACTTTCAGAAACATTCTAGATTGAGAAAGAACTTTATGGAAAAGGAAATTTTAAAACGTTCTGGAACTTTATGAAAAATTCCAGAATTCTCTCGAAATTCTGAACTTTCTGAAACATTCTAGAACTCTCTGGAACTGTATGAAAAACCTTCTTAAACTTTTATGTACATTTTAGATTAATTTGGAACATGTAAGAAACTTTTCGAACTCTCCGGAATATTTAAGTATACTCCTAGGCATCGCTGGTTATTTTAGCTAGTGATTAAATACAGTGAATTTAAGAATAATGTGGTTAGCATGTAAAGTACAAAACGCTTATTTTATTGTTTAAAAAAGAGCATAATTTGTCGAATAATTATTGCTTAATCAGAATTTTTCAAATCAAAAAATTATTAAATTATTTACTACTCACTTTCCTGACGATTAATCAATGGACCTTTTCAATTTAACGGCTATCTCTTCCTATCGCTGCAAATAGTAAGAAAATGGCGCGAACAACTGCCAGTTGGGCTGTTAAACGAAACATCAAAAATATTGCAGTCATTAAAATACCTGTATTCTCAGTGAAAATTTGCATCATTAGACATTTTACCTTCAATAAAACTTTTGTAACTTATTTCGATAAGATTTTTTTAAAGTTATCTGAGATATTCTCACATTTTACATCAAAATTTTTTAGACAAACGCCATAGATCTCAATTGTTCTTACTATGCGTAGATCCTCATTGCGCATATCTTCTCTCTTTAAATTGAAAATGTCCATTTACATCACAGCATTCACAAAATTATATCACTATTAAAATATAATAGGGGGGCCATGGCCATTCTGGGGAGCCCCCCCCCCCGCTGGTCTTCCGCTAGTTACGCCTATGACCTACAAACATTTTAAACTTTGTATCAGGGATCCGAACCGAAAACCGCACCGATATTAGACTTTTAATGAAACCGTAACCGAAAACCGAAACCTATATTTTATTTCTTCAAATATGGAAACCGAAAACCGATACGAAAAATAAATTCGTTTTGTAACCGAAAACATAACCGAACCGACATAATATCGGTACTAAAACCGTAAATTTAAAAATAGGTATTTTTATTAACCCACATGTTTTTCGTAGAAATACTTTGCATACCTTCGAGTTCATAAAAATATAGTTTCTTATTAAAAAAAAAAAAAATAAGGCATTTTACTCCATTTTTCAATTATTTTTTGCAATTATAATAAAAAAAATTTTCAATCAATCACCCATTTAGTTTACGTATTATTATTGGAATAGAATTATTATTATAACTTAAAATTAAAATATTAATAATTTACGAAACGTATTTAACTTTTGTTGCAAAAATAAACTTAAGAATTTAAATATGAAAACTTTAACTTATAGTTACTTTTTGAACCGCAATTTTTATTATTAGATCACACCTTAAAATAATTACTTACAGATTCTTTTCGAATTTTGAATTCCAAACAAGCCGAACATATCTATTAGTACTAGTTGTTAGTAAAACGTGAAATTAAAATGTTATTACATCACGAAATAGGTACTAAATATATATCATGTTGCAAAAAATAAAAAAAATTAAGCTAATTTTTCATTTAAACCGAAACCGAAAAGAACCGAAACCGTAACGAAAACGAAATTTATTTGTTTTTTTTAATCGAAACGAAAACCGATATAATATTTTCAAAAAAACCGTAACCGATAACCGAAACCGAATTTTTATTAATGTAAAAACCGTTAACCGTAACCGAACCGCAAAATTTTTCGGTTCGAGTCCCTGCTTTGTATGTAAGGCATACGTATCAATAGCCGTTTTGTATTTATTATACTCATTGTTTGGCATGGACACAAGAAAATAAAAACTGTATTGTTGGGAGGTAAGTATCAAATTTTTAAAATACAAAAGGTAGTCCCAGCTACTCCTGCGGATTTTTTTTATTTACGTTCACTTTGACATGTAGTCGTAGGTTTAATCGAGGGTTTAATTGCTAATAATTGTCGAGTTATCGTAACTGACTGAAATCATATGCGGGTACACTTGCGACGAGGCGAAGGCGATTGACCGAGTTGCGGTTCTAGTCATACCGTTTTCCGAGGAGCTTCGTACTACCCGACAGCAATTTCTTTAAAGTGCATATTTGTACGTAATATCGGACTAGACTTGGGCGGAAGTATTAACTATCTAAAATATAATATTACTTTATTACAGCTCAAACTAATAGTACAAAATTTTGACTATGTATTATCATAAAGATAAAATTCTGATTAAGCAATAATTATTCGACAAATTATGCTCTTTTTTAAACAATAAAATAAGCGTTTTATACTTTACATGCTAACCACATTATTCTTAAATTCACTGTATTTAATCACTAGCTAAAATAACCAGCGATGCCTAGGAGTATACTTAAATATTCCGGAGAGTTCGAAAAGTTTCTTACATGTTCCAAATTAATCTAAAATGTACATAAAAGTTTAAGAAGATTTTTCATACAGTTCCAGAGAGTTCTAGAATGTTTCAGAAAGTTCAGAATTTCGAGAGAATTCTGGAATTTTTCATAAAGTTCCAGAACGTTTTAAAATTTCCTTTTCCATAAAGTTCTTTCTCAATCTAGAATGTTTCTGAAAGTTCTGGAAAATTCTGTCTGTTTGTGTCGCTATTTAAAACCAAACTGAGCTCAGCCGTCCTATATATACTTATTTAAAATTGCCAAAAATTTATAGAATATTCTAGAATTTTCCGGAATATTCTAGAATTTAATGGAATATTCAAAAAAAATTTTGAATATTCTAGAACAGTGATTTTCAAAATACATTTTAATGCGTACAAACGACAAAATTTACTTTGCATTTCGAACTCAAAGGGCCTGGCCCATGTTGTAGGTCATTAATAATAAAACCGTACAGGGATATTTTAATAATTAAATGTAAAATGAAAACTATCAATTATATTCAAGTATTTTTAAGAAAAATAAAACGTATAAGCTATTTTTCATATTATATTGTTAATAATTACATGATTTTCTTTTGTTTTCATCATCTGATTAAATTTTGTTATAACAAGAACTCTTATATTTAACAGATTTAAATTCCGTTTGTAAATTTAAGTACTTTTATTAATGAAAAGGCGACATTTGTCACGAGAATGCCGTTGATAAGTTACAAGCTGAGCGACGTCAAATTGAAGTTGCAGTCGAATTTGAAGATGGAGAAATTCTCGTTAGTTGGTTATGACATTGTTGTAGGGATACTGAAGATATACGTAACCAACATCATGGCAACACACGGATTACAACTGCAATACAAAACCATTATGTCCAATTTTGTGGTCGTCGAAATCTAACCTGGCCCTCGATTTTGTAACTTTAAAATCAGTCTGATTTCAAATTCTGTCGGAATTGAGTTTTAGGCACTACGAATTCTTCTGTTTCAGACTAGTAAAATTTGAAATGTGACAGAATTGGGACTTCCCCAATTTTTTCTCCGGATAGATTTCAAGTTCTACTAGTCTGGAGCAGTAAAATTCGTAGTGGAGAAAACCCAATTCTGGCAGAATTTGAAATCAGAGAAAATTTAAAGTTACAAAAACGAGGCACGTACTGCACGCCATCTTAAAAATCGGTTAAATTGGACACATGGTGTATTGGTTAACGATCAGACTGTACACAATAGGTTACACGAAGTACACTTAGTGATTTAGGCGACTCATCTCTAAAGGTAGGGAATCGCAGAGAGGACGTCTTTTATGGGCAATGGGCATATGAACACCAAAATTTTACAAATGAGCAGTAGTCATCTGTATGGTTCTCCGTTGAATTCAAATATGGTATTAACAGCGATTCAATAAGAATCCGAGTATGGAGCAAGCCAGATCACTTAAATCGCTAGAATACGTTCCAAAAAGTCTATTTTTTTAGTGGTGATTTTACCTGTCGTGGTACCATAAGCAGGTGCGATGGATAAAATTTTTGTTTAAAAGTAGTTTGAAAATAAATATTTTCTAATATGCTATGAGAATTTTTGTCCAAACAAAAGTACATCTAATATGGCCCCCGAAAGGTGCACCATATGCCTCATTTAAGCGAAGTCGTATATATTATAGTTTCCGAGATCCCAATGGTGGTCTTTGAAATCCGAACATTCTGTATACCACACATTAATTATACCTATATTATTATATTTACAAAATTTGATTTACAGTGCGTTTTACCCTCATAAAGATCATTGAAACATATGTAAATACATAACTATAGATCATGGAAAGTATTTCTTTGTATTGCAGGTATAAAATAATAATTATTTTACTGAAATAATACATAATAATTTGAACCCATCGTTATGATGTCACTCCCTCTAATAGAGGCACCCCGCATCAATGATGTAGTTAATTTTATTAATAAGCCTGCATTTAAATCTTATTGAATGAAATAGTATTTTTTTCGCTCCACGTTTGTTATTTAACATCCCGATAGTGCACGCAAACAAAATAATAAAATCGTAGTAGGCTTGACTTTATCTACGAAAACGGTTTGCATATGAAATATGTCCCTGGACAAAAAGTAATAACCCCTAAGAAATGTCATTTTTTCGTCGGGAAAGTGGCCATTTTTTGCAACGTTCAATAGAAATAATTTTTGCTTCTAGATTGCGAAATGCCACTTTTGCGTTTGAAAATGCAAAAGCATTGCGCAATCGAGTATCAAACAACGTTTTTTCGAAAACTGTGTCCCAAAATCAATAAAAATGAAAACAAAAAAAAAATTCGACGGTTAGATTAATGTGACATCCAAGGAGAGACGTGCTTAGATTAAGGAAAATATATAGTAGAAGATTGGCTATCTCCATTATAAACCGTGATAACAAGTTTTAGTGACATCTATGATAAGGTCAGAGAACTAAATTTGACAGCTGAGAGTTGGCGGGAAATATGAATTCATATTGAATTATTCTAAAAATTAAATTTCATTTCTTAACAATGTAATTAATAAAAAATCTATTAAAAATAGATAATTTTTTAAAGACATTATTAAGAAATTTGAAATATATGTTGCATTGTAGAAAAATAGGCAATAAAAGTAGTTAATATGTTATTGTCTTTATTTAAACATGTAGGTATTACAATAAATTATTTAAATCAAATAATAAATAAACAACTACAAATCTCAAACTACTCAGCGACAACTTATAAAATTTAACAAAAATTTTAAGTATTATTATAACATGAAGTAGGTAATTTTATTTCAAAGACGGGTTGTTACTTTACATGCAAGCTAGAAATGCACTGCTTCTTTCGATATTCGTCCACTATAAATCTATCCTCCTTTATACTCCTTTTTTATTAAAACTCACAACACCATACTATTCCAACATTCTTTGATGAATTTTATAAAGCTTCACGTCCATTCGCCAAAGAATGGGTCTTGTTGCCTGGTACAAACATCTAAGAGCACCGCGATAATGTACATTCTTCTGGTCCACTTGCAAACACCATTTCTTCTATTGGGCACTGTCAAGAATGTCTCTTTACTACGTAGAAGTTACAAATATTGCAAGTAATATTTTTCTGAAATATGATTAATATGTTAATTTTTCATATCAACCAACCTCGTATAATAATGCTAATATGAAAGATAATATACTTACCGAAAATATATTGAATGATAAAACACTACATTGCAATAAAGGTATAAATTCACAAATAACAGTTTGAATTTGAAATGTAATTTTTTTTAACAATGCAATGATAGAGAATTATTGGAAATTTACAGCAGTTTTCAAACATTTATTACTTTTTTATAGGATTTTGACATTAAAGTTTGAGGATCACTGTAAAATCTGTACTACTAACGACATCTATGAACGCGTCAGGAAGTATTTCCAACGCTACTAGATTGAAAACTTGTTATCATGTTTC
Organism: Harpalus rubripes; assembly: GCA_963082715.1. NCBI lineage: Eukaryota > Metazoa > Arthropoda > Insecta > Coleoptera > Carabidae > Harpalus > Harpalus rubripes. The sequence goes on along the minus strand of OY720455.1, from coordinate 46,873,734 downwards.
TCAATGCAGATTCACCCCCCTGGGGACGTGACATCTAATATCATCATGACAGCAATGAATCTAATGTCATGTATGTAAGCGGGATTATTAGAAATGATTGCTCAATTGGGACTTTATATATAAATAAAATTATTTTTTAAGCAAATAAAAATAAAAGAGACAGATTTTAATTAATTGTCTTCTTCTTATTCTTCTTCTTCTTCTTCTTCTTCTTCTTCTCCGTAGCGCTACAACCCTGGGTGGGTTTTGGCTTCCTCAATTCCTTGTCTCCATCGTGCACGATCTGCGGCTATTTCTTCCAATTTTTGATGTTCATTTTCTTTAAGTCGTTTTCTATGCAGTCTATCCATTTCTTACGTGGTCTTTCGATTGCTAGCACTTTAAATGCACCAGGGCTATTCAGACTGCGCACATTCCATTATCCAATAATCAAATCCTTATAATTTTGCCGTTGTCGTCTTCGTTTTATCGTACCATTCCAAGGATGTTCTGGCCTAACGCTCAACACCCTTTCCGGAAGGCCATTGCTCCCGCTTCCGTTAGCCCTGAAACCATCTCAGATAACCAGAGTTCACCGCTAGGAGGTGGAAGTCGGAATTAGGTAGATGTACTCCGTGCGGTGCGCATGCACTACACCATTTCAACTCCTAACTAATTGTCACCCTTTCATTATTCAAAAAATTGCAGGATGTAAAAGACTTTTTCATCCTGGATGTAATAGTGTGTTACATCCGAGATGGGAGAAGTTTCATTACAGCCGAGGGCTCATGTATATTAGATAAAGCGCGAGACTGTGATGAAACTCCCAGCGAGGTTATGTATACTATTTTATTCACAATCATCCACTTTTTAAATCAATAATTTTCAAAATAAATCAATGAGTTATAACCTTTAATTTTATTTCTGTGTTTATTTATTTATTTATCAATACAATGCCCAACATGTAAAGACCCAGTAAGAGGGCAGGAAAAAAAAATAAAATACATTACATAAAAATGAGTACATGTCTGCACTACGATCAATGAATAAAAATAATAAAAAAGAATAACATGCAACGATGTCACTTTATATGTTTAAGAATATTTATGAATTTTTTGGGGGAGTAACGGAATACATCGATATTTGAAAATTTGTTTGTATAAATTTGACACATTCGGTAAATAGGAGAAAGAGATAAGGCATTATTGCGTGGAGTAGGAAGATAGAAGGTTTGAAAATAACGAGTGTGTTTTGTGTGTATGAAAGGAGTGTGGAAAGGAAGTTGATTTAAGCAAGTAGGATGATCTATTTCACCGTGGATTAGTTTAGAGCGATGATGAACAAGTTGGAAGTCGCGCCGGTCTATTAGGCTAAGTATTTATATGAATAGTCCGGATAACTTCTATTAGTTTTGAAATATATACATTTTAAAAACATTTTTTGGATAGATTCAATGTGGTCCTGATGATTAACATAAATGGGATTCCAGATAATGGAACAATACTCTAGTTTGGAGTGGTCAAAGGCATAATAAAGTGAGAAAATAGCAGTAACATCACGGAAGGAACGAGTTGTACGAATAATAAAACCTAGCATACGCACGGAGGGATGAGTTGCAAATACGATTAATATTCACAAAAGTGAACTTAGAGAGAGTCAAACGTAACGCCTAGATCATCAAAAAAAGAGCAACGAGCTAGAGGAAGGTTATTAATGCTGTAAGAAAATAAAAGAGGAGATTTCCTAGTATAAGACATGACTGAAGATTTATTTAAATTTAAGCTTGTTATTTATTGAACACCAACTAGATAAATGATTAAGATCGTTTTGAAGAATTTGAGAATCAATAGCGGAATAAACTGGATAAAATATTTTTAAATCGTCAGCGAATAACAGTTTGTTAGAGTGTAAAATATGTTTAACGTCATTTTAGGGGCTGGTGGCGATGTGCCATAAAAACACTAATGATTCTTTGCAAAATAACTACTTTAATGACATTTGTTACACAGTACACGTTGAGTGCGCGTTTACAAAACAGGTACGTGCTCTTTCCGCTGTGACCAAACAACGACTCTTCTCGGCAGCGACCAGCGACTGTCTTGCCATCACAGAACACTAACACTTGCCATAAGCCGGTCATGCGCCATCCCCACTTTCGCTCACTGCGCGTGTCATATCATAGGCGGAGGGACTTTATTTTTACACTTAACAATCATCAATAAATAATAAAAACAACAAAAGGCCTTGGTTGGAACCTTGGCGATTAGAATGGTCTACCTTGTCGAATGCTTTGGAAAAGTCTGTGTATAAGCAATAACTTGGCCTTTAAGATTTAGAACAGAAGAAACAGTATGGCTGAAATATAGTAAATTGGTAATTGTTTATTAATATTTTTGACAACTCTCTAAAAATTTGTTTAGCCTACTTAATTATAGGGATCTAATATGGCAATGTTGCTAGGCAACCCTTACATAAACATTTTCAACCCATGAGGTGGAAGCGTTTTCAGTCATTTCCAACCCAAGAGACTGTCATTGCAGTTAGGAAAGACATATTTCCCAACCTCTAAAAGGTTTGGAATCGACATATTACTATAAAAAATAAAGTTTTTTTATTCACAATCGGTTGGTAATATGACGATTCCTGATTTTTTAAAAAGTTGAGTTGGTTATTGTTAACCTCATTTTCCTAGAGGGTGGAAAGTATAGCGTTAATATAGCTGTGGTTGGAAAGTGTCAACTTTCCAACCTCCGCACACTTACACTATACTTTGCACGGCAGGAAGATGCCACATTACTTCCCAACTTTAGGGCTGAGAGATCAGTGAGGTACCTATATGTAAACAAAGCTTCTATATATTTTATATGTAGTTAAAGAAACGACTAAAATTGTAAATAATATATAAAAAAAAAAAAGTGTAGATAAATGTGAAATCAAAATTTAAGTTTAGAAATCAAACTGACTGTTCAAGTAACAAATGAACAAGCTCGGACCATTCGTTTATTTATCTTCGGTTATTATTATTTAAATATCAATTACTTTTTGTTAATTTTCGATTGTGAATAAAAAATAAAATAATATACAAACCTCGGTGAAAAGTTTTATTATGTCTCGGTGTATAGCTACCCTCGGCGCTTTATGCCTTGCTTATCTATCTTTGTCCTCGGCAGTAATGAGACACTTTCCACACAAAAAACTATCATTTCATGTGTTGATAGTTGTCATGTAAATATTAACTTTTCATTTCAGTTTTCTATTATTATTATTAAAAACTTTTGTCGACCTCTGGCACGATGACGTCGGTGACCCCAAAATTGCATGCGAATTGCAAAGGCCGAATCGCAAGGATTAAATATTCACTTCACAAATAGAATAGAGATAGACACAATTAAACGACAAAGATAACAATAGAAATTATCATTTAATGGCTAGTAAAACCTACATGAATCTAATTCGTTATGAATTATTCATCATCTAGAGAGGGATCGAGGGGGTGGGGTGTGGGGTTAGTTAGGAGTTATAATAGATGTAATAATGTAGACAGAATCAATGTAGAATGTGGTGATTATGGAGATATACATATGGATATTACATTGGATATATATGATAGCAGATGGCACATGAAGTGGAAATAAAATAGAATAATTTAATTGATGCAGCACGGTGTGAAATAAAAGTACATATTTCATTTTCGTTTTCTCATGTTTCGATCTCGATTAGTCAAGTTAAATGTAAAATAATTAACTTTGTGAGTAATCCAAACTCTTCTTGATAATGAGTATGTATTTAGAACTCAAAATCATTTTCTATATTGAATACGTTATTGTTAATTTGAAATTAGGAATACGACGATGTCTGTGTGTGTGTGACGATTTTTTCTTCCACAATAACTCTCATATCAAACTTCTAAAAATATCTATTTTCTGTATTTAAGCTTTTTGCATTCATATAGATTTTGGTTAAAATTAGACCACCTCAGTAAGTACTTTACTTGAAGCCCATAACAGTTTTAAATGAAAGACTGTATTAATATATCAAATACTTTTCAATTTTAGTATTTAAGACTTCTGTATCGGTCACTTTAATATGTTGAGAGTGAGGAATATATGTTGTACCTATGATGTCAGGTTAGTAATAATGTTGTTGAAAGAAAGACTGATTATTTTTTGGATGATGTTATTGTTATTCTTTCGGGTTTGTGCTAACCCACTAAGTGGGAAATGCGTGATTTTATGTATGTATGTATGTATGTATGTATGTATGTATCAAGGCGAACAAAACAAATTAGATTTTGGCTAAAATTGATAAACCGGAAGTGATACTTTACTTGAAACTCTGAACAGATTTTCGTGAAAAATATATTATGATATAATCCAAACCTTTTCAAATTTGGTATTTAAGACTTCTATATCAAGGAGAACAACATATTACATTTTAGCTGAAATTGATAAACCGAAAGTGAACTATAATGAAGCTCTGAACAGATTTTCGTGAAAAATATATTATGATAAATTTGGTATTTAAGATTTTTTTTTATATCGAGGGCAACAACATATAGATTTTGGCTAAATTTTATAAACCAGAAGTGGTACTTTATTGGAAGCTCTAAACAGATTTACTTGAAAAAATATAGGAGTATTAAAATATGATCCAAAACTTCTCAAATTTGGTATTTAAAACTCGTATATAATTTGAAACAACATATTAGATTTGGAAATATATAAGATAAACCGGAAGTGGTGCTTAATTTGGAGCTCTTAACGGCATTTTCGAGGAACCCAAAATTTCGTATTACAGACTTTTCTATTTATTGGAACAACAAATTAGATTTTGTTTGCACGATCAAAGGGAAGTGATACTTTACTTAAGATTCATTGCTATTTTAAACAGGGAATTGGCGGGAGGTTATGTGCTGGCATCAGATTTTTCATTATAGTATAGTTATTTATTATAATAGTGTGGAATGTAACATATTAGTCACGAAAGAAAAGGTTTAGCGACGATGTCCGCAGAGTGAGTGGCTAATTGTTTTTAGCGACTATGCAATTATGTATTTCACACGAGTGTAATATAACGTTTTATCCAACACTTTTTAAAACTTCTTATCTCACTTTTGTTTTTCTTAATTGTTTGAAATTGATGTCATTTGATATGCTATTTAAATTACAAAGTAGGCATTGAATGATTGTAATGGTAATGTGACCGTGTGATGTGTCTGTTTTTGTTGTATTGCTATTGAGAAAAATTTTCTATAATAAATATTATCTGTCATTGGGAATTGTTTGAAAGATAAATACATTAAAACAAATTCAATTTAATTCCAAAGCCAGCAACCGCTAAACTATACATCGATTTTTCTTACTTGACCCTCAGGTCATTGATTTTTGAACCACAAAATAACAAGTAATTGTATATTCATCTCTGTCTTACTTATGGTTTCCTACATTCAATCTTCGATACATATGTCTACGCTTTAAGAGAAAGATAGTTACAGGGTCGGATTGGCCAGTCGGGATAATCGGGAATTTCCCGAGAGCTCGCGGCTTTTTGAGGCTGACGCTCGGTGATTACAAACTAAAATTTGAGTAGGTAGCGTCATCTAATTAACTTCACCGGGTAACCGTTCTTATTCAGATCGTTTTTAATATTTTCTAATTATTGACAAATTTTCTTTCGGTGTTGCAGATATAGTCCGAGCTCGAATATATGAGGTTTTGATAATTTCCTACTTTGTAGATTTTGAATGATTGTATGCAGCACTGCAAAAGTTCCATAATACAATCAATAGGCAAGTCGGTTTTATCTTTTAAGTTGATAAAAACATTAAAAACTTACAACATCAAAGCTGACAAGATTTTGTGGTTGTAATTGTATTTAGCTCAAAAGTTCTACAAAATGTTTTGAATTATTCGCATATGATGTCCTTTTTCCTTGAAGTGGCTAAATGATTGGTAATAGAAATTGTGATACATAGTTTGTAAGTAGGAGAATTTATGGAACTTTTGACGGGTTTTTAAGATTCTTAAATCTTATGGATTTATGGAAGCCCCCCCCCCCCCGTACAGGTGTGGAAGCTTGCTAAAATATTGAGTGAGATCTGTTCTTGTTCTTCACGAAATATAATTATTTATATTTCTTAAGAGCACGGTACACTTTGTTTTCTACAGACGTATAGTAGTTTCTTATAATTTCCTTGATTCAAAAGCTCTTCTATTTTCTGATCATATAAATTGGTATCCAATATTACTGTAACACTTCCATTATCTGCGGGTAGAATCTTGGTTGTGTTATCTTTCAATGCTTTATTTTCTGCACCAAAACTAATTTATTACTTTGTGGCAATATAATTATAAATTTTGAAAAAACTGGAGATGAGGCTGATCATGCTAGAATTTTCCCGGGCCGCTGAATCTTCCCAATCCGGCCCTGGATAGTTATATGAAATTTGAATATGACATTGCTCGTTCGCAACCCAAATTCAAACGAAATTAATGAAGTTACCCTTATGGCTCACTCGATTTACGTTAAGTGTCACGAAATTCGAGAAGTATGAATTTCATTTTGGATAAAAAATGTGTGAAATATCTCAAATGTAGGTTTGACATTTTAGATGTACATATTTGTCAATGTCAATATTATTTTCATGATTTATTGGCGATATTTACCCTTTCCTACAATGATTTTCGTTGTTACGTAAATATAATCTTAGGAATAATCGTAAAATGAAGTAGTATTTTAGTTTAAGAATGAAAAAATGGAATCCGGTACTCATTTTTTTTTTCTGAAAGATTTAATACAATGATAAATTTTAGCGTTTGTTACGTTCCAAATGTGTATAGTTTTTGAAATATAATTTTTTAAATTTAATTAATTTTCTGTAAAGTCATATCTACAATTTTACTTCACGTACTGACTAAAGTTGTTCAACTATACTCTATCTGTTTTAACTATAGAGTGGTGTGAAAATAGGAGCAGTTTGAACTTGTTGTTTGATTGGATAATATCGGGTTATCATCCTATCGGAAAACAAGTTCAATCTGCTACTATTTCCACACCACTCTTGTGACGATGGTCACTAGATTTGGATTTAATTTTCGTGTTTAGCATTGTAGTCTTGTGGTTATCAAGTTAGTTTTTTTGCTAAAGTTTATAAATTCAAATAGAGGTTCAAATCCCACCAGTAAAAATGTTGTTTTACATTTTTATTATTCTGTATTGATTGTAATTACGCATACAATGTAAATTGTTTGGTTATATTGTATGTCGTTTGTTGTACAATGTATTGTTGTATTTTTGTGTAAAGTTGCAAATGATTATAAATTTGTTGATTACCTGTTGGGTATTGCGTAGTCGAGTGACTAGCATACTCCGAGGCATACGCCGAGGCATACTCCGAGGCATACTCGACCAGCGCGCTGGGGATCGTGGGTTCGATCCCACATGAGTTTGTATTTTTTTATATTTTTATTTAAAATAGCAAGTATTTGCAGGATGATTAGAATCTTGTTTAAACATATTTTTGTATTTTTAACGGGTTTTCGGGGTATAAATACGGGCTCAAGCGACAGTTTTAGTCAGAGAGAGTGTGTGCTCTCTCGGGGTGACGATGTGTGCCGTCTTCCGCGAACCTGCTGAGTGCCGGGCGAGCAGTTTGTTAGGACCTTGGCTGCCTCTGACTCAGTGCTGTTGGTGTGTGCCGGCAGCTCGTGAGGGAGTGCAGAAGGTGTCTTGTACAGCTACGGATGCCGCTGTAGCCGGATGTTAAAGCTGGTGGGGTTTACCACTGTTTGCTGTAATCGCGATTGTCGATGAGTGTTGGTGTGTGTCAACACGGCTCCGTTTCGAGATCGCGATTGTTGATGTGTGTTGTCGAGTGACAACACTGTTACCGTTTGCTTGTTTCAACTTTGGTGTGTGCCATTGTTGATCGTTCGTGCCGCGCTCCCGTAACTTTGATGTGTGCCATTGTTGCCCGTTTATTTATATGAACGATTCCTGCAAGTATTGCTGCTTCATATGTATTAGCCGATTGTATGCTAGCGATTGTTACTTTCATTTGTCTCGTTATTATCATCGTTTTAATATAATTTAATAAAATATTAAAATTCATTATATGATTTTACTGTCAAAAACCGAACTCTGTCTCCACTAAGCTACCCGAGCCCTTTTGGCGTTCAATCCACTCTTTTCAGAGACGCTATCATAGCGTCCTTCACCTCTCCTGTGCTGTGTTATCAACCGATCGATTGGCGCCCGAGAAACCCGTTTTGACAGCAAGGAGAACTGAAGAGAACGACGAGTAAAGTTGACAGAATGACCATTTTGCCCTCACAAAATGGCGCCCGAACAGGGACTGTTGACAAGCTGACTCTGTCATTTTGACATTACACTCTATACTTAAAACGGATAGAATTTAGTGCCATCTGTTACTTTCAGAAAACTATAGTTGTACCGTGTCAAAAGAAAAATTTGTTGTTATAAAGATTTTAAATAAATGTTTTATTTTAATAAAAATGATAAATGTTTCATACATTTTCGTGTAAAATACAACTACATATAAATACATGGATTTTATTTTCGCAAGTTATAAATAATATAAAATTATATTCTTTTCGCTTGGTACACTGATACAAAAATACTGTTGTGACGTCATATCGTTATAGTGCTAATCGTTTGTATTAAAATTATTAATGAAAAGTTTTATATTTTAAAAATATTTTGCTACAAAATCATTTAAAATTAGTCATATTTTTATAATATGACAAAATATATGCAATTTTTTTTAATACCGGACTCCATTCAGTATAAAATTTACAAATTTAGGTTAGGATAAATTTTGATCAATTTTGGATTACGAACACATGAATTTTAAACGACAAATTACGCTCCGAATATAAATAATTATGAACGTGGTCTGAAATTGAAAGAAGCTGCAACCTTTTACTTGTCATAAGTGTAAACATTTAGAAATGAAGAAAATTTTATTCCCACTACGTAACGTACCAAATTTCAGCTCTGTAGACCGTTAGAAAGTCGGTTAAATGGATTGTAAAAAGTTGGAACAGGCATACTAACAGACAGACAACGCATGTTAATGATGAAAAAATAAATGATCCGTAATTATGATAAATAACTAAAGGTGTACAAATACGTACACAACTCGGTACTACACAATCAAGGTAAAATATATAATTTTAATAATTGTTATAATATTTTGGAAAATGGAAAGGTCAATACATTCGTATTTTATGTGTAACCATGGCTAGTTTATGACGTATTATATGATGTAATTGCCTGGTGCTGGTAATCACGTTTCCATCACTACGAATACCATTTGATTCATACGAACATCAAACTATGACGTATAAGGCTCTGGCCACACTATGCGTGTTGAACGGGAAGACAACAACTTATTGTTTTAAATGAATGCGTCCACACTGATGCGGTTGCGGTCCGGTTGCCGGATACTACCGCAGCATGTTGCGGTTTGACCGGACGGTCAATTTGCCGCATGACAACTATAACACTTTGGAGATAATACGAGCGTTTACAAAGGTCTGGTTTTGTTTTTTAATAGACAATGTATACTATTTGGGCTCTACACCGATCAGACATTGGTCCGACTGCGGAATATATGTGGACGCTGTATGATCCATCCCGTTTAACCGGATGCGGTTTTACCGGTCCCGCCAAAACGCATAGTGTGGCCCGAGCCTAAGGGTCAAGTACGAAAAAACGGTGTATAGTTTTCGTTTGATCAGGATTATATTATTCGCGATTTCCCATTTATTATTCTCTCACGAAGTCATAAGTCGATGTTGGATGAAATACTTTCTTTTTCGCGTTTAAAACTCAATTTTGTAACACTGGGTTAAAACATTGCTACAAAGTTCATCTTTGTACATCTATACTTTTAGGGAGTATTTATTTGTGAAGTTGATAACATGGTAACTTGGTCCAAAGTTCTGTTCAAATATATAACATATTGTATAACACGTTACATAACGGTGTCTTGTGTGATTATTTTAAATAAAAGTGGAATAAATAAATAAGAACAACCCCAGTAAGAGGACGTTTTGAATACGTCTAACATTGCTATCTTGAATATCGCACCAAACATCATGTTTGCGTTGGCGATTCTTGAAATCTTTGTTCGTGTCCTACAGCACCTCTTTTTTTAAACTTAGGGTTTCCAACAACAATATTTTTTGTATATATATATATATATATATATATATATATATATATATATATATGGTCAGATTGTTCCCAAGTTTTAATTATTTTAACTTAAGGTTTAAACAAAAGCTCGTTGCACACTTTAAATTGAATTAATTTTTTAAGTGCGCTTTGAACTATAACTGCATTTTTTTGGTCCCGGCTATTATTTTTTATAATTTAATTGTACAAATACTTAAAACTCTTTTTCCCACTCCTGATAAGTAGGCTATTAGGACATTATTTGTAGAGATTTATGTTTATTTTACTGTCAAGGTATCGGTTTCTATTAGCGACGGGATGTAAGAATTGTCCTTACCCTACGGTTGAACTTACCTCCCTCTTCGTGAAATACCAACAGTTAGATATTTTAAACTTTTGTCAAATATTTGCTAATTCTTATAATTTATGATTTTGAATTTGATTTCTATCATAAATATTTCCATTTAAAAGTTACAATTGACGTGTCAAATATGACATGATGACAGCGGTTTTCTTCTTAAATTTTCCATGGAATACTATGATCCTTTTTTTATTTTTCAATATTCAACGGTATTCCTTGACATATTTGGCACTGAAAATGAATAGGTAAAAATGAATCATCGGGAGTGGAAAAAACCTTATATATGCAACACGTAATGTAGGTACATTTAACCACTCATTTGCTAGCCCTCGCTTTCGCTCGAACGCAAAATCGTTCTCGATTGGTAAATGGTACCTACATCCCTTGTAGCATAAATAACTATAAGGGCTGGTTTCACATTCATCGGTTAAATTTAGTTCCATACGGGCCTATTTAATTTAATTTTCAGCAACTGGTTAAAAAATTTATACAATGCAATGATCCTATTTATATGACAACTAAAATCCAATTTTTTATTATTAACCAATGATTAAAAATTAACCACTGAGTTACAGAATAGGCCCGATAGTAAGTTTAATTAAATGCAGAAATGACAACAATGATTTAAATGTCACAAGAATATGGAAATTGATTTGAATTTACTCATTTTAATAAATTTACTATAACACTATATTTTTATAAATTTTGTTGAAATTTCTGTACCATAATATGGTTATATAGCATTATGTGGAAAGAGCGTTAATTGTCAAACACAGACCTATCATTTTAGATGTCATTGCACATGTAAAATTATTTTCTTCAATTTAAAGTATTTATTGTTATTGTCAGAATGATGAAACTTACAGTTTTAACGAAGAAATTATAATACAGCCGTGGTTAAAGTAAATAATGTACGCACTCTGTAGAGTTTGTAGAGTCACTTTTGCAGCACACGTGCGTGTAGAATAGATAGGCGTTGTTAGGTTGCATACATATTCACTAAATTTACCTGTCAAGTAGTAGTCCAGGGAACGGAGGCCGAAAAAGGGGGAGTACATTACAAAAGGTCGAGTACTTCTGAATTTTTGATATTGGGTAGTTAGTTAGTGATAAATCCAAATTTCCACAATCCCCTTCCTCCGCCATTTTGTAGAAACCAGTGAAAATCAGCACTTTTTTTCAGTTTTTCTGCTTGTAACTTCTTTCTGATGCATTTAAGTACAAAAAAGTTATTTGCAGACTTTTAGAGGACATAATTTCCTTCCAATTTTTTTATGTGAAGTTTTTTTGTACGATTAATAGAAGAAGAGCTATGAAACTCCCAAAATGGCTAAAATTGCTTACTTGGCAAAATGTAGTTTCCTCTTTACATCGTAATAACGCGGTTACACTTCATTTAAGCGTAGAAGTCCTCACAATCAATCTTATAGATAATTTAATTACCTACAATTTTTTACGGCCAATGCAACGGAGTGGGGATAACTTTGCAAACAAAAACGAAAAAGTGGATTTTTTCAAGTTTATTGCAGCAACTGTCTTTGGTTTTTAATTTCTAATTATAAAAGCATTATTTCAAACAGAATAATCTGTATAGATCATTGATCTCTATACATAACTGGATTGCGTATTGGGTAGGGTGTCATGTGACTAATTGAGCGCCGCCATATTGGAAAAAGTACGGGCTCTCGGCATCAATTGTGGCTCGCGTTTAAAATGTGTTGGTTGTTTTGAAAGTAACAGTGGTTTTAACATGCGTCATTTGTGGGAAGAAAATATGGCCCGACAACCTCAGTTTTCAAATGTAAGGGAATTGTAAATCTATTGTGATTAATCATTGTTTTTCTATGTATATCGAGTATATTAACAAACGAAGTCTTTACGTGAGACAAAAAGTTAGCTTAGATTAAATGTCATAACATGCATGTTGATTGACATTTATTGTGTAACTCTTGTAATTAATAATTTTTTGTGTTAGTGTATAAATGAAATAAGAACTTACATGTACAATTAAATGCAATATTAAATATTTATATTATTTGTAATATGAAATGCAACATTTTTCAGTAGGAGTATGTTGATTAAAATTAATAGTATTTATGCATTATTAATTTAAATAAAAATGAAGCAAATAAATGCATATAATAATAATATTATTACTTCAATGATTTTAATTATAAATATTGTTAAATGACATTAAAAGTAACGCTATTACCATTTGAGTAGATTTTTTGCATTAAGAATAATAAAAATTTAACTAAACTATTACAATATTTATCAAAATTTACGTTTTAAACTTCATCTTTAAAAATATGCATTCGTATATACTTTCCGCCGAAAATAGGCCGATAACCTGGATTTTTTCCAATATGGCGACGTTCAATTAGTCACAAGAATTTATAACATGGGATACGAAATCCAGTTATGTATAGAGATCAGTGGTATAGATACAAAATGAACGTAATTATTTGTTGGCTAACGTCAGTGAAGTCTTGTGGGACCACATACTAGCAAAAACTCTTTAAAAAACAGCACTTTCTTCTTTTATTTGCATGCGACTTAATACTAATGTGCAATAATTCCTGACTGATGTTCGTCGAAACTGTTTTGCATCATAAAAAAAGTATAGTGGCAGAAACCGGAGGGATAACGTTGCTGCACTAAACTTGAAAAAATAACTTTTTCGTTTTTTGTTTTGTAAATTACCCCCCACTTCGTTAAATTAGTCATAAAAAGAATTGATTCATGGATTTAGTAGATAATAAAATACTCATGATTCGTTATAAGGAGTTTTATGGCAAAATGAAGTGTTAAGGAGTTACAACAAATAAACCTATATAATAAAATTTGACTATAATGATTGATTTATAACTAGGAAAAGTGTGAAAAACTCAATATTTTTCTAATGTCGTTACTTTTGTCTTGGGAGCGGCACAGCTCCACCGATATTGGTTTCACAAAAGACAATAATGTATAATATTCGGGAAATAACTCATTCTGAGCTGCATGAAGAGCAGTAGAAAGAAGTTGCATGCAAACAAAAGAAGGAAGTGCTGTTTTTTAAAAAGAGTTTTTTCTAGTAGTCCCATAAGACTTCACTGACGTTCGCCAACACATAATTAGGTTTATCTTGCATCTATACAGATTATTCGGTTTGAAATTGTGATGTATCGGGATTTTATAGAGCATATTTAAAAGTTTTAAAAATGTGTAGTTTTACAAAACAACTTTATTAACCGAAGACTCGTTTCAGACTGCCTGACCGCCAAAAGTGTGAGTGTGAGCCAGGCGAAACTCGACAATTAACATGAACACATATATAAATGTTTATAGCCAACCTAAATGTATAAATTTTAAATACACTACAATACTCTACAGAAATAATACTTTTATAATTAGAAATATTGAATCAAAGACATAGTTCACTTTTTTCGTCCTTGGACTCGTACGTTAACAGATTGCCTTATGATATTTGTGTTTTAATGTACTACTATTAACAGAATGAGTATTAATCTAATTCTTAGAACATTAAATTTTTTTGACATAATGAGTTCTACCCTAACCTTATTTTTACATATTTTTAATTTAAGATATTTATTTTGTTAGCCTAAGTAAAGTGTTTTTCATATATATTTTACTATTATACTTGGCGTTAAATAAGTATAAACTGGAAATTTCTATACTGTTGTCAATTATGGGTTGAAAATGTTAAGTTATGACAAAGCGGCAACACAGCATGGTAAGGGACAGGGTGCGGAAAGAGGAAACAGTTGAACATTAACATTAACTTGGTCTAAAGTTCCGTTCAAACTATATAACATATTGTATAACACGTTTCATAACGGTGTCTTGTGTGATTATTTTTAATAAAAGTGGAACAAATAAATGGGGAAAAACCCAATAAGAGGCCGTTTTGGGTACGTCTAACATTGCTATCTTAAATATCGCACCAAACATCATGTTTGCGTTGGCGATTCTTGAAATCTTTGTTCTTCGTGTCCTACAATACCTAATTTTTAAACTTAGGGTTTCCAACAGGTCTCTTTTAAAGATAACTTGTTCTTTTTTTTAACAATATTCTTTTGTTCTCTATCTTTCGTTTATATATGGTCAAATTGTTCTATTTTTCAATTTCGCCAACTTTTAATTTATTTATGTTATTATTTATTATACAATTATTTTAACTTAAGGTTTAAACTGTAAAAACGTAGGGACCGAATCTACGTTTCGTTTACGGTGATTTACCTGTCGGCGGGCTACTATACTAACAACCGGTGTTTGTACAGTTTCTACCAGCTGTAACTTTTGAACTTCCGAATATAACATCGATGATGATACAAATAGCCCTTTGTCTATATATAACGTGTATGTCAATCGATATATAACCTTTAATCGAGATTTCTAAAAGATTCCAATCCCATTTTCCGGGGGTATGTAAAAAGGCAGATGTTTACACACCCCTAATCACGTATATGCAGGACATATGTGGCCATTTGGGAGCGATTTTACATAGGAATAAAGGTATTTACTATTCGTGCCAGTTGACATCACTATCTGCTACGCTTAATGACTGGAACCCTCTTAGTCACTACATTGGACTCAACTAGTTTTCACTGTTATTTAGGGTTCATTTTAATGAATACCAACACCATGTAATTTAATGATTAAATATATTAAAATAACTAAAAATGTTGGAATATAATTACAATTTGGTTAAACATTTGTAACTAAATAATAAGCGGTTATGACAACGGACAATGTTGTTTAGCGTATAATTTTGATATATTCGTACAGCGTCAAACTTTAGCCCACTTACTAAGTTTGTACGAATAACTGTTTACTTGATCTTAGCACAAGCGAGTGCAACCTCGCTTGGGAGCCGCATAGATGCGTACTAAAGCTTCAGAATTCGACGAGAGAGTTCCTACGCGATAATGCTGAATTTGCTAAAACTCATCTCTTTACGTCTCGCCTAAGTTGAATTGCGTGTCTTTATATTTCATAACATTACCCATTGTTACAAAACAAAAGCTTAATGCACAGATTAAATTGAATGAATTTTTTAAGTGCGACTTGAACTATAACTGCAATATTTTGCTCCCGACTATTATTTTTATAATTTAATTATACAAATACTTAACACTCTTTAAGGGCCGGTATTATAAACATTCATCGGTTAAATTTAGTTCCAAACGGGCCTATTTTATAACAACAATATTTAGCAACTGGTTAAAAAATTTATTCAATGCAATGATATCCTATTTATATGATAACTAAAATCTAATTTATTATTATATGTCAACTAATTTGAACAGTTGATAAATTGAACAAGTGTTTAAAAATTAACCACTGAGTTACAAATAGGCCCGATAGTAATGTAACGTTTTTATTTATTTGGGCGAAGAGTAAATATTAGACAATTATTATTAATTAAAATTAAGTGTTTATTAATACGATAAATAGATACTAAATAATAAATATAACAAACACTACGATTAAACAAATATTAAACACTAATTAAGACTAAGAATATTATAAGACACTTAAACACTAAGATTATTTATTTAAACAATATATAGCTCACTTATTTATTTATGTGACTATATTTATTTATGTTTACCATTTGTCGACTATCTGTTTATATCACCAACTGTTTAACACGCAACGCTGATTTATATCAGACTGTCCAATGCCTTCGCTAACAGTGCTTATATACTCCGGCATTTGTATTCGAGAAATTTCTAGAGCACTATTCTAGATAAAAACTCATATACAATAGATTTCATCAACCGCGTAATTACACAGGTACAGAAAAGTCGGTTGCGTCATCGCTAAAAATAGACACACGCTCGTACTTGCGACGCGGCTGCGACAGCGGCGGCGACGGCGGGCGCTGCACATTACAGTAAGTTTAATTAAATGCACAAATGAATCGCAAATTTTTGACATCAATGATTAAAATGTCACAAGAACATGGAAAATGATTTGAATTTACTCATTTTATTAAATTTACTATATTACTAAATTTTCATATATTTTGTTGGAATTTCTATAACATGTTACATAATATGGTTATATTAATATGTTATATAGCAGTATGTGGAAAGAGCGTTAACTATCAAACACAGACCTATCATTTTAGATGTCATTTTACATGTAAAACTACTTTCTTCAAGAACATCCATTTGACGGCGAGTATATCCGGTTAACCGGTTACTTGTCTCTATGTAAGTATGATAAATTGTTTTTTATTTATGTTTAACCGATTAGCCGTATTAGACAGTTATTCATATCTCACGGCAACTCTAATCTAAGGAAAATAGTAACTGATGCATGTTTCCAATGCAAATTATTGCTTTCCTCATTTCCATATCGCGAGTAGTAATAGTATATAAGTTAACAAATTATTTCTATATTTTTATATATCAGTGCAAATTATCTTTCGTATGTGTATTTCCGGTAGGGCTATCCCATTTTCCGGTTTCTCTATCTGCCAGAGACATAGAAGTTAGACGAGGTGGAAGAGAGAGCACGGTAAATCACTAGTTATTACTCGTAGATGTTTCACAGTGCTATAGCCTACTGCGTTCTGGGTTAATCAATATCCTAAAAGGTTAGAACGAGATGGATAACATAGATTTGATGGAAAACGAAGTAGTAAATTGCCCGTGCCAGAGATAGAAACAGTAGATGGTAAATCGAAAGAAAATGGAAGAAATTTGTATACAAAATATATGAGCCTATAAGAAGTCATTGATTTTTATTTAAGATTTATACTGAAAACCACGCTAGAAATATTGAGAATAATAAAATGAGATAGGCAGCGAAAAATATTGCACTCTCAATTAAAACACAATATATCAATGTAACAGTTTAATAAAGTATTATTGCTTTTTATTCTTGTCAAATCGATCACTGTAGTTTGTAAGGAGTGAGAAAAATTTGTTGTAACGTATTGTATATTTATTGTGTATTTTTAATTATTTATATATATATATATATATATATATATATATATATATATATATATATATATATATATATATATATATATATTTATTTATATATTGTATATGGTTTGGAAACGAATAATAATAATAATAACAATAATAATATTAATTTATTTATGCGTATCTGTTCTACATTTTATATATTATAATGAATTTACTCGGAGATTGACAAAAATACACTGTCGTTGAGTTATCAAGAGTTCTTCGTAAATGTAGATGCAGTAGTCGAAATAGTTATTAACGTCATAAGGCTGATATGTAGCAAATAACAGATGAGGTTGAATGTTGTAAAATCGAGGCGATAGCCGAGATTTTATAATCAACCGTGTCTGTTATTTGTATATCAGCCGTGTGACGTTCAGTATTTTTCATAATAACATAAAATATCTTCTTAAAATTCTATTTTCTATGGCATATTGACAGGTGACAGCTCTTCATGACAATTTCATGATGCTGAGATTTTTTTAGGAACACATGATTTTTAATAATTGTACTGTTATAAAAAATAACGGCCGTGGCTGTTTTGATGCATATATCGGTTGAGCATACAGTACTGTTAAAGCACATTTAACAGTATGGTATTATGAAAATGTATAAACATTCCGCAGGGCCACTCCATGGGTATAAAACGCCTTTGTGCTATGTTATATTTTAGCTCTTCTTCTTCTTTTGTTCTTCAAAAATGCTAGATTTAATATATTAATAAAATTTTCTTAGATTCATTCTTGTAATCAGAAGGTTATAATCAAAATCGTTTGTTGTCATGAACGGTTTTATAACAGATTTCAGGATTATACAGAGAATTTATTTTAACGTGCAATATATGGTCAATCACTTCGATGGTTACACGCTACTGTCAAAAAATGACAGCAATGTAATATTTGTCCATTTTAAAATGCAACATAGAAAAATTTGTAGTTATGTATTATCAGAAGTAATATCACAAAACCTCCTGATTTTATCGATAAATTTTTATTTTGCACGAATTTTTTTGCTTAGCAACAAACACGAAAGCAAACTGCATGGTAAATCCCGACTCCGAAGGAGGAGGGGTTTTACTTAATGTCAGTTTGCTTGAGTGATTTTGCTTAAAAGCAAAAAGAATGAGTGTTTAAAAATAAAAGTTTATCTAAGAAAATCAGAGAGGTCGTGTGGTATTTGGTGAGATAAATTCCAAAGACAACGCAAAATGAAACAATTTAATTATTAATATTTTATTTTTAAACTTGAAATATTAATTAACTATCACACTGACAGTTATAAACAATAACAGTTTATTTACTTGGTAGCGGAAAATTATCGGGGTAACGGAGTTTTATCAGTATAATACTGTTCCCATTGGTTGAATTTTCAAGTGTTTTGTATCATGATTGGTTAAAAACTTGTCGTTGGAATTTATCAATACTAATTTTCAATAAATTAGCCTACATACTATTAACAAAAAATAAAAATGTTAATGTAGCACATCTTAATAAACTTTGTCTTACAAATTTTTTTAAATTTCTCGTGTGCTGCAATACTATTTATAATGTTGCATTTTAAAATAGACAAATATTACTTTGCTGTCATTTTTTGACAGTAGTGTGTAACCATGGAAATGATAAACCATATGTTGCATTTTAAAATAAATTCTCTGTATGTAAATCATAAAACATTTGATTCTTCCCAAAATGTTTGTAGGTATTT
Organism: Harpalus rubripes; assembly: GCA_963082715.1. NCBI lineage: Eukaryota > Metazoa > Arthropoda > Insecta > Coleoptera > Carabidae > Harpalus > Harpalus rubripes. The sequence continues at coordinate 46,854,501 of OY720455.1, read as the reverse complement.
AAATATTGGATTCATTGTGGGATTTTTTCTTGTAATCAATATTCCTGTGTTATAATCAATACCGTGAGTATTTTTTAACGTGAAACATAGGATTTGAAATATCCATAGTAACTAAATGACAGCAATGTATAAGAGCGTTCCGTTTAAAATAGAACATAGGCTGTCATTGTCAAGTGTATATTATCTGTCAAATAGGATTGTATTGTTACTTCTAAGTTAAAAATAATGTATACAGTTCAAGAAAAAGTGCAAATAATACAATGGTATAATGCAAACAGTCTCAGACAGGTATCTGATTTATTTCGTTAATCATTTCCTGATGGACCAACACCAACTATATCACGAATTGTTAACAATTTTAAAAGAGATGGTTGCTTTAAACGTGAAGATGTAATGAAAACAAGACGAAATAATAGCTGTATTCTTTTTGGACAAAATCTCAGCTTACCTCAGATCACTTCAGATAAACTCAGGAAATCGTTGTTCTTTTTGACAACTGATCTGAGTTGTTCTGAGTAAACTACCCCCCTTTCCGATGCTACACTACCAGTTTACAAAACTCAAAATGATTTGAAATACTCAGTTTGCATTTTAAGATTATATAATACAACAAATTTTATATTCACATATACAGATATATTTTCAGTAATATATTTTCAACATTATCCATTTTTCGTATATAAAAAGTATCATAGACCAGAAAAATGTAAATAAATTTGATAGCTGTTACAGCAAAC
>OY720455.1:46706264-46848764 GCA_963082715.1 Harpalus rubripes | reverse complement strand
GGTGTACTAGCTCGCCCGTAAATGTTTTGCTACCGCCAATAATTGCTGTCTTCATGTACTTACGTGTACCAAAATTACATATTTTTATTTGCACAAAATTGTAAAATTAGAAGTTTGGACTTTGCTATTTCTTTAAGGCTGGTTTATGTAAGCTGTAACTGTAACCTTAGACTTTACCTTATCATTGGCATTATGACTTTGCATTAACCTTTACTTACTTTGTCTGGTACATGTACTCCTTAAGCCGGGACCACACATTCTGTATTTCACCGAGTAATGTTCATCAATTGGCGAATAAACGACTACAGACATGCGGAGTTTGCCGAACGGGTTCTGTACAACTATATAAGTAAATATTCGTTCACTTTGACTCGACTCGAAAAACCCACACGAAGCGGAGTACAGACGAGCACCGAATATTCGCGGCGAGTAGCTCTTCCACACATTCGATATTTGGCGAATGTTTGCTTGGGATTTGCTGAATGTGTGGTCCCGGCTTTAGGGCAAACCAATGAGAGTAGGTTGGCAATGTCATTTATCTAACACCGACACGTCTTTTTTATCATAAATATATCTGTATTGTTCAACTAACTGTATTTAATTGGACTTCATTTTCAATGACACTCATTTTTACTCAAGATCATGTGACAGAATTTTAAAAAAATAACAAACGTCAAAATTGCTGGTATCAAACTCTCGGGCACTAACATATACCTTTCTGATTGGTCGACATTAGCATTATGACTTAAAAATTTAGACATTACAGTTGTAGTACGCATTTGTCTATATTCGAATTATGAATGCAAAGTCATAATGGTAATGCTAAGGGAAATTCTTAAGTTTACAGCTTACATAAACGAGCCTTTAATAGTTGCTTAAATAACTTAATCTAAAGTCTGGAATACATCTGACAAACGTTACCATTCGTTCGCGTTGTCGAAGATTTATTTGAATGCGTTCGTCAAGTATAGCCGGTCGTTTGCAACGAAGTAATTGCGGAGCAATTGTCTGCAGCGCGAACAAACCTTTTCCATCAGCTTAACTCCCCCTTATGGCACTGCTTACGTTTTTAGCCCCACAAAAACTGTCTTTGTTTCACTATTCATATTCTTGTTGTACGAATTACGCATCAAAAACAAAATATTTTGTTCGTATTCAAACAGTCGTTTGATTAGCCACAACAAGTCCAGGGAACAGGCAAACAAGATCATATATGGGCCTAAATCTAAATGTTTGGCAATAAACTTTCTGTAGCTATGAAATTTATATAGAATATGTTTTTGGAATTGACGGTAAGTGATGTGTTGGTCACACCAGATTTTTTCCCCATGATGTTACTTTACTTGTTTCCTCAGTTAGTTGGAAAAGTAAATCTAATAAACTTATCCGGACCCAGTAACTTACATTTTTTTTATTTTATCCATTAGACATCTTTATCTGTTGATGAAAAAACTAGCTCCGAATGTTAATAATATGTCAATCAATATTTTAGAAATTTGGTAACAAAAGATGTGTACCTACTAACTTGTTTTATCATTAATAAATATACGAATATGTATTGATAATTTTGAATCACTAATAGTTATTTATGATATAAGCAAAATAAAATCACTTTTAACACGTATATCATACAATATTTTTTCTACAAACACTATTTATTCATTTAAATTTGTATTTCTAATACTTTTTTGACATATGTCAAAAATGTCAATTTCTTGTTTCATTCATCATTCATTACTCAGGTAAATAATTCATATTCAACACAATTGTTAAAAGTAACAATGGTCTGTCACTTCTTAACAATGGTGTCAATGGTGACAATAGATTTGTAGAAAAAATATATTTTTATGCAAAGGCTTTGATTGCTGACACTGGTTACCTTGAAAAAACTAAATGACACTCTATACAGTTGGTGCAGTTCAACGCGGCTCCAGATATGGGATTGAAATTAGGTTATATAAATAATTTTATTAAATCCAAATTATTTTGTAATTAGTTAATTAAAATACATCTAAAATAGAGAAAATTATGAAATATGCGCGCAGCTTTTTAAATACCGATGATTGGAACAATCGCTATTGCTCATGGTCCAATTTTCATATTCGTTTTTCAATTAAACTTTCCAGACTTGATTTGTATTAATTTCATTTTCACGTCGGTATTTAAAAAGCTTACCGTATACATTTTTTTTTGTACAAAACTAATGTTATTGAAGTAAGTTTGACTTATTTCATTGATGTTCTCTGACGAATTAAAACGAAATATGAATTCATCAAAGCTAAATCTTTGTGTCGACGTTTGGAAGTACACGCGTTTCGAACTATTTTCAATAAGAATTCAATAAAATGAAGATACGCGTACGAGTGTGTATTGAAACGTCGGTTTTGTAAGAATAAGTGCTGAATGATTGAGACTTCGAGTTATTGTCACACCTAATTTATTAAGTGCTTTTGTTATAAGTGTCGTTTAGCCCCAACGAATATACCTAATCTAAAAATGTGAATGCACAGCACATTTGTTATAAATTAGTTACTTATTTTCAAATATGGTAAATATTGGTACATTCGTATAGGGAAGTACAAACTATTGTTAACCACAAAATTTTGATGTTGAATGCAGCCCGTAAAATATAGAAAGTTGCCGGCCCTGGAACACAGAATAATAACTAAATTTAGAAAAAATATGAATAAAAAAATCGCATGTCAGTATTATTAACAGGGTTGACAAAATCATGATTTATTTAAAAAAATCAATGATTTTTGATTTTTTTAAATCAAATAAATCATGCTTTTTTGATTTTTTTAAAGATCTGTTGGTGTCATTGCACTTTTTAATTGTTTTAAAAGCAATACAAATATTTTATTTAATAAACGAAAACGAAATCTGTAATAAAACTCCGAAAAATGCATTTGAATTTTTGCTTATACATAGTACGCGGGGAGTTTATTATGTTATCTACCTAGCTATGAAAACAACGAGTTAGAGAACAAATAAAATTTTATTTTTCAACACTAACACACTTATTCCAAGGTTTTTCTAGTAAAGCTATGCCTCAAAAAAAAAAATATTTTGGTAATTCTGCAAAATACGACTCCACAGCGTTTTCCAAGTCATCATTCGATAAAAAGTGACGCTTTCTCAAATCATTTTTGACTTTTGGAAAGAGATAATAGTCACAGGGGGCGAGGTCATGACTGTAAGATGGATGGTGTAATTCCTCAAAGTCGCATTCATTGACTACTGCTTGAAAAATTCGTGCTTTATGCACCCTGCACTTGTCGTGCAGAAGCAGAGTTTTCTCAGAATAATTGTGGAGTCTTTTTTTACGTATAGCCGCTTTCAAGTTCTTAATTGTGTCTTTGTAGATATTCCCCGTTATTGTAGTTTCTTTTGGCATATACTCAATTAAAAGAATACACTCCGCGTCCCAGAAAACTGTTGCCAACACTTTCCCCGCAGAACATTATGTCTTCGCCTTCGTGGGTGCTGGAGAGCCCTTATGAATCCATTGCATGGACTCTTGTTTCGTGAGAGGTTCAAAATGGTGTATCCCCGGTTATAATTCTGTAGAAAAAGTCTTAATTTTGAGATAAAGCAGTCAAATTCTCCTCGCAAATTTGTCGTCTACACAGTTTTTGTTCGAGACTGAGCACTCTGGGAATCCATCGTGCCGAGACTTTGCTCATTCCCAAATCTTCGTGTAAAATTTTAAAATCAGTTGATTTAAATCAGGCCAACCCTGATTATTAATAATATCAATGTAATCTACACTTAAGTACCTGAATTTTATCAAACATTTTTAAAACGAAAACAGTTAATCAAACTTAATTTTAATAAATAAATAAAATAAAATAAATATATCATCATGGCATATTACCCAATGCTGGGTGTGCCAATCTGCTTTGTACGCAGATATCGGTAATGATGATGACATATTTGTACCGTGCGGGCGTTTACCAGGCGTCCCCTCACGGGCACTCATTGCTGGCGTGGAGAGTGCACCACAGGGGTCAATTGAATTTATTATGGTCATCTGTGTTGTCATTTCCTTTTATTGTGCTACAATTATGTGGACAATTCACTACTTTGTGGTGACAGTGGCAATTGAGCGAACTCTGCATTTAGTCCTATATCATGCCTGAGATTCGCTCTTACAGAGAATTACATAAAACGCTGACTCTAGCACAGAGAAACAAGTATTTTTTTTGCTTTATACTTTTCGTTATTAAATATAATTAATAATTTAAAGAATTCATATATTTTGAGCTACATAAAAAATAAAATAAACTTGTTTTAGTTCTGAAAAGTAAATTTTATTCGTATAATGAATTTAGAAAAATATTTCCTCTATTTAAGTTCTTTAATGTGTACTTTATGAAACAACCAAAATAGAAAATATTTTTGATATTTTTTTCTATTTTGTCATTTTTTCAAAAAATGTACTTTATTTCATGTCCAGGAATTTCAATTTCAGTTGTTTAATATGTACTTTATGAAACTCATTTCAAAAAGAAGTACTTTATGACATCCAAATGAGTTTCATAAAGTACATATTAAAGAACCAAAATAGAAAAATGATATTTTAGATATTCTTATCCTAATTTTAATTTCTTTTTTTCTTTGCAGCCCAGATACTTGCTAACGTCTTTAGCAAGCAACGATTTAGCCATGGGATTACTAGTGACTCCATTTGCAATTGTGCCGTCTCTACGCCACTGTTGGCCTTATGGGGAACTCGTGTGTCAAATTCAGGTAAGAGAAAATATTTTATTAATAAAAAAATAATTATATAATAAAAAAAATCTGATGTGGCCAGCACATTACCATCCGTCAGTTCTATATATTTTGTACAAATTTCATACAATTAGTTCCTTGCAAAAGATTCTATTACCTTTCGGCAGTTGTATGTATTTTATACAAATTCTATATTGCTATATTTACAATAAAATTATAAGACAAACACACTATGTCAATTTCACTTGAAACTGGCATCTTTCAATCAGAATTTTCTTAATATAGTAGCTGTTTCCATAGCTATGGCTACTTTATGAATAAATTTAAATTCTTTACAATTTTTAACTCTATATCCGTTTAATATTAAGTATAAAATACAGACAAATCGTATAGAAAATAAAATATTCTTTAATATTTATAATAACATTAAATGCGAAAAAAATTATATTTAACATAGTTTTTTTGAAGAAAAACTGTTAAAATCTTCAAATGAAGGTACTTCCGGTTGACCAATTGTAACCAAAATCTAATCAGCTCTTCATATGGATGTAACGAAGAAGAAACCGAATGAATTATAATTTTTGAAATTGTAGTATTAGAGTTATCCCAGACGAAAGTTTTGTTACACACACAGACACATACACACATACATACACACATACATACATACACACATACATACATACATACATACATACATACATACATACATACATACACACACACGCGCACATACACACACGCACACACACACACACACACACACACACACACACACACACACATATATATATATATATATATATATATATATATATATATATATATATATATATATATATATATATATACCGTGTGTCTTGCTTGAAGGTGTACGTAGGAGATTAACATGGGAAATCAGTTTTTTCCAATTTCCTGCTCGCCTAATTATTTTAAGCAAAAACGCGTCAAATAAAAGTTTTAGAGCATAAAATTCTGCATCTAAATCAACATACATGCTTTGTAACGACAGAAATTAAATATGAAAATTTCGATAATTACGTTAAAAAAAATTTGGTTAAAAAATTATCCAATTGAATCTCTGTATTTCTAATCACGTGTGCGAAAGTAACCAATCAAAGCACTGATAATTATCATAGGGCAATTATCACTTATGTCACTAAGTTGCTAAGTAACAAACACTTTTTGACACAATTAAAGATTAATTGTTTTAATTTGAAAATGTCATTTTCACGGTATTGCAGTGAAAATAAAATTATTACTATTAAACGTTTGTATAATAAAACTGGACGTGTCTTGTCTTCTCGTGTCAATGTCAATCTTATTATCGTTACACACTTGACGCTGAACTTATAGCTACTACTGACATCTATTGGGTGATTTTATAATTATAAATTTTTTACTAAATACAAATTCTTCGTAAATTTAATTAAAATTGCAAAAACATTTCTCACCGAATATCCCTCGATCATTGATAAATACTTATAATTTTATCACAACTTCCTCAAGCACGTTGCTTTTAGGTAACATCCCTCCGCCTTCGGCGTCAGGCGGTTACCAAGCAACGCGCTTTCGGTAACTGTCATAAAATTATTTCGTAATTATCAATGTCCTCGGGATATTATAGCTGAAAATATCGACAGCTATGAAATGGGCTACTTACGTGCCATTTTTTTATTTAATATTTTTTAAGAGGGTAAAAACTTGCTACCCATATTTTTTCTTTTGGTAAAATTTTCATTAATTGGCCAGGAAAAATTAATGGAATTTTAATATTTAAATTACCGCCAAGTATGACGTAGACGTAGAATTAATTTGAACCAATGAATGGCCATTCATTGTTTCGGCGTAAAGCAATAACATGTACGTCCAATAGCAACGGCATGTGCGGGTAATTTAAACGTGACAGATCATTTGTTTGACGTTTTAATAATAGTTTGGAGGTTAATATTTTCGTTTGTCATTTTAATTTTGTACGAGTCACAGATTAGAAATATGTTTTGTTTGATAATAGATTGGAAACGGTAATGTTATCTGATGGGACCATCTTCAGCGCCACTCTTTGGTTGCTACCGGAACTATTTTGAGTATGTAGGCAACTCCATAACATCTAAATATGCAATCCGCATTGCCTCCCTGTGTTTCATATTTATGTTATTTATCAATAAAGTAGACAATGAAAACCAACATTTATAAAACATATATGGTTCATACCTATATTTTTTTTTACAATAATAAAAATAATTATTTTATATAATATTTATAAACAATTATAAGAAAATATAAACGCTTTTCTAGTGTTTTGTATACAGGTTGAATCTTTGATTAAACTAGAAGTAATTAGTCTCGGTAAAAATAAATAGTGCATTTTTTATGCTTTACCTGTATAGAAGGATATTGATGTCATTAATGACGATAACGAATTCAAAAAGCGTTTGTATTGTAAAACATATTATATGAACATTTTTCCTATAGCGTTAATACGAATAAAATAGTAGAAACTTGAGTCACACATACACATACGTAAAAGAAAATATTAGACACTATGTAATATATCTCAACAATTCAAATAATCGAACTCCTCCCAAGAAAATTAAAATTCTTGAAAATTTTGTTAGAATTTGGTTAAAATACTCACAGGATTTTGACAACTTATAAAAAAATATGAATGTAAGCACAGCACACTTAACCATTTCAATTTATGAAGCTTCCGGAAGCAGTCAAGAGATGGCATTGCAATACGGTCCAAATTAGGGTACCTTTATAACCAGGGTATGGCCATGGGCCAAGATCGCCGCCATTGTCGGTAATTGATTTTCCTATTTATTTGTAATAAATGTGATATTATATTATAAAATAATATTAAATTATCACACTGTGAATTTATAAAGGTAAGAAAAATTAATTTATTTAAGAGATACACAATTATTATTAAGATATACATTTGAGGTTATGTAGAATATATGACATGGGTTGTTATTATCACATCTAATTTAATATCTGTAGTTCTTATTTACATAATAATTGTATATTCTAAACTTACCTTTTACAAATTTAAATGATTGTGCTTAATATTGGTAATTTTTAGTTGTTTTCAGTGACAGTAGTCGTGATGGGTATCTTAACAAACTACACAAGTAAATAAGATAAAATATATTACTTACACTTTAAATACATATTAAAATGATAATTAAATGTGTTTTTCATTAAAATAAAACAAATAGCCACGAAAATACATAATACTTTGCGCAAGAATAACACATATAACAGATGTCCCGGTAATGGCGGACGAAACGTGAGCCACGCCATGGCCATACCCTGGTTATAAAGGTACCCTAGTCCAAATGTCAACCATTTAAGTTTCCATAGCCTGGTACGAGTATAAGCTAAGTTAAAATCCTTCAAAATCCTGCTTAACAAATCGAAATACGTAATAAAAGTTACAAAATTCACGCAAAATGTAAATAATAAAGACAAGAGACAGTGACAGAAAAATGAACTAATGTCAAAATCAAATTAAAACTCGCACTCGTTCGTCATCTACAGGTTACATTCTTAAATATTTATTTATTTATTTATTTATTTATTTATTTATTTAAATGTACAAGGAGTACAACAGTTGTTAAGACTAATAATAGGTACACACCAATTTACAAAAAATAAATTGCTGAATTACAAAACTGCAGATAAGAAATTGAACACAATAATAGTTGTAAACATTAACTTTGTTTTAAATTACAAGTAATACAAGTTTTATATCAACATGATAAAAAGTTGAATTATAATTTGACATCAACCTGTTAACCGGAGAGTTTTAATTATTATTTGTATTAGTACGAGGTAATTGAAATAAATTGTTGGATCATTTATAAGTGGCATAAAAATTAAAGTATGGCAAAATCTGTTTATAACATATTATTAAACACTTTATAAAGAAACATCATATCTAGCTAAATTCTTCGGTTTTCAAGAGACACAATATTGAAATATTTCAGTCTGTTATGGTAATGAGAAATTTCGATATTATATTGATTACATACGATTCTAAGGATTTTTTTCTGTACATTTTCTATCATATTACTATTACAATCATATATAGAGTATTGAAAAATTTACAAGTTCTTAATATGAAGCCCATGCAACCCTTTCTCCAGTTCAAAATAATGACGACGAAGAAAATCTTCTTTCTTAATTTATTAAAAAACATATATTTTTTTTTAAATGAAATTTTTATTTTTACACACGTTTTCAACTTTACGGTATTTAATGATAGATATCAGATTTTCAGCACCACGCAAGTAGCGTATTGAACAAAAAATAAATAAATGCTTGACGTTTTATCAAATTGTCAGAAACGTCAAATAAGTTAACTTACGTTGTGACAGATAAAACGTCAAGCATTTTTTTTTCATGGTTGTCGATATTTTCAACGTAATTTTCGACATTTACATAATTAATTTCCGTCGTTACAAAGTATGTAAAGGTAATTCTGTTTATTGATTTTGATGCAGAATTTTATGTCCCAAAACTTTTATTTGGCGCGTTTTTCCTTAAAATAATTAGGTGAGCAGGAAATTGCAAAATTCTGATTTCCCATGTTAATCTCCTATGTACACCTTTAAACAAGACACACGGTATATACAGGGTGTAAATGAAATAAGTGCATTAAATTTAACCAGTAATGTAACTCGACGAGAGCAACAATATTTCTTAATAACTTTTTTTCTAAGTCTTTTAGATTTTGAGTTAAAATTCTTTAAAGATTTGCTGCATATTTCGGCGCGCGCCCATGGAGAACAAATGGCTGCTGTCGTCAACTGTCGTATGCAGGTGGGATACAGCTCGAAAATTATCGGTTATCGGTTACACTTGCAGTCACAGTAATTAATAAACGAATCAACGGAAATAACATTTATTATTAATTAATTCGTAATAGTACAATTTTTAAAATAAAAAAATTTAAATTTTGGATGACAAAATTATAAAGTGTGAATTAAACCAGGCTTTTATTACCTGTGAATAGAGGAAGACAAGGAAGAACGAGGGGTAAGAGGTATCGAGGAAGAGCAAAAGCATAGTTTATTAGGTTATGAGATGATTATTTATATTCGACAAATAGTTTAAATATGTTATTCAAAAAATGTAAGTACAAACTTTTGTCCATTTAAATGAGGTACATGAGTACCAATAATTAGTCGTCCATTTATTGTTCCCGCTCAAACGTTTTTTAATGAAAATTTTTACAGCATTTTCGTCTGTTGAAATGTGTATTGTGCATAAGAAATACACCTTCCCAAGTAAATTCAGTCTCATTAATGAACATTATGAGTCATTCCCAAAATCGAAGTCTGCTGAAAACATTGATCTTTTTGCACATGATATGGATACAACTGTTGCTTTATTTAAAATTGTCATATGTGACACTTCGTATTGTAATAAAGATGTACAAGATTAACAAATGTGCGAATATTACGAACAGTATGATTTGGAAACGCTCCGTCTAAATGCGTTAGCAACTTTATAATACTGTCTTTCAGTCTTTATATCAACCACTAATTAAAATGTAGTAAAGATACGAATAAATAAATAAACCATAGGTAAGTAATTACAATATCTGTGTACTCGCTATTTGTAAACGTAAGCATTTTGACAGAATTTTACCTGATAAACAAGTTTATTACTAATGTCAAAATATAATTCCAACATCTGACAAAACTGTCAATTGCTAAAACAAAATTTTTCATAGCTATTGCTACTGCATTCAATTATTAGAAAAATACGTGGAACGACTCGTCAATTTACGGGGTGGTAAAATGCTAAAAAAAATATGCGATTTCAAGAAAAAGTTATTGAGAAATATAGTTGCTCTCGTCGAGTTACATTACTGGTTAAATTTAATGCACTTATTTCATTTACACCCTGTATATATATATATATATATATATATATATATATATATATATATATATATATATATATATATATATATATATATATATATATATACATATATTATAATTATTTTGGAGCAAAATTGTATTTAAGTTTTTTATACAAAAAAGAATACTGCATCCGAATATGTTATTGTTTATAGTTTTTCAATTTCTGCAACCGTAAAAATAGTCGTAAACAATAACATTTTTGCAAAAATCATTGATGCCATGGAACAAAAGCGCGTGAAGAATCTTTGACAGATGTACTTTTGTCTAAAACGAGGAAAATGAAAACATCTTTATTCTAATTGATGACAACGATGTAATAGTTGTTGATAACAACAATGTTGTTTGACGAGAACCAAAAAAAAATTTAATTCAGTATTTAAAAAAAACATTAGATTTTGGATAAAATTGATAAACCAGAAGTGATACTTTACTTGAAGCTCTGAACAAATTTTCATGAAAAATATATTGATACGATCCAAAACTTTTCAAATTTGGTATTTAAGACTTTTGTGTTAATGAGAACGACATATTTAATTATTTTCTAAGACTGATAAACCGGAAGTACTAGTAGTAGCAGAAACCTATAAACAGATATTCTTGAAAATGAGTGCCCGTGAGGTGACGCCTGGTAAACGCCCGCATGGTACGAATATGTCATCATCATTTTCAAAATCTGTGTACAAAGCAGATTGGCACACCCAGCAATGGGTAATATGCCGTGATGATATATTTATTTATAATATATTAAAACATGATCCAAAACTTATCAAATTTGGTATTTAAAACTAGTATATAATTTCAAATAGCATATTAGAATTTGACTATAGGTACTTATATGATAAACTGAAGTGGTACTTAATTTGGAGCTCTTAACAGATTTTCAAGGAAAACAATAAAATATAATCCAAAATTTCGTATTACACACTTTTGTATTTATTAGACCAACAAATTGGATTTTGTTTACAAACGATCAATCGGAAGTGATACCTACTTTACTTAAAGCTCATTGTTATTTTAAACATGCAATTGACGGGAGGTTATGTGCTGGTCACATCAGATTTTTTTATAATATATTAGTTATATGAAATCTCATTTCATATACCTGATGTTACTTGTAAACAAAATATATTGGGTGCTTTTAAGTGGATTATATTAGTGCTTTCAATAGGCTATGTATAAGCTATGAAAAAATATTGTTTATTTATTATTTATTTATTTATTAACATACACTGTTCAACACGCTGACGCCCAATTATAGAATAGGGAAATACAAAAATAGAACAATATAAAAATAAATTTAATAACATAATCATGTAGGTAGGTGTAAATACAAATATGAAAGTGCGAGTAAGTAAATAATATGCTAGGTCGTTTCCGATGCTACTAGTTTAAGTTCATATAGAAATTTATTATGAAAAATATCTACTGAGGGATGGAGATTGTTATACAAAGAACACATAATAGAAATAGGATATTTGTAAAATATATTAGTATGTGGAGCAGGAAGATAAAAAGAAGTAAGGTTTCTGGTTTTAAAAGATGGTAGCTTGAAATACAATTGAGAAAGTGATTGACAGTCGTCAATTAGCCCATTTATTAACTTATACAAATGAATTAAAGCTATTTTATGTCTACGAACTTGCAATGTATCAAAATTAAATATTTGCAGTAATATGGAAAACCACGGTACGGGTAATAATTCATTATTTTGTAATATAAATACTTCAAAAATCTTTTCTGAGTACTTTTAATACAAATGATTTGATTTTCATAAAAAGGATACCAAATTAAGGCACAATAATCTAATTTAGAGCGGACAAAAGCAAAATATAATGTCAAAATGGGTTGCAAGTTTGTGAAATCTCGCGTATTTCTCACAATGAATCCTAAAGAACGTAAACATGCAGAGCGAACTTCTGCAACGTGAGAATTAAATGTTAATTTGGGATCAAATCTAATACCCAAATCAGTAGTTTCATTGACATGTTGTAAATTTGTATTGTTAATGTTAAAATTAAATTGTAAGGCTTGTGTTTTCCGAATAAAACACATTATTTTACATTTTTCATCGTTTAAATGTAGTTTATTTGTCTGACCCCTATTAAAAATATTGTTTAAATCTGCTTACAGTTCTGAACAATCACTGAAATCATCAATTGTGCGAAATATTTTCAAATCATCTGCAAACAATAGTTGTTGATGATCTTGGAGATCACCAAGTTTTCTTTAGCAACTACAACTATACTAATAATTTATTCATACATTATTTTAATGCAACCCACTGAATACCGCCTATATGTAAAAATTTAGACTAAATTATTTTCAATTTTTTTTTGTTTAACCAGACGCGAACTAAATGTTTCGCAGACGAAATGGTTACGGTTGCACAAAAAATAGTTTATTGTACAGCTTGTCCAGGAAATCCTTTAGCGCCGTTGAGATTGTCCTACCTCGGCCGCGAGCGGCTTTGGAACCTAAATGGCTATTTCGCGGCCTTGATATACAAATAACTATTATTCAATACTGCCCTCATAATATTAAGATAATAAGCAATGAGCACAAACACTATCTGCTACACAGGGTATAAAATCAATGGCCGTATTCCGAGCGCACTTTTATAATAAATGTGCTATTTTTGAGGGTGCTTTTACATTATATTAGGAGTGTGCTCCATAAAAGCGCGCTCAGAATACGGGGGCCAACGTTCAGTAGACTAACATACGCGTTCTGCATTGCACTATAAGTAAATAGAAGCGTCGATGTGCGCATATGTGTTATTCTGGCATAATTATGCCGAGACTCTTGATTCAAGACCAAGACTACGAGTAGCAAGACCAAGACTAATTAAAGACCCGGGCAAGACCAAGACAAGACTTCCGAAAGCAAGACAAAGCGAGACCAAGACCAAGACTAGGTCAGTTTTGTTGGGCTCGACTTCCCGAAGCTCTACTATTAGATATACCTATCGAAAAAAAATAATGAAGGAAACCATAAGTAAGACAGATGTAAATATACAATTACTTGTTATTTTGCGGATCAGAAATGAATGACGTGCAGCTTAAGTGATCTTAATCGATATATAATAACTTATTTCTCCCCGTAACAATAATTTGTATGTATGGAGGCAACCCACAGATCATATTTTAATCCGTTTTACTTTTATATGCTCATGTAAACTTATTAACACATGACGTCATTATTTCTAGTGATATTATATTTATGACGTAAACCCAGTGACTGGCTGGATGCCTATCTTTTTCCTTTTGACAAAATTTTGAGTGCCACGTAAGTAGCCCATTCTCTAAACAATATATAAAGAGTGGTCAAAAATGGCTGAAGGTCACTTAACAACTTTTGTTCCAAAATAATGTCAAAATTATATTTCAATTATCCATAATTCATCAAAACTATATTCCATATATGACAGATAATGACATATGCATGACATTTGATATATTATTACCGTACGTTGATTCATTTGATACTTGTTTTGCATACCTTCGTGAATTTTTTTAAGTAATTCATTATGGTTTTTAATGAAGAGCGTGACAAATTTCTTTTTGAAATATATATATATATATATATATATATATATATATATATATATATATATATATATATATATATATATATATATATATATATATTATGACATACTAAATAAGCGGCAAATGTCAAATTCGTATGAAGCGGCGCGCTTCAGCCATTTTTGATCCCTCTGTACATACACCTTGAATAAACCTGCAAAAATAATTCTTAGTTTTACAACCCTGTTATTAGATCTTTTCAAAGGTGAAATATAGACAGAGAGAAGTGACACAGTTCGTGGCATCCCGTCCTTACTATCGGTATATCGCGTTGCGAGAATCTCAGAACTAGTTCACGACCACGTCAGCGCTGAAACGCCAGAGATAGTTTCACAGGAAATTAGTTCAGTAATTAGAGAAAAAGTTAGGGCTAGGCACAGGAGATGAGATAATACATTGCTTGAAACAAAGAATACAAAAGGAATTAGTGGTGTAAAAGTTGAAAAAACAAAAAGAGATTGAAAACTAATTGAAAATGATGAGATGAGTCCTCAATTTTTTTATTATTCCATATAAATAACAATTTTTGCAAAAAGATACGTGGCTGATTTTATTAAATGACATTTCATTTCTAATGCAGATTTAAGGGAAAAATTAACATCAAAATATTGAAAGTACCTAATATTAAATTTAAAATAAGATATTTTGATATATATATATATATATATATATATATATATATATATATATATATATATATATATATATATGTATATATATATATATATATATATATATATATATATATATATATATATATATTATTTTTTCATCATATTTCTTTGTGTTTAATTCATTGTTTGCTTCTGAAACCTTATAAAAAGTGTTAATAATAAGAAATAGGTAACATCATCTTTATTTAACTTTATTAAATTTTCCGTGCGTTTAGAAAAAAAACAAATCGGTGTAGTAGAAGTTGTACTACCCAATTTACAAATGTTAACTTATATTACTCGCTTAAAAACATTTAACTAATATTTATATGTTATTAATTTTATTATTATTGTAACAAAGTTGCTACCTCTTAGCAACATTGCTGTAGCAAATAAACCAATAACAATCGAGAAAAAGCAAAATTAATTTTACTTGCTTTGTAACGGCAACAATTAGCTATGAAAATGTCAAAAACCACCTAAAATATAACGATAGCCATGGATTTGAGACAAAATAATTAACAAATATCTAACGGTTTATATTTAACGAACGGACTGTATCACAATTTTAAGTTTGTTAGAAAGCTATTAGTTATTAATACTACCAAGAAAGGTATCCTAAAAATGAATAAGCAGAAGACGGAAGTCCAACCTGACAAAAACTTTATAAAATGAAATATAACTTCTAGAAATTATTGGGTGTTATTTATTTTTTAAAAAAGAAGAAATAAAAAATACTAATATTAAGAAACGTATATATTATTGACCCCAGTGGTGCACTCTCCACGCCAGATATGAGTGCCCGTTAGGTGACACCTGGTAAGCGCCCACACGGTGCAAATATTTCATCATTACCGACATAATGTGTACGAAGCAGATTGGCACACCCAGCGATGGGTAATAAGCCGTGATGATATATTTATTTATATATTAATTAATATAAAAATATTTGAAACAATTGTAGCTGATTTTCGTACCATAACGGTAGTACTACTGAGAATGTACATGTTTATATTGAATTTAAAATCAATCAATTATCGATCCTGTCAGATGATTGTCAACTCATCTCCTCCAGGCACGGGTGACATGAATTAATATAGATAATTGTAAATATCAAAGTAGTTATGTATTATTGTTTTGTATAAAACATATACAACTGTTAGTTACTGAGTTTACATGCAGTTTTCAAAAAGTTTTTAGTTTTGAAAACGCCATGTATACAGTGTCAAAACGGTTTTGAGTTATCTCGAACCAAAACTAAAATGCATGGGTTTGACTTGAAAACTAGTTTCGGAACTACTCATGTAAACACTTAAAATGCAGTTTCGATATTGCGCATGCGTACATAGCATAATGTTTTTATCGCTTGTGTTACTTGATGTTACTAATCTACTAATAAATTGACAGTTATGTAGTTTTAGCGCGTAGTGGTACAAAGAAGAAAAACTAAATGGAATAATGACAAAACGAAAAATTTGGAGTGAAGAGGATCTGTCACTTACATCAGCCAAATTCCCATGCTCCGAAACTATTTTCAAATCAATCTGTAAACCTGTTTTGAAAATTGTATGTAGACAGTTTCGCGTAATTTTGACTGAAAACTGAAACCATTTTCAAAACTGCACGTAAACGTAATAAATAAAATATATCAATATAAGCACGAATATAAATCAGCCAGAAGTAAGCCTCTCCGGTAATGGGGCACTGCAGGAATACTGTAGCTTGTAGCCCAAGACACAAGTCACAAATAGTTAACGCAGAAGAAACTGTTGTAATTAAATCACACTAACTATAATATAATAGACGAGATCTCTAAAATGGTTCGGTCACTTAATGAGGATGGAGGAAAATCGATGGCCAAAGCGTATATTCCAGCGGGTACCACCAGGAAAGTAGAAGAGAGGAGCGATGAGACAACGGAATCTGGAAGCTTAGCGTTGGGAATTGGGAAGGCAGCATCTAACTGTATGTGCTGTATTGAGTGCGATGAAATATGTTGAGTACATACATCTCTGTATTTTAAATTGTACATAATTAAATCTAAATATAAAATTATTATTTTCAAATTACCTATGTATCCTTATTATCATTAATTATAAAAATAGTTTAGTTTTAATTAATGCATGTATTGTATACTTATCTTTTTTCCCGAACATAGGAAATTCAATGTTAAAATTTTGATTTGGCGATATCTCTTTACATATTAATTTTATAAAAAAAGTGTAATGAAGAAAAATATTCAGAATTAAAAAGTGCATTGATGAATACCAAGCTTGATGTTCAATTGTTTCTTATGTACGAGTTAGCAGCAAAAGAAAATACACGAAATAAGACAATTATCAGAGTGCCATGAGAAATAAGACAATAATTTATGGTTGTTGTTTCGGACATATCTGACAGATTTAACATTTCTTTTGATTTTATTATTATTAGAATAATGGGAACACAATCTAGAAGTAAAAAAAAATAATCACAAATTCTAATAATAGTAATTAAATCAAATTAAATGTCAAATTTGTTCGATATGTCAGAAACATCAAACGTAAATTATTTTATTTTTCGTAGCACTCTGATAATTCCCTTAAATAGAGTATTTTCTTTTGCTTCTAACTTGTACATAAGACATAAATGAACAACAAACTTGGTACTTATGGATGCATATTTCCATTCTAAATATTTTACTTCATTACACTTTTTTTCTAAAATTAATAGGTACAGAGATGTCGCCAAATTAAAATTTTAACATTGATTATCCCATGTTCGAGAAAAATAGTAGACACCCGATATAGTAAGTTATGCAACACACACTGCATTTTCTAGAATAAATTCGTACTCCATATAAACGTAGTAATATTTATTGATGACGTGCGTCTTCTGCCTATTCATCTCTAAAATATTAATGCCTGGGTGACCGCAAACGCCTAAATTTTAAGTGTTCCTTAAATGAACAATATCGTATCGAAACGAAATGTCAAATGGAAAAGTGAATATTGCTGTCACATTTTCGATTTGCATTTTTTTCTTTAAGTCTAGCTTAAAATTTAAGTGTCAGCGGTGCAAATGGGCATAAAAAATTCAGAACAGTGTGGATGCAAGAGAAAGATATAGCAACTGTGTTACGTCACAATAACACTGACCACAAATTTAAAATATCTTGCTAAGTAATTATTAAAAAAATATGTTTTTAACATAATCGTTATTTATTGTGTCTTACTTTAAGTATAAAGTGTATATTTTAATATTTTTATTATGTTGAAGGACCCCATTATAGGTACGATAAAAAAAGTTTTTTTTATTACAAAATAGTTTAACAATCATAAACTTCATGGTGTCGGCTCTTACTTGGTGAAACTTCGAATGTATTTTTAAAGTATTGGATTATATTTTGGTTTTTAGTAATGAATCCATTAATATTCCTTTAAAAATAAATCTTTATTTAGAAATTTCTTCAATCATTCTCCATTTAAAGATTGTTTTTCACACAAATCGAAGCCAGCAAAGCTTGCTTTGATCTTGAAAAACCGAGAGAAACTAATCTCCTTCAAGGCACAACCCTTCATTTTAATTAAATTATAATTGACACAAGATAATTGCAAGAATAACACAACTCTCCCTTCAGAAAAAGTTAAACTGCGTCGTGTTTGTTTTACTCTGAAACATTGATAAGTGTATTATTATTATTATTTTGTTTTCATTTCACTTGTTTGTTGAAAATTTGTTTTATTCGTATTTAATTATAAAGTTTTCACCTTATTATCTTGTTATAAATTCAAACAAATAAATTTTAATATTCATAATATAATAATGAGTTTTCGTTCTATGTGAAGGATGTGACATAAATTCTAAGTTTATGGAATTCTTGTCCCTTGTTTTCCACCTAGGAATTTATTATATCGTAAACCGGAAGTAGTAGTTACAAGAAAAAATCATCTAAATATTATTTACCGAAAATTTATGTAAATGCTTATATTAAACAATGTTAAATTCTTTATTCGATAAATATAAATTCATTATTATATCTTCTATAGATTTAAAGATAAAGAAATGCATATAATAGTACATTAAAACACAAGTATCATAAGGCAATCTGTTAACGTACGAGTCCAAGTTTGGAAAACGAGCCGCCAGGCGAGTTTTACAAAGGACGAGTGCGTCAACAGGCCTTATGATACATGTTTTTTATACTATTTTTTCTATTGAGGTAATTTTACAATTAGATTTTTAAAAAAAGGAGTTGTCAAAAATATGAGTTGGTGTTTTTTTTATCAGTTATGTTGGTAGCGTTTCCCGCTAAAAATTGAAATTTCACATTTTGACAGTTTGTGTATCTTGTGATTTTGTCTGATTGTTTATATTAAAACATTGTATCAGGCATTATACAATTATGAAAGAGGAAAACCAATACATACAATGAACTCCAAGGTTATTAATGAACCATCCTGATTTGTCAAATCGGCGTTTCGTGTTGGTTATTATCATAAATAAAACTTGAATATGGGATTGAAAGACGTTACGTGGACCATCAAGCCTTTTTATTTTGAAAACATATAAATAAAACTCTTTAAATAATGAAATACTTTAATAAACAATTTATTGCTTTAGACTTTTACTTTCCACCATTTTTACAACACTCACTGCTCAGTTGCACAGATAACGGCAACAGCTTTTCTTACAATTTTTAATACAAAACATATATGGCATATATTCGATAGTTCGCCACAACGTGGAACTGCAAATCATGGATTAAAACGTCAACTTTTCATATTTGTTTGCTAGTAGCCGCCACAAATTGAGTAGACAGTGTTAACATTTTCAAGTAACGTGCATCATACATTTCATAACCTGCCTGGAACAACAATACATTAGATTCAAAATTGCATTACCATAAATTTAAATTGTTATAAATAAAACTTACCGTTTTAATTATTTTGACAAAGTAAACCTGAGCGCATTGTTTCTTGTTTCATAATTTTTTACTTGAAATTTTAACTTCACAGATTCTTATTCTTTCTTAACTAGCACAGCTATAGCTATAAATTTCTTTTCTTTCTAGTCCTATCACCTAGTGAAAGGATAAAAATCCACAATTAGAAGTAATATTTCAACACAAACAATTTACCATTTTAAGGTTATCTGTCAGTTACGATAGCATGACTACCACCTGTAGAACATGAAAGGCGCCAAAAACAGTACGTTTATAGATTTTCTAAACGTCGTGTTTTCAGTGATAAACAGTGCTTTTATAGAAACATAAGAACACCGAAATAGAAAAAATAATTTGATATAAAAATTCTCAAATCAAACTACTTCAAGGCAAGAAATTCAAATGTTTGTAATTGACATATAAATGTCACTGTCAAAAATATTTGTATGCCGCTGTCAAAAATATTTGTACATTATTATGAAGATTATGAAAATAAAAAAAAGTCAACAACGTAAAAGAATATACGTAAAAAAGAATATAAGAGGAATTTTCGAAAAAATATAAAGAAAAAAAAAAGGTAAGTAGAAAAAAAAATTCAGGATATTGAATACTTATAAAGAAAATGTATGTATTGTACATAATTTATATTAAAATATCCCATAGATTTTGCAAATATATGTGAGAATTATTTTGTAGTGAGCCATGAATATATGTATTTGTATTTAAAAATATTTTTCGTTTTATGCGTATAACCAGGTAAAATATCTGGCGAGAGGTTATGTGCTGGCCACATCAGAATTTTTTTTTAATTGAAATCGTCACTAAAGTCACAAAAATCGGCATTAAAAACTCAGAAATCGGCACTAAAGTATACCATTATACGACGATTTCAAACAAATCCAATGTTGCCAACATTATAATAATTAATGTATATATAAAATAATCTGGATAGGTGTATAGTGTATAATAGTAAATTTGTACGTAAAATGACAAAAAATATATACAAGAAGAACGAACTAAATAATTCCGATGAAGAATATTGAAATAAAACATAATTTTGAGTGTTCTTTACGATAACCTCAATGTTCGGAGGTTAGCAACATTGAGTGTCAGTCTGACTGTTACATAAACATAACCTGTACAAATAAAATATTCCTTTCATTTTCATAAATTTTCGATTTCAAATAAAAATTAATATGCAACTCGTTACTTAGTTCCTTTTTATCACTCATATGGTTTATTTTCCTCGGCCTTACGGCCTCGGCAACTAAATTCCATATTCGTGATAAAAAGTAAAACTTCAGTGCCTTGATACATAATTAGCTATAATTGGAACTATATATGTTTTATTTGATTAAGAATTTTACTCTGAATTCAAGATATTTTTGAGCAAAATGCATATAAAGTATTATATTAATCTGATTACAATATGGGTATAATAAGAGTGCCACGAAATGTTTTACATATAGAATTAGAATGCCATGAAAGAAATGCCTGAATATTTTGTTTGCGTTGACATTTTTGATCAATTAAAAGAACAAAATAATCACGTCTTTCTGTCATTCCAATTATAAATTATATGTAAAAAATAACATGTTTTCTTTTTTTTTCGATTCCACTCTTATTGTAATCATATTTTAATCAAATTAATATAAAACTTTATTTGAATTTTTCACAAAAAAAAAACAATCTATCGAGGGGTTTGCAAATATTATTTCAATGAATTCAGAATAAAATTCCCTATCTAATAAGTAAATAAAAAATATATGGTCCCATTTAAAATAACAAAGTTGGTAGCCACAATTTGAAAACCACTAGTTGCAAATAATTAATTTTACGCTCTTTAAAATAGTCTAGTAAAATAGAAATTGTTTGCTAATTTAGCCGCTCACACAGTTCTCGAGATAGCAATAGAGGACAAAATTAAATGAACATCCTATATATGAATCACTTATGATTGTAATACGAGTTTTTTGAATAATAATAACAATAACACCTTCCCCTATGTCCTATATATAATCATCATCATTGTGACTGGATTCGAGTCGTAAGATCCCACCCCACATAGCTTGTTACTCTTGATTGGTGATTTCACGTAGGTACGAGTATTCGTTACTTTACCGTTCCGTTGCCGGTCCTGCTTCATGCTACCGCGAACAGGAAATGGACAAAGCTAACTTGATCCGACCGGAAACAGCCAACAGATAGAAACGTGACGAGAAATTATTTGCTCTCCTAAGATACAGCTCATAGGGTACTTAATGGATTTTGCAGGAAGTTACAAATAATTTGAAATATTTTCAATAAAAAATGTTTAATAGCGAGGGGTGTTTCACTAACGTAATCAGAAGTACAACCAAACGTAATCAATTATGTAATCAAGTAATCATTTGTAATCTCGTCATCATTTTAATATTGAGTAATGTAATGGCCCGTACTACCAGCGCTCTTTTATAATAAAAGCACTTTTAAGGAGCACATTCCTCATAAGGTATTGAAATCATGTTAAAAATCGAATATCCAGCCTTTAGTCAATAAGCACATTTGTCACTTGGATCTGATTCTTACGTTTTTATGATGATGTAGTCTGCATTTGCGCGCGTGCATCTGCATGCGTACGTGCGAATGTGTGCGCGCGGTCTTGTTTTTGAGTGCGTGTACGCATGTGTAGGTGTGTGCGTGCGCAATGAAATGCGATTACTACATAGCCGTAGGTAACCAATTTCATTAAAAAACACCTTATATACCTGTAAGTAGCAGTGCGAGCTGGGTTTTAAAACTTAACCTTGGACGTTTGACGAAAAAGTTTAACTGACATTACTGAAGGCTTTTTCTAGGATGTACAATAATTCATATTTCTTATTGCACTATTTCTTTATATATATATATATATATATATATATATATATATATATATATATATATATATATATATATATATATATATATATCGTTCAGAAATACCATCAATCGCGTCAATGAATCTCGAGTATTTAGAAGAGTAAAAGAAGTCATCGTCATAAAGAAATGTTAAATACACTATTTATGCAACATAAAATGGAAATGGCGAGAGGTATTGTGCTGGTCGCAATAGATTTTTACCTCTCGCTACCCTTAGTAAGGGAGGTATTGGGATAGTGCTAAAAATCGCATTTCGAGATTTTGGTAAATGACCACGTTTTAAGGTGCATAGAATCCAATTTTAACATTTTCACGATGCTGTCTGTGTGTATGTGTGTATGTGGTATATGTGTGTATGTGTGTGTGTATCTGTTTATGTGTATTTTGAAACCGAGTATTTCGAACTTTTTCTGTAATGGAAAGAGCCCATTAGATCTAGGTGAAAATCGGATAACCGGAAATGGCATTTCACTAGAAGCTCAAACAGTTTTTCTTTGAAAAATACCTTATAGTGTTATTTTTTCGAGATTAATGTTATTATAAAAATTAAAGATTATTAAATTTTCTATAGATTTGCATTAATACTTTTTCTATATATTTTATGGAAAATTTATAAAATTATCTATAATTTAAATCCCAGAGCTTACGCTTTAAACAAACAAAACGCAGTTATTCAAATGTATGTAACTGACAGATAAATGTCACTATTAAAGAACTAATAATTTCAAAATAATATTAGTAACGTTTTAAAAAGAAAAAAAGTAAATAGAACAATAGAAAAGGAATTCAATACAGTTTGCAGCATAAGTACATATGTAGGTATGTATTTAGATTTTAGATTAATAAAAATTAACGATTCACAAAAATGTTTAAGCTAATCCTAATTTTTGGATTATTGAATTCTATTCTATCCCGGTATTTAAAATTTAATGTTCATTTTATTATAGCTCCGGTGGCTCAATGGTTAGAGCAACGCCTCATGTCATGAGTGCCCTCGGGGCTCAGGGTTCGAATCCCACTAAGGCATGGACGTGGGTGAATGTAAACCCACTCTGTAATTGGGATTTAATCCTGTTGAGGGGTTTAAAAAACGGTAGTTACTTGGATTAGATAAGACTATATTTTAAGAAATAACTGTCAAAATTAGAGTAAAATTCGCTAATCAAAAAATAAGGATTAACTTAATATTTTTTGTGACTCAGGCTGTAAATGGCGGGAGGTATTGTGTTGGCCACACCAGATTTTTTCCAATAAAAGATATTGAAATAAAAATTACATTACATTATTTGTAATCCAGTAAATTATACTTCATTTCACGTAAGAAAATGGCAGATGACGCTTGAGAGCCGATCGTATTTACATGCATTTAATATACGTACCTATTATTTAAAATCGTGAAACCAAACTTTGTCAATACTTAATACTTTTATTTAGAAAAATGTACCGCACCTGAATATTACAAATTTTAAAGTCGAAATGAAAAGCATGGTTAAATATCGCTTAATTGTGTCAATTATATTGAATAATGATAATTAACAGTGACAGCTGACAGGTAATATATTTTTTTTTTTCGTTTTTGTGAACAAGTGTGCGTTCTGTCCAATCAGAATATAGTATTTATTTTCCTATCTAACTAATGCTATTTTCTTACATGAAATGAATTATAGTAAAATTTAAGAATCATCCGTGATCAGTGCAATATTTCGAAAATATGTAATGTTATGTAATCAAAAGTGTAATATAAATAATATGTATAATTTGGTAATATGACTACGAATAGTGATGGGTCAATTCCCGAAATTGAATGTTGAGGAAAAATTTCTGGGAATTTTTAGTAGCACATTACTAATTACGAATTCCATAATATTACGTAATATTAAATCAGGTGTACATAATTTTTACTAGTGAATCACCCCTCGTTTAATAGTTAAGAAAATATAAAATATACTAATATAAAATCTATTCGTAATAATATAATTTATTAGGCCTGATCACGGTGTAGTATCTATAGGTGAGAGCACGAGATGCGTTGACATGGCTAAGTAACTGGGAAACAAAATAGTGCTCACGCGACCCGTTACCATTTGACAGAAAATGTTTTGCTACAAGATGCACAACAGGGTTGAGGTATGGATCAAATAAAGAGAAATATAGTGTTTTTAAGGTGCCAAAATGTTCAATTTTGCGGTAGCCAGCTACATTATAACCACAGAAACAGGTACAAAGATAAATTTCTGATTGAAAGGTGTCAATGTCAAGTGAATTTGACATATGCTGTTTTTTGTTTTATAATTTTACTGGAAATATAAAAACGTTTCTGGATGGAATTTGTACAAAATACATACATAGAACTGACAAAAGATAAAAGGTAATTATTGAAAATATAGAATATTATGCGTTATATATGAATAATTTAATATTTTAAATATTTTGTGTAAAAACCGGGTCGCAACAAAACCTGACATCTAGCGGCACACTGTATGAACTAGCCCAGTTAGTTAGCCATTCTTCGTAATGTATTGGAATACGTCGTGCCACCGTGGGCCTTATGCATCCCCTAGCGCCGGCATTAAGTAGGACTAATTTTACTATCCATTGAGTTATAGAAGTAGGTAGAGGGAGTGCTATGCTATGTGCTTGATGGCACGCGGGGATCGCATGTAGTTGTGTGGCCGCCATATTTGGATGAACCTAAATATCGTTATCGTGCACTGAACGTAGCGTGTTTGTGTCTTTTCTTTGACTTTATATGTTTGTTAAGAGTTATATTTTTATTGGAAACATTGTATCTTTTGATATTATTAGTAACTTAAATTTGATAAATACTTTATCCTCAAATATGCCGGCGTGTTGTGCATTTGGATGCAGTAATAGATCATCGAGAAAAAGTGCTAAACAAAAAGAAAAAAGGGCTGTAATTACATATCACAAGTAAGTTATTTTTTATTAACATATATCGTGTAATTAGTAAAATGTCTGTTGTTTAAATTTAGATTTCCAAAACACCCGGAGAGGCGAGCAAATTGGATAAAAGCGATAAGAAGAGTTGGCTGGGAGCCGACAAATACCAGTATTCTGTGTTCCGAACATTTCACAGAAGATTGTTTTGACAGAACATCTTTGTCATGTGTAAGATTAAGGGATTTCGCTGTACCTTCAATATTTCTATCATATCCTTCATATTTGCAAAAGGTGAGCAAATTTAGGAAAATTGGTAATAATATAGTGATCCGTTTCTTTAATTTTGAATTTAAACTAATTAAATTTATAATTGCAGGCAGTTAAAACCCCACGCCGCAAACTAGAAAGGCGAGAACTTAGCACAATCAGTGGAATAACGCCCATAGTAACAAAAATTGATGTCAATAACTCCACAGAAACTTCCACTGCAGATGATGATGTTCCTCAAACGCTAAATATTAGTGA
The DNA here is from genome assembly GCA_963082715.1 of Harpalus rubripes. Taxonomy (NCBI): domain Eukaryota; kingdom Metazoa; phylum Arthropoda; class Insecta; order Coleoptera; family Carabidae; genus Harpalus; species Harpalus rubripes. Next base: position 46,822,597 of record OY720455.1, on the reverse strand, counting down.
AAGTACAAGTGCATTGACAAACACATTATTACCAGTACCACAACAAAAATCAACTGTGCTTAGAATGATGTCACGAACCACATCTTTTTCGCCAGCTCGAAGAATGCATCGTGATATATCACCTGCCAAAGCTTCGTTACTTAGGCAAATACAAAATTTAAAAAGTAAATACAGAAAAAAAGTTAACCAGCTACAGCAAACAAAACGAAGAAATTTAAGAAGAATAGCGACATTATCTTCTGTGTTAAAAAGTATAAAAAGCCAAAATTTGTTGCAAGATGAACAATTACAAGTTTTAAAGAATATTGGAAGTCCAAATTCGGACATTTTAAAGCGACAACTTGGCAAAAGTGGAGATTCTAAACTTTCTCGTCAGTATAGTGAAGAATTAAGAAAATTCGCAGTAACACTGCATTATTATTCACCAGCTGCTTACAAATATGTGCGTACTGCATTTAATTCTTGTCTTCCTCACCCTAAGACCATTTCCAAGTGGTATAGTTCGATTGATGGTGCCCCAGGATTCACAGCAGAAGCATTTCGGGCTATTAAGATCCGTTGTGAGTATTCAGATAGACCTTTGTTAGCAAGTCTTTGTATAGACGAAATGTCGATACGACGTAAAATTGAATTTGATGGGAAAAAGTACCACGGATATGTAGATTTTGGTGTAGAAAACGACGAAGAATCAATGTCTGAAGCTAAAGACGCTCTCGTCTTTATGATTGTTTGCATCAATCAAGCATGGAAAATTCCTGTCGCTTATTTTCTGGTGGATGGTGTTAATGCAGATCAGCGATGTAATTTAATTAATATATGTTTGTCCAAATGTTATGAAGCTGGACTTCTCATTATTTCTATTACATTTGATGGAGCAGCGTCAAATATAACAATGATGTGGAAGTTGGGATGTCATATTAATGGATCAGTATCGTGGTTTAATCATCCAGATTCCAAAGAAAATGTGTACTTGTATCCAGATCCGTGTCACATGCTTAAAAATGTACGCAACGCATTTGGGGATAAAAAAGTATTCTTCGATTATCTAAATCGTAAAATTGACTGGAATTTCATTGTTTTGTTGCAAAAACTACAAGATAGTGAAGGACTAAATTTGGCAAATCGATTGAAGAAAGTGCATATAAATTTCAAGAAACAAATTATGAAGGTCCGTTTAGCAGCACAGTTGTTAAGTAAATCAACAGCAATTGCGCTTGAATTTTGTTGTAACCATCTGAAATTGGCTGAATTTCAAAACTGTGAAGGAACGGTAGAATTTATAAATATTTTCAATAATTTATTTGATATTTTAAATAGTAAAAATCTGAATCAATTTGGCTTCAAGAAAGCCCTTTGTCAACGAAATATTGCTACTGTTTTGATCAGTTTGGAATCAACTGAAACTTATATAAAAAATTTAAAATTATCTGATGGCACTAAAATTATTTCGTCAAATCGAAAAGTTGGTTTTTTAGGATTTTTATGTTGTATTAATAGTATTAAAAAATTATATGCTGATGTAATTGTTGAAAAATCCTTATTAATGTACATACCAACATATAAATTAAATCAAGACCACCTGGAAATGTTATTTTCGGTAATAAGGTCACAAGGAGGATTCAACAATAATCCTACAACCAGACAGTTTTGTACTGCGTACAAAAAAATTTTAGTTCATTCAGAACTTAAGTCCACGAAAAGTGGTAATTGTATTCCACTTGAAGAAATAAATATACTGCATGTAAGTTCTTCAAAACAAGAAACTAATGCAATAGATATTATTAATAAATCCACAAATAAAAGTAGAATAAATCTTCAAGAACATATTTCTATTAATGAAGTTACAGATCATATGTATGAAGCAAATCCCCAAGAATTAACAGAATACAGTACTTACATTATTGCATATATTGCTGGTTTTGTTGTTAAGTATTTAAAAAATAAAATTATTTGTCATAAATGTTTAAATGCTTTAGAACAATATGCAGATACAACTGAAAAAGTATATAAATTTATTAGTCATAAAGATATTGGCGGGCTAATTTATCCTTCACAGGATGTTATTGATATTTGTACAACTACCGAAAAAGTTATAAAACAAGCAATTTATGATAGCGGTGGTCCTCATTTAAATAAAAAATACTCAGTCTTGTTTTTAGTGTCATCTGTACTTAAATATTATTTGGACCGTAATATTTTCAAAGAGTTAAATATACATGTTTTTGACCAAAGTCCATTTGAAAATCATATTTTTAATTTAATACGTGCTGTGTCAGAAAAATATATTTTAATACGTTTACATTATATTGTAAAAAATATATCAGATGTTTCAAAAAATAAAAGACAGCAACTACATAAGCTAATATTATTTGAAGGTTGGTAAGATCATTTTTTATAGTTTGTGGTTATATAGAATATATTATGTATTTTTATTTTACATTGTTTTATAATTTGTAGTAAATAAAACAACTAAAATAGCTTCTATCAGCATTACATATTTTTAACTTGGTTCATCCCAAGATGGCCGCCAGCTGTACCCCCTTCCGTTCCATGCAAGCAGTTCGCTTGCCCATATCCTTACTTCAGGCTCCCTCTATATACACCTATATTCATAACTCAATGTTACTATCAGAGATCGACCACAAACTTTTTGGAGGCGACCGATCGACTAGGTAGAAAAAAAAATATACTGATGACCCAAAAACGTGCCTTGCATGGGGATGTTGGAAGACTATAAAAGATACGAAGTCAGTTAAATTAAACAGAAGTTGCCCTATTAGGGGACGATTTTAATGGTGTTTCGTTATTTGAGAAAACATGCATAAGGCACTAGACTAGATATAGATGAAAATGTAAATTTAGCAGTGTGTCGCGATGTCTGATTAGCTGAAGCCTGGGTTTGTAAACTGGTTATTTTGTGGCTTTAAAATATAAGCAAAAAAAATAGTTTTCCAGCTTTTCTGTTACAGTTATTATCAGGTAGAATATAAAATTAAATATTACATGAATACAATAAATAATCAGTATTGGCGACTAAAATTAACGTGAATCCCTCAAGCGGACGATATTTGCAACTATTGAAAATGGTATTCTGTTATTCAACTTTACAGTAAATATATATAATGCATTGGATTCCTTGCCGGTTTCTTGTTTGTCTTTTTGTTTTAAAATACATATAAATTACTTTGCAATATGAGCAAAGAACGAAAAAATATTAACGTCAATTGCTGCGTTTATGGCTGTCATTCTCAGGGCACTAAGAAATTATCTGTCCCAAAAATTGGGAGAGGACGAGTGACATCCAAAATAAATTTGGTAAAATGGAGTCTATCGACAAAAGAGTGGGCTGGATTAGGAAAATAAAAACTGGGAAACATGTAACAAATCATAAGTGGATAACAAAAATGAAAAGTATTCTATTATTTCTTGACCGATTCATGAGTAAAAGAATACACTTTTCACTTAATGTGTAGCATTCAATATATTTCTTACACTTGTAATTAAAACAATTTGAAAGATATTTGATATTAGTTCCATTTTAATTTCCTTAACTAAGTAAAGTAAATACATATTTATTTAACATCCATGAATAATATATGGTAATACTTTACTATCTTGTGCAAAATATTAAGACAGCTGTAATATGTTTGCACTGGCCACTATGGCCAGCTATAGAAGAGCATCTTGTAAATAATCAATTGTAAATTTAAAGTTCTTCTAATCTCATGAGGATGTGACGTTAGAGCTCTTGTTTAAACACAACCCATTAAAATAACAACCCACGATTCAACAATTCTCCCCCTTCTATAAAACTTAGAGAAGAATTTGTTGCCTCCAAATAAGTAAACATTTCCTTAGAAATAAGTCTAAGATAACTTTTTTCGAATGTCATTATAATTTAAGTACGTGCACAAAATTATTACTGACACTATTTATAAAAAGTTTAATGAATTTGTTAGTATACTTCAAAACGAATGTTGGTTATACAATGTTTCTGTATGCGATCTTATAGCACAATACCATTTTCAGAGCACGTGCATGCTACAACACTAGCGGCGGCGCCCTTGAAGTCCGTGGCTGGCCGTAGCGCTAGCATCGCTCAGCTGTGGAAGTTGTCAAATGGAATTCCCAGTGATTTTCTCCAAGTTCTGGAATGGAATTGTGTTCTTAAAGGTCCTATTGTTGTCCAAACAGTTAGGCCCGGCCCGTGGATTATGGGTATGCCTGGCTGGGAGTAGTTGTACATCCTCACTTGTAACCTGTAAGTTTTCTAAGTGTGCTTTGACAAAAAAACATGATTTTTATCCCGAATTCTTAGCAAACCCTAAAGAAAAGTATTGGATGACGTTCTCTGCACTGATTACAAAGCCCACGGACCGACTATGAAGAATGGAAATCACTGGGAAGACTGAACTTGGAGTTTTGACCAACTCGGGTCTATGGAGAACTATGGCTCTGTGTGTCGTCCTTTGCCGGGAAATTTAAAGAAAATTGACAAAAATATGTGACTTCGTCACACCACTAAGGCATAGATGTGTGTGAATGTGAACCCACTCTGTAATTGGGATTTAATCCTGTTGAGGAGTTTAAAAAAGGTAGTTACTTGGATTAGATTAGGCTATATTTTAAGAAATAAACTAGTGCTGTTGATTTTGAGAAAAATGGAATTCGAAAATTCAGTTGAAAAATAATTCGAAATTCGAATTTTAATCTAAATTCGAAATTTCGAATTTTTAACGAAATTCGAATTTCATACACATTCAAAATTCCAATTTTGAGTATTTACAAAGTTATAATTACATATTTCCAAATTTTACTTTGCGGCGATATGTTACTTTCAACAAATAAGCGACAAATCTCAGTGTTTGGACTTCGAATATTTCAAAATTCGAATATTCGAATTTTGTCAACAGTACTAAAATAAACTGTCAAAATTAAAGTAAAATTCGCTAATCCAATAATAAGGATTACCTTAATCTTTTTTGTGACTCGGGCTGTAAATGGCGGGAGGTATTGGGTTGGCCACACCAGATTTTTTATTTACTGATTACTGATACAGAAAAATGAAACGTAAAAAAAACATCTGTGCTAATATATATATATATATATATATATATATATATATATATATATATATATATATATATATATATATATATATATATATATATATATATATATATATATTATCTGATGTGGCCAGCACTTTACCTCCCGTTTTTTAACTTTTACTCATTTACAAATACACTCAGGTGCAAAAAAACGGGCTATTATTTTTGTCTCGACAATTATAGGAGCTATGAAGTCGGTTATTTAGACAAAAGTTGTCTTATATCTACCTTTTTAAGGACACTTTTTTAAGCTCTTTCGAATGGCGATGCTCATTTTTGTCAATATTGGATTTCAAACTGCAATACCAAAGATAGCTTACAATTTCGTGTTTGATAATTATAATTGCCCATTAAATAAACCGATAAGTACTTTTTGTAAATTGAAATAGTCTGTCTTTCATTGGACTAAATTAAAAGTTTTGTTTCAAAAACAATGCTGTTAACAAAAATTAAAATACAAAATGCCTGTTTGCTTTGGGTGTACATATTTAGGTACTAAAACTAGCAATTTTAGTAAGTTCCCTTGCATATAACGTAAAGCCGCGTACACACCAAGTTCGAGAACTGGTACCGCACAAGTGACGACTTATGTTCTGTGTGTGTATTGAACATCGCGACAGGTCGAGTTCGGTTCATGTATTCGGATAAAGTTCGCTACATGAGCGATAAAGTCGGCGACTGACTAGAGCCAAAATGCTGTAATGTAATGTAATGTAATGTACAACACGAGCATTGGACTGGAGTCTTCCACATTCCTTCGGCCACAAAACCTCAAAATTAAAAAAAACTCTATCTGTGAAGTATTTCTGATTAAATTAGTAAAAAAATTAATAAGAATATTTCGTTCTAATAACAAACAGGTTTTTAATTGGTAAAATAAAAATGGAGGTCTTCACTTATTTGATGCGATCACGAGACTTTGTGGGCAAACATACCCGACAAAAAAAAAGCAAAATGAAAATGTAAAACCCACAACCTGTGGAATTTAGATGCTGAAGATGAAGGCCATTGGGCCTTCGAAACGTCCAGAAATGTAAATAAACATCAAACATTAAAATCTTCCCAAAAAGGCCAAAAAAGTTTATTTATCAAACTAATTTCGAAAGGGAAACAAAAGTCCACACAGCAAACTATAAATACTGTTAAATAATATTAAAATTAACACTATTACCATTTCCGTAGATTTTTTGCATTAAAAATAATAAAAATGAACTAAACTATAATCGAGTGTTTATCAAAATTTACGTTTTCACCTTCATCCTTAAAAATATGCATACGTTTATATTTCGATTAATTTGAATTTCTCACCGAAAGTAGGCCGAGAGACTGCATTTTTTCCAAAATGGCGACGTTCTATTAGTCACAAGAATTTAACATATGGGATACGAAATCTAGTTATGTATAGAGATCAGTGTTTGTGACTTGTTTATTATTCTGTTATCACAATAGAGTGGACAATATGGTAAATTTATATTAATGAAGAGCTAACAGTCTATGTTAGAAATAAATTGAGAAAGGATCATGTCAGCCACCGGGACTTGAACCCAGGACCATTACCTGGCCTGAGTAACGCTTTAACCATCTGAGCCATGGCGGACTCATAGCTGTTTAATAGCGTCAATTAAATTAGACAAAATTACTTCAGAGGCAGTACTTGAAGAAATGAAATTTTGTTGAAAATAAAATCAAGTTGTGCACTCACACAGTTCATATCACAACATAGGCGTAATTCGGGGGTGGCAAGGGGTGGCAATTGCCACCCCAGAATTGTCGAGCCCAGTATTTTGCCACCCCAGAATTTTTAAATAAAAGTCTCAATAATTTACGAATACATAATTGAAAAATGCAAGTCTACAACATGATGACATTGAGTAAAAGTAAAAGTTTTTTTTGTATCATGTTTACTTGATTTTTTCCTTTTATCATAAATAAATGGGTTGAGCGTGCATAAATTGAAATTAGGCACACTTTGAGTTGTGTATGAACGATAATTACTTTACATGTGCTTTAGTTAATAATAAGTCATTAAAAATTATTGTTTTAGGGTAAATTGTTAGCAATTAAATTGTTGTAAAAATACTCTGAAAATGCTTCAGAAACTAACAAATTTGAAGCCAGTTTTTAAGATCCCCCGGTACGTCTTGCCACCCCAGTTAGAAAGCTGAAATGACGCCCATGTATCACAATATAATCAAGTGACACAAATTCGTAAAAAAAACAATATGTGATAATTAAAAATAAATGTCAGTCGAATTTGTATTATAATAAAATAAACTGTGTAAAATCTGAGGACTACAATTATCTAATTAAAACTACAAATTAACATATCAGGGACACAGAAATTTGTATTGAAAACTTCTCATATGATTTTGGTTTGATCATCAGAAGGGTCTTTTCCCCCCAAATTTACATATTCTTAATTTCGGTCCTGACCAATAAAATTATATGGTTCTTTGTGTATCTCAAATAAATACGTTTTGTTTAAAAAAAAAATCGTGTACCTAATAGATATTTATGTAATTTTTTTGTGTACACAATTACAGATTAGGGAAATTTTGTACTGCCTAATTCTAATTCAGTAATTATGAACAAATAGAAATAGACGATAAAGTAATTATCATGTATTTCAGTGTAGATTGAAAATAGAAAAATAAATAGAGATCTCTAAAATAAACAAATTGGTAGCGTATTTTTGATAGATCACTGTTTGTACATCGCAATAAATGTTTACGTTTCCCATTAGGCATTAGGTAATTAGCAGCGAAAATTGCGCATCCCATGATGAATTCAATTATAGAGTTTCGAAAATTTTACTGCTAAATTTAGCCAGCTAATGATATCCCAATATTGACTAATTTTCAAGTGTCACACAAGTTACATATAAAATTACATTAAAAATAAATTTTGTATCACATAACGATAAAAATAAAAATATAATGTAATAAATATTAAGTTATTTAGTTTAATGTATTACTTATAATTAGAGGAGTACAGGATGTCTCATTTTCGATGGTTTTTTAAGGTAACTCGGATAGAGCAAACACGTTTGCACATTCTAAGGTCAACTTTTTGAGAAAAGTTTAATAGTCAGCAGGAATTTTAGATCTTCTTTTGTTTCTTAGCAGCATCTCGTTTTTCGTTCATATTTCATATGGTTATGTTTTCCGGGCTATACAAATTGAAGAAATGAGAACAACTGTAGAACATTATATTAAAAATAAACAAAAGGTGATCTGCAATCATTTTCAATTTTTTCACCGCAAGAAAATATTAATTTATGTTTTATTCATGTATAAAATAAAAGAATGTAGACTGATTATACAGTATGTAAAAAAAAACTAACTCGAAGTAGGCTATGAACAGAGAAACGTATATCTGATTCATGATACTATGAATACAAGATATGTCATTTTCGTTCACCAGGCGCATGACGTCACCCAGTGACAAGTCAGTATCAAATTGATGTTTATTTAATAAATAACAAAAAGTAAATTATTTCGTCCGTTAATTGTGAATGGTAACTATCTTAATATAAATTTTTAGTTATTAATACAGGGTGTAATCATACTTCAGGCAAAAAATTAAAGGATTTTCAAAAATTCGCAAATTAAGGGTGGTTTACTCAAAGTGGACATTTTTAGGACCACTGAAGTAGCGTACTTGATTGAAAGAAGTCTTAAATGAAATTAATTATCAAAGTAACATTACGTAATGGTCGTTCAATTTAGAGATAATAATAGTTTTGAACACACAATAATTTCAAATATCAATGCATTGTATTTAATTTCCGATAATTTTCTAAATTACTAAACATATACCTGATGACTCTAAGTACAATAATTACAAATATTGCTAAAAAAAATTGCACCATTCATTGGAACACACATTGCAGCATGTTGAACAAACGATGTAGTGCAAGCTTGACACGAATTTTGTTGTCTTATTGTTTCCGCGGAATTTTCGATCCGCTGCCTAAAGCCTGTTTTACATTATACTTTTTTCGTCTATATTCTAGTACTAGATTCATCCGAGAAATTTCTAGATAAATCTAGCATAGTGTAAATCAGGAAATTTTCATCCGAGATTCTAGTATAGACATATGCGGTCGGACGTATTTTTCTATACGATATTCGTCTAGATTGCAACACGCATGCGCAGAGTCGTGTTGCCAACTTTGGTTATCTACCATTGAAGTTAACTTTTATGCCAACAGTAAGTTTTGTTACGATGTTAAGTTGGTATTACGAAACGTACCGAAGATTTCCGATAACATACGACTTGATAGCATAGATCTCGGTTACAAATATGACTAGAAATATAGCATGAAAATAGACGAAAAAAGTATAATGTAAAACAGGCTTAAGTTCTCCTACGTTTTCCAGCGCATTTTGGTTGTCGTAGATAAGTGACTTAAAATGGTCCCAGAAATAGAAATCCAGTGGATTTAGATCAGGGAATCTAGCAGGCCAAGCTACAGGACCACCGCGACCTATCCACCTGTCTTGAAAAACTTGATTCAAGTGTTCTCGCACATTTCGAGCAAATTGCAGTGGTGCACCATCCGGCTGAAACCATGCTCGTTGGCTCACAGTAAGAGGCACATTCTCAAGTAACTGTGGGAGTGTATTTTGCAAAAATAATAAATGATTATCACCAATCAACCTATTTGGTAGAATGTACGGCCCAAGTAACATCCCATTTACAATACCTGTCTAAACATTTATTGAAAAGCGATGCTGGAAACTACCTCGTACAACAACATGTGGATTGTGTTGGCTCCAATAATGAGAATTATGAATATTATAAATTTCCTGTCTCGTAAAAGTTGCCTCATCAGAAAATATTATGTATGAGGTGAAATCAGGGGTTTGAGCATGTTGTTGTAAAAAACCAATTGCAAAACGTTACTCGGAAATGATGACCAGGTTCTGTTAGCCCGTGAACTCGTTGAAAATGAAATGGGTGGTAGTTATAATCTCTCAGAATTTGCCATGCTGAATACTGAGATACTCCTTCTAACTGTGTTGATGGTTGGTTCAGCTCCTACAGCATCTAAGACAGCGAATAGGTCGCAAAGATCCTGTGTTTCCAAGGTGCTGGGTGATCCCCACAAATTAACGGTGATTGGGACACCGCCGTAAAGGAAAACGTTCAGCATACAGACATTGTGCCAATAAAGAATTTTGCCCTTCTTCTCCATAATTTAACAGTATGTTCACTAACTCACTATCACGGTCCAATACATTCATTTTCACAAAAACTACACTAAACTGCAATTCACTACACAATCAGAACACAAAACCAACAAAGATTGATATTTAACAGTAATATCTACGAAAGAATACCTTATCCCCATCGAATTAAATTAAATTATTAATTACATAATATCAGACCGTTATTACATGTTGTGTAAACAATTGAATAAAATTATTAATGTTTACTCTAAATACGATACAATATTTTTTTGCGAATTTTTGGAAAAATCTTTTTTTTCCATGATCAGTACGTCGGGTAGTATATGTCCTTTCATTTTTTCCCCAATGATTACACCCTGTGTATGTACATTATTTATTAAAATTATTTTCGTTTCTACATGTAGGACAAACTAAATACAAACAAATAAGTTAACATCCCCAATTATATTTGACTAAAAATGTCTTAATAGTAATATTTTATTATTTACACAGCTGTCTATATAACTGGGTGACGTCACAGCTATAGAAAGCGATGGAGCGATACATGCTCAATGTCATATCTCGTGTTTATAATCATTATTCAATTCAACAGTCAAATTGTCAAATATAACAAAGAAGGATGTAGTATATTGTCATTCGCTGTTTTCTAATTTATTCCATTTCTAAAATAAGATTCAAGAAGAAAAGCTTTGATTTCTTTAGATAACATTTTTAACAATACCTAGTGTGAAATTGACATTTAATTAAATACTTTTAAATTGACATACGTTTCTTTGTTCATAGCCTACTCCGAGTTAAGTTTTTTTTAACACACTGGATACCATTGAAAAGTTTATAAAATAAACAAAAAGATGAGACTAATATCAACATAGATTCCCATCTTGTGTTATATCTTGAAAATTATTAAGTTTTCAAAAAATCTAATTACGCCATTTTGTTCTGCGCTAAATGACGGTACAAAATTTGTCTAAACAATTTATCTCTATCTATCATAGTAAATAATATAATTATGAGATATTTTCGAAATTAGCGAAAAACAAGTTCAAAAACAAATGAAAATAGATAATTCCTGTGGTGACTATTAAACTTTTCTCGAAAAGAAAATGTGCAAACGGTTTTGGTATAGCGTTAATATTTTACTCGAGATACCTACCTGAAAAAAAATTGATAATGAGACACCTGTTCATGGACATGCGGATTTCTGAAACTCAAAATCTAAAGCCTAAAGCAAGAAATTATTTGCTTTTGTGGTTATTTATATGTCCTTCTTTTGAAAGATATCTAGCTAATTATTTTTATAAATGAAAAAATTAGAAAAATTATTTCTTAATTAATATTTTATTTAACCTTTAGTTTTTTACATTACATTTTTCAACTTATTTTGAGCTAGAGCAATTTATGAAAAGATTATTTGAAACTGAAATAAAATATAACATCATGAAACTTATAAATATTTCACATTAACAGCCCGAGTAAAAATGAACAAATTTGTATACACGGCAGTAATACAACCACACCAAGTCCTTTAGTGAATAAGCACGGCCGCAACGCTGTGCAACTGTGCGCATTTAATTATTGTATTGTGCACATAAGCAAGTGGGCGGCCGTGCTTGTTCGCCAAATGGATTCGGTGTGGTCGTGTTGCAGCGTACGGTCGTGTTGTGGCCACAGTGTAGCCCAGAATCATTTTTCCTCAAAAAAAAAAAAAAAATTGAGTATATAGAATCCTGAAATGAAGAACTTTCCTTTATGGTTAACAAATAATCCTATCGAAGTACATTTTTCATAATGTACATATTTATTTATTGTTTACGAGCACAATGCTGCTTATCAGTCATATAGTCGACTACTGCAGATCACATTTGAGTGGTTTGAGTCCATGTAACCATAGTAAAAATATCTATTCACGACTTATATGTAACAGAAAATATGTTTTTATTTTTAATGTCTCTCACATGTTCAAACTTTCTTTAGAAATCTATGAACTTTTTACGTTGTAAGATTGATGATGCCTGCATTTTTGTCGTGTAAGTAGATGTCAGGTGACTTATTTAGAATGTTTGAATTTTTATTTTCTTTCTTTCTCTGTTTTAGTTATTCTTTCTTAGGGTAGGGTGACATTGAAGATTGGAGCATACGTCATTTCTTGTTGAATAAAATCTGTTGTGAGTGATACATGTTTATGTTTAGGGAAAATTTATGATAATGTGTAGGAAAAACGATTCAAGGATTTCTCTAGAATGGAATTTATAGATGTTTTATACTTTTTCGTATGGGATAATAAATTTTATTTTGAAAGAGAATGTAAATCTAAATAAATAAATATCACTTTTTCTACATACATGATATTTTCAATAAGTTAATATTTATAGACAGATTTTAATGCATGGTGAAAATTAACTATATTAGGGGTGTCAAATACGCTGCTGTCAGACCATTTGCATTCCTTAAGATCCTAAACTGCAGCCCTCTGCTCAATGCTTGAAATTATAAGAATATTTTATTGAAATATTTATATACGTAGGGATAAAGAGAAATAATTGGAGTTGCAGTCGTGGTAAACAGTGTTTTTTAAATAGTAATTTAATTAACTTTCCTACATTTCGATTCCAAATGAATCATCATCAGGGATAGTTAAAGTAGAGTTCGAAAATTAAAAATCAAAAAAGGATGAAAATGTCGTCAAAAATATCATAGGTAATAAAATACGTGCATACGTCAAAAACAACTAAAGATAACTGTTTCTGATGTATGAACAACAATAAATAACAAAATATTAATAATGAAACAATCTCAAATTAAAAATAAAAGAATATACAATTTATTTATTTATTTATGCGTATCTGTACTACATTTTATATATTATAATGAATTTACTCGGAGAGTGACATAAAGACACTGTCATTGAGTTGTCACGACTTCTTCGTAAATATGGATGCAGTAGTATAAACATTCCGGGAGGCTCTTTCCATGTCCCATCAGGAAGTTATGACACGTCAGTTCATATCACAAGACATAGATATGTAAAATTTTCATAATTGTCTTCAAAAAATAGATTTTTTCTTATTCTTCTCTTAATGCTCCTTTTGCAACTTCTATACAATAAATTTACGATATTCAAACATAATTATTTTTTCATTTTTCACACTTATAATTTTGACATTGTATAATATATGATATAATAATATAATAAAACAAATAAAAAATAAGACAAATATACAATAAGTATTGAAAATATTGAGTGAATTTCAATTTTATTTTGTATCAATTCTGAAATTAAAATATAGGTTATATTATAGAAAAGGACATTATTTATGAAATTAATATGCATATATTTCAACAAAGCATCAAATATAATTTACAACGTTCAATATTTAGGAACTCACTATGTAAAAATGTTTAGGTATATTGTTTTAATTTAATTCAATTTCATAAAAGATATGACCAAAGTTACTTGACGTTTAACAATTTATCACATCTTCGTTGGTTTGCGTAAACACTATCGAGGCGCTGCAATCTTAAAATTGATCGAATATTTACAAATTAAACTGTACATAATAATATAAAACTTATTTTCTACTAAGTCTGGTATGTTGTACCGTATGATTTAATGAATGATAATACCATGATCGAAATTGAATAAATTACTGATCTTAGAAATACGCGAATTCATTTTATTTTTGTTGTATATTTTCAATGTATACTTTATTTAATTTTATATTTAATAGGTATTTTAACTTTACAGTTGAAACCATATTAGTACGAGTATATTTGAATAGAAATATACAAAATATATATTTATATGTATAATATTCTGTTCTACTTTACTTTTTAAAAATTGTTAATTATTATTTCATGAATAAAATATACCACTATAATCTGTTTGCATCTATATGTAAAAATATGAAAAATAAAATGATACAATCATTTATTGTGCTCCTACGATTCTATCTCGTAAACATCGTCGCTTTGAATGACTCCTTGACGTATTTATTTACTATACAGCTCTTGAGTATTAAAGTGGATAAGGATTAACGTCTGGTAAAGAACAAATCAGATGGAAGGGGCGAAAACAGAGCTGCCGTGATGTGTTAACAGAGACGGAAACTGCCGTCTGGCTGCATTCGCAGAAAAGTAAATCCGAATCTGGATTAGTTGGTCGAGTAAATGCGAAGGCTTTTTCAATATAGCTTCTTTACAAACAAGGCATTAATAATGTTTATTTTTGCTAACTTAGACAAAAGTTAAGGAATTTAAAGTAAAGTAGCTCTTGTTTCATGAAAGAATTCACGAAGAAATTTCAATTATACTGTATTTGGTTTAAGATTGCAGTGGTGAGCGGAGCTTGATAGGATCCGATCGGTTTACATAGCAACATTTTGAGTGTAATACGAATCAAGTATTATTTTGATAAGATAATAAGGTTACAATAATTTAAACATCTTCTAGCACACAATTTGGAGATGGAACATCTTTAATATCACTCATTTTAGACCACTTCGATCAGATATGCAGTGGACTATTAATGAATAAATATTGACTTACGAAGTTTTGCACTATAACCGTCGATATGCTAATTGTTTATATAAAGTAGTAATTTACATTGCAAGACCGTTACAAACAACTTTACGAGCGGGTACAGTATCTAACGAGCGAGAGAAGCGAGCTTCTCCGTAAGCGCACGTAAATTTCGGGTAACGGTTGAGCACTGTACAATGTTTTATGATATACTGAGTCGTAAATAATTTGAAAAATAATTATTGGAGCGTATAGCATAATACATTAAATTATTTGATCGTAATAGTCTTTGAAAACATATGACGAAATAATGAATAAACAAAACTATATATATATATATATATATATATATATATATATATATATATATATATATATATACAGGGTGATTCATCGGTCTGTCCTCTCTTTATAGCGCTTTTATTTTAAGTCAGATAGAAAAACTCTTCAAATATGATTTATATGATATATTATTGTCTATCTACGTACCATATGCATTTGTATACAGGGTGCTCCGTTTAAGCGCAACAGTATGTAACTTTATATTTCTTAATGGAACATCCTATATTTATTTATTTATTTTAATAGTATATTAAATTCTCTTTAAAAAAGTATTAAATAATAAGGGGTCTAAAATTATAAATTAAGAAGTTATTTACCTTTATTTGTTGAATGATATGTTTCAAACATGTTATTATTAACAAAGTAAGCTATGGATTATTTGATCAATTGTTTCGAATTTAAACAAACAAGTTGTCAAAATACTCTTAGTTTACCATTGTTGATGTTGATGTGAAAATAAATAATACAAATTTTAGAAAAGATGAAATGGTTAATATGATATTTATAATAGAAAAATGTATTGAAGTTGAAGCATAAGTTTTCGAGCATTTATTATAATTTTGCATTATTTAGTCTGTCACTATATTTTAATAGCCTCTTTGTAATTAGTGTAATGTTTGAAATAAGTATTAATAAAAAAGTATCAAAATTTTGTATTAAATTATGGTTTTTCCACTATGAACTACTATTTTTTATGAACGCAGATAACTTCTTAATTTATAATTTTAGACCCCTTATTATTTAATACTTTTTTAAAGAGAATTTAATATACTATTAAAATAAATAAATAAATATAGGATGTTCCATTAAGAAATATAAAGTTACATACTGTTGCGCTTAAACGGAGCACCCTGTATACAAATGCATATGGTACGTAGATAGACAATAATATATCATATAAATTATATTTGAAGAGTTTTTCTATCTGACTTAAAATAAAAGCGCTATAAAAAGAGGACAGACCGATGAATCACCCTGTATATATATATATATATATATATATATATATATATATATATATATATATATATATATATATATATATATATATATATATATATATATATATATATATATATATATATATATATATATAATATTGCTGTGGTATTTTTTTACCACTAGAGACAGAGTTCTGTAATAAGACGTATACGATTCAATATATCGTAAAATAAACAGGGTTGTGCCTGTAATCGATGCTACGTAAAATACGTCATTTGTCTACGCGAAGACAATGGTGTTGTTTACGTAATTAATATTTGTATATTCTCTGCGCGCATGTAGACTATAATTATTTTATTTTATTTTTGCATAAAAAGGGACAAAAAATATTGCTATTACTGGTTAGTTACAAAAATTATTACAAATTTTGTTTTAAAATGTAAAACGACATATATTTTGTACAAAATTATTAACTATGACAATGTCTAAACTTAAAGTCCAACTATAAATTCGCATATTATGTTTGGTTTTGAAAATTTTACTTCTAAATCTCAAATTAATAGTCCTGAGGATGGTTTTAAATAAACCGAAAGCTTGACTATATTAAGAGTGTCGAAATTATTTCTGCCCACTAAATTTCATTTGACTGTCAAAAACCCGCTTTAAAATTTGTCTTCTTATATATATATATATATATATATATATATATATATATATATATATATATATATATATATATATATATATATATATATATATATATATATATATAAATGAGTCGTTGAAGTAGCGTACTATGCCCTTTTATTGAAATAGTGAATTGAAGTATTTTACGTTGTAACCCGTAGATGTCACGAGTTGTTGGACTGGGTACCACCAGTTCTGTTGGGTTGCTAATTATACTATTCTATTAAATTGTATGCTAATTGCACATAATTTTACAAAAACGTGACCTACTATGGGCGTAGCCAAAGTTGGGCAGTGCCCCCCAATATAGAAATGGGCTAAAAACATTATTGGTATACAACCAATAACCAATCAACTAAAGTAAATGAAAGTTTTTTCGAAAGAATATCATAATCATAAAAATTATATTTTCGTAGTGGGTATTTGCCACATAATAGGGTAGCATGAGCCTGAAATGCAACAAATATCTATAACTTTAGACTATTTAACACACACTCAATGAGTTTGAAATACCTCTATAATTTAAATATGCCTCGCACTACCAGAGCTGCGAAAAAACGTCGATGTGACGGATCTGTTCAGAAGATCGATTGATCGATCGGAATGATCACGGAACCCCCCCCCCCTTCCTCGTCGTAGACTACATTGTCCCATCTTAACATTAATCTTGACTACGCTCCTGGTGCCTATAGTATTGATAACATTTTTACACAATCATTGCATAGTGCTTCGTATTTGTCTTTTTTCTGATTTGAAGTAAAATTTAACTTTTTTAAATTTTCGTTTGCTTTTCACTAGAGTGCCAGGTTAAGTAAGATATTAGTAGTGACTGCACGCACTTTAAAATTCTATGAAATAGGGCATTTATTTTCGTTTTTCGCCACGAAGCGAAAATTTGGTAGCATGCGTGTCTCAAAATATTCGAATGTAAGCGTACGTGTAGAGGCGAAATAATTAAATCCGAAAATTCCCAGAACAAAAAGCGAATGTAGAATAGGGGATTCCGGTCGTGACGCGCTATTTGCGGTGAAATCTTGAACTATGTGAACATATAGACATTTTCTGTTGACATGTGTTCGGATAGTGATGAAAATAATTTTTTTTAGTGCAGAGTTAGTGCCAAGGGCGAAATTAAAAAAGAAAAATATTGAAAATCATTCTGTGAAAGACCTAAAAAAGATGGTTAGAGCCGTGGTCTGAAAAAAGGCGATAAAAGAGCGATTTTATTTGAAGGTTTTAGTTTCGGTTAGTTACTGGGTATTTACTGATTTACGCTAACTCAAAATGTTTCAACGTTTTCAGAAATCAAAATTATATGAAGGCGGAACGCAGTGATAATATATTACCCTGCATTGATGGTGGTAAATGGGTATCTGCGGTAATTTTATATAATACGTGTGTGGGAGTTGATGTAAATAGAAAGAGGGGCTATTTTCCATCTCATAACATATCAAACCTATTTAACTACGGACACATATACCACTACTTCCACGAAACCATTTAGTTTGATGTAGTTACGCATAAACCATGAGAGATGAGATCGGCTTGGGAAATGGCATAAAATTAACTCCTCTCATATATTTTTTATATTTATTCCTGTAATAACTCTTACAGAGGCCATACGCGTACCTAATACCCATATTTTTAATATAAAACACAAATTTCACTAGGCTATCAACTTGACAGCACGATGACAGTTACTTTACTTGTATGTCCACATAGTTCATAAAAATACCGCGACGGTGCGCTTAAAATTCGCTTAATCGGAATCCCCTATTCTAAAGCGCATGCTACCAAGATTCGTAAAAGTAGAATCGCATTCGCCTGTTTTCTATGATAAGTGCGTGCTGTCACTACAGATGTTTTTTTGCTAAATCTCTAGTAAGCATGTGCACTATATACAATGTTTACATAGTTTATATTCTCTGCTCATTGTCTACATTTTACATAATTCTTTACATTGTTTACGCTTTGTTTACGCATGCAAGTAATCTATCATAGATTACGCGTAGACGCACAACTATGAAAGTAAATAATATGCTGTATATTCAAAGAGATTTAGGTAATGTAAAATTTATGATGTGCAGAGCTCATCAGATTTTCATTAAACCACATACATTTAAAGTTGTCAAACTGGATTATTCCAAACCAATTATGTATCATATCCGAAAATCTCCCCCAGCAGTGAACAAACGCTGCGGCTTATACCAACCACCGCATATGAGTTATTAGAGTCAGTTCCAATTCATTTCAAATTTATAATAACTTACTTTGTCGCCCTCTGATTTTTAATTTCGCCCACATGACAACAGATGGCGGATGAGTCAGTTTTCATTAAATTGTAATTAATACCATACTAATGATTTTTTTTGGGTTTTGTTTATTTTATGCTGATAATTGAAATTTGGTTTCTTTTAAATTAATTTTAATTATTCACGTGAATTAAAATGAAGATTTTTGGTGATTGTGTCGTATCAATTCGTCCGCCGCGTATATTTATACTAACAGTTTAAAATATTGCAAATGAATAATTGGACAATTTTATAATTTTTAATTAAGCTGACAGGACTTTTAATTATTTTTTTAATTGATTCTTCTGATATGTTACTGAATATGTATGAGTAAGATGTAAAACCACCAAAAGCGGTATTAAAACAATTTTTTTGTGCAACCGGACGCGAAATAAGCATTTCGCAGCCGCAATACAGGCCGCGAAATTCAATTTCGCGACCGTTGTTATGGCAACGGCCGCGAAATTAGGTAAACAACCACTTTGATACTCGAGAATTGCATTGTTTTGTTTATCAAATGTTAATCCCATAGCCACCTTGAAAGCTAACTTTCTATTTACATTGAAACTGTTTAAAATTATCTTGCCTCGGCTGCAAGCGGCCTCGGCGACAATTTTTCACTCGGTACGCTAAAGAGTGTAAACTTCTAACATTTAACATTAAGTTTCTAGTATAGTAACAAATTGCATGTGTGGTATGTACTACAAATGACCTAGTCATTACGTTACGGTATGTTACAAACAATTGATTCACCGTATTTCAAGCTGCTGTTTAACGAACTATATAGAAGATAAACTGAGGACTATTAATTATTTTATGTTCCAAGGGGTAGTAAACAACTGTTCGTGAGCTGTAACTCCCTTGTGAAGATATTGCTTGACACAGGGCCGGTCATAGAAAATTCCGGCTTTGGGGAAACAATTAACAACGGGCTTCTCCCCTTTCTCTGAGATAGATATACAGTGTGCTAATGAATACGTGTTACAAGTTTATAGGGTTTGTAGGGGATGAAAAATAGACTAACTTTGTTTTACTAATAAACTTATATCCGGAATTAATAGACAGTTATATAGTAAAGGAACGACTGTGCAAATTTAGCGATTTTAAGTTTAATGTTTAATACACGAATGTGTTGCTTGGTTAGTATATTTTTATCTGCAAATGCACGAATATGTTATAAGTAAATTGAACCTAGAAAATTATAAAACCTTAACTACATTCGCGTTATTTTGGAATAAAACTATAGCAAACTAATTCATTGTGATTCACGAATCCGGCCAAATTAATTTTATGACAGTTCCTACACAGATTTATTATAACACCGTATGCATATTAAAACGCATTTTACTCAAAACTAGTAAAATACACATTTGTTCATTTGGCATAACGAATTTTGGTAAAGGGTATTAGGAATTAAATATGCACAATGTGTTATAAAATATTTTATTCATTTTTAAATTGTACAGTTTTTTTTACATTTTTGACTTATTTCTGTTTACAAACTATATACAAGCATAAATTGAATTCTATAATTGTTAATATAAAAATATAATACTATCCGAAAAAATCTGATATGGCCAGCACATAACCTGTCGCCAGACATTTTTTTTCTTTTTCTTTATATTCGTCATTTTTTCGCAAATTCCTTTTATATTCTTTTTTACGTATATTCTTTTGTGTTGTTGACTTTTTTTATTTTCATAATGATGTACAAATATTTTTTAACAGTGGCATGCAAATATTTTTGACAGTGGCATTTGTGTGTAAATTACGAACATTTGAATTTCTTGTCTTGAAGTAGTTTGATCTGAGATTTATTACGTCAAATTATTTTATATGCATATCTTTATCTTTATCGAATAAATAATTTGACGCTCTTTAATATAAGTATTTACATAAATTTCCAATAAATAATATTTAAATGATTTTTTTCTTGTAACTGATTGTCCAATTGTTACCAAAACTTAATCAACTCTTCCCATTATTGTTGAATTGAGGAATTCGTAGTTAAAAATGTCTTAAGTCTTATAGTATTTGAGAAATCGTGGATCCAAAGTCTACACACGCTCACGCGCACGCACGCACACACACACACACACACACACACACACACACACACACACACACACACACACACACACACACGCACGCACGCACACGCAATCTGGATATGCGATTTTTAGCATGAATTTAGTACCTCTCATAGCGAGAGGTAAAGGGAAATATTAATTCTTTTTCAAAACAAACAACTCATGTTGAATACAACAAATTATTCACAAACGCAAACTTGTTACTTTGAAAGCAACAAAGAGACTAAATGACAATGACTGTTGCCAGGACGCGGACGAGACGACCGCTCAAACTAATATATGTACTTATAAAACTAAAATATACTGCTGGTGGGAGTGAGATTTGTAAGATAGCTCTGCGCAAGCGCCAGATTGCTTTGATTTTATTGTCGTAGAACTAGAAAGGAGGACTAGCGGGAGGGAAATTCTTACACTAACTGACAAGGATAGACAATAATGTTTCTAGCAGACTCATCTTAAGTGCAAGGTAGGTCATCAGCAGTACATTTTACTTTTATAGGTATATTGGGGTATATTGTCAAACCACGCTTCGGGTTTCAGCTATGCGCAATCTATATGCGCAGTAAATAGTTGCTTAATAAATAGTTTTATCCTCGTTCGTCTGACGGTCTTATATATATCGCTTGTACATAAAAGCTTACGTTTGCTTACATATGGTAAAGATCTATGCAAACAAAATAATACATTTTTCTTGTACATGTAGAGGAGCTCTTCGGCTTTTACAATTTGTCAAAAACTTCAATTCCAACAGAAAAATCGCACGTTTTTGATAATTCGTATGCGATATTTAGGAATCCTAAATTAGTAATTTATGAGTATTATCTAAATTCAGGGGCGTCTCGTTATATAGAGCCAAGGAGCCATGGCAGTTACCTGTAGTTTCAACCTCAGCAAGAATTTTTAATTAATTCTAAAAACAGTTTTAAACGTTAAAGAATGCCTGCGCAAGTTTAATGAGTAGAGAAAATTACAAAATCGCAACGCATTTGTTCCCCAACGCAACGCAGTTTTATGCGAGTGGCTCTACCTTCAAAATGTTCCACGAGCCGCCACTATATGTATTTAAATAAATACTAGTATTATGATGCAATCGTACAAACTTTCATACCATAAAATTGAAATATCGACTAGTATTAACAAAATTTGTCAACAAAATTTTGTGATCGTCTCAAATAGATTTATCATGATTTATAATGAAATTTGTGATGAAAGACAACATCTTATTTGTTATCACATTCGTTTCCAATGAAACAATTTATCATAATTTGATAACAAACTATAAAATATAAGTATTAGTTCAATGGTATTTAATGATTTTTCAATCATATAAAAAATTACAGACGCTTCTCGCGATTTCGTATACTAATAAAGTTACTTGTGTATCGAGGGTGACCCAAGACCCAATTTAAAATGTACACACGTAATTCAAATCTACTAACAGCTCATTTTCGATAGGAGGTATTGCTAACATATGTAACAAAAGTTTTAGGAAAAATTTTACGCTCCAAATTTTATTACTAAATATGGTCTAATCTAGTTGTCCCTGGACTCGAAAAAGAAATAATGTAACCAAATAAATTGCGACCCAGCCGGCCCAGCTAGAGCGAATCTCCATTTTATAGAAAACAGAGAGAGAGAGAGAGAGAGAGAGAGGGAGAGAGAGAGAGAGAGAGAGAGAGAGAGAGAGAGAGTATAATCACCCAAATGTTTCTCAAGTGCGATTGATTAATGATTTTTGGGAATTTCTTAACTGAAAAGTATTCAATAATGGCAGGGTATACCAAAAGATCAACAGTTAGAGACAAGAATATTTCTAACGATCCGAGAAGTAGATTTAACATCGTCCAGAGAAAATTAGACAAGGTATTAAAAAATCTGATGTGGCCAGCACATTACCTTATATGAGGCATTTACGAAAATTCTACCGGTGATCTGTTACCGGTAAACAGCTGTTTATCAAGTTATAGCTACCGGAATCAATATTTTAAGGACGCAAGTGGCAAACAAGGTAGGTTCACAACCTACGAAAATTTGAAACAGGTTAGAAATTTGACGTAGATTCTTTATGAATCCGATAGATGGACCTGGTACATATTCTACAATTTTCGAACACGGTAACTTTTTACCACTCGTGTTTTTGAACACAGTCAGTAGATGCGATATCTACCGTTAGAATTTTCGTAAATGCCTCTGTATTTTCTATATAATCCATACAGAAAGAACCTTGCAAAAGGTTCTAAATTTCTTGTATGTACATTACCTTTCGACAGTTGTATGTATTTTATACAAATTCTATACAGAAAGTTTCGAGCAAAAAGATCCTATATTTCGGGTAAAATTATAACACAAATATACTACGAATATGTCAATTGCACTTGACACTGACATCTTTCAATCAGAATTTTCTTAATATAGTATCTGTTTATTTATAATTATTTTTTAATAATTTTATAACTCTATATCCATTTAATATGAAGTATAAAATGAAGTCAAAACGTATAAAGAATACAATGTTTTTTAATATTTATAATAAAATTAAATGTGAAAAAATTATATTTAACATCGTTTTTTCAAGAAAAACTGTTAAAATCTTCAATTGAGGCTACTTCCGGTTGACCAATTTTAACCATAGTCTAATCAGCTCTTCATATGGATGCAACGAAGAGGAATACGAAAGAATTATAATTTTTGGAATTGTAGTATTAGAATTATCGTATTTGTTACACACACTCACACACACACACACACACACACACACACACACACACACACACACACACACACATACATACATACACACACATACATACAGACATTATCGTAAAAATAGTAAAATCGTATTTTAGGGACCTTAAAACGTGCTTATTCATTAAAAACCCACCACTGAATTTTTGATCAAAGACAATACCTTCCTTACCTAAAGGTGACGGAAGGTAAAAATGCGTCGTATTCAAGATAATGGTTCCCTATCTGTGTTAGATGTCTTATCTCCTAAGTTTACAGGAACGACACCGTATATGAACGTTTCAATAAAATAATTATTTCTCATTGATGAAGAGTTCAAACTTTTTCTCAAAACTTTAGTTACATGCGTCAGTTCAGGAAACTTTTAAATTACAATATAAATAGCGACACAAAATCTATAAATAACTTATTTTCGTTGAATATGTTAGATACGAGGTAACGGCGGGTTACTCCTGAGTCCTGATATAGTAAATTATGATATTTTTTTAAATTACGGGTTAAAAATTGAGGCCCCTAATCGTGTGGCCCGGTGAAACTGCTATTCTTGTTGAATTCTACACAAAAGTTAATGTACTTTGCCTAAAACAAATGTCACTCATAAAATATACATATCTCATGTTATATTTATTCATGTTATAAAAGTTTATTGCCAGTTTTGACCACACAGAAATAAATCCCATGCGAACTGCCTATGCACGAATAATGAGAATAATCCTGGATTCACATGTCAGTAATATCACTATAAATTTATTATTGTTGACAAATACTGGTTCATGAATTTGTAATTTAAAATCAATATGTGTACCGGCTATCGCGTGAAAAGTTCCCAACAAATGATTCGGTTACAGCAACAGCAACAGCGTCATTGCCGGCTTTGATCCTGAAAGTCAACAAATTGTCGACGGCTAAGCGCTGTAAATCCTTTTTATGTTTTCGGTTACATATTAATCTGTTCCGGTTCCGGCTGCCGGGGGAGGAAAAATACGTCCGTAATTCACACTTTGTGATTTGCATTGATAATTAATTCTTACAAAATAACAAAGAAAAAGCAAAGCAGATTTATCACAAAATTGCTTCATTTTTAATTAGAAAGATGGAATTCATCCAAAAAATTTCTAAATAAGTAAATATAACGTCATATATGGTCATATATTTAGCTACGTTGTTTAGTGTGACATTTTTATTTAGACAGATTTCGGTAGATGATTTACCTATTTATTTTAGCGTAGACTGTAGAGTAATATCCGAGGGTAAAGGTCACAGCACAGCATAATAATTATTTGTGGTATAACTGTGTTAAATTGCAAATAAGCCCTACGAGAAACGTGTTACTTTTTTCAAGTAATTTATCTAATAATTAACACACGTGTGTCATACACAATTTTATCGTTCGTTCGTTTAACATTCTGCATTATTATTTACATATTTTGACAATACATTCAGTCATCAGATACCTATATAAGATCTAAATAAAATAATTTGTTAGGTGAGGTAGTAGTTGGAATTGTGCTATATAGTTGCCACGGGCTCACAAAGACTAGTGCTTCACTGAGACGGAGGCGATGAAAGGCGCCATTGAGGATGATGTAGTATAGGGTACCTTTATAACCAGGGTATGGCCATGGCGTGGCTCACGTTTCGTCCGCCATTATCGGCCTATCTGTTATATGTGCTGTTCTTGCGCAAATTATTATGTATTTTCGTGGCTATTTGTTTTATTTTAATAAAAAACACAATTATCATTTTAATATGTATTTATAGTGTATGTAATATAGGTATTTTATTTTATTTACTTGTGTAGTTTGTTAAGATACCCACCGCGATTACTGACATATTGAAAACAACTATAAATTGTCAATATTAAGCACAATCATTTAAATTTTTAAAAGGTAAGTTCAGAATATATAATTATTATGCAAATAAGAACTACAGATATTAAATTAGATGTGATAATAACAACCCATATCATATATTCTACATAACCTCTAAATGTATGTCTTAATAATAATTGTGTATCTCTTAAATTAATTAATTTTTATTACCTTTATAAATTCACAGTATGATAATTTTATATTCTTTTATAAAATAATATCACATTTATTACAAATAAATAGGGAAATGAATTACCGACAATGGCAGTGATCTTGGACCATGGTCATACCCTGGTTTTAAAGGTACCCTAATGTAATAGTCGTGTTTACTCCATCTAGAGTCGCCAGGCGGTACTAATGGAACTGCAGCGTCATCAACACTGTGTTGAGTCATCGTGATGAATGTAGTGACCAGGAGAGTTTGTTAAGCGTTAACCCTGAATGCACAACGAGGATGCGAACTGGCTCTACGCTACACGACTACACCCCATGTTATAATAATATAACGCAATACAGCTCTTTCATTTTTTGTTATTAGTATAGAAGCAAACATACCTACTGACAGTTTACATAATAATTGTAAATAGGGATTAGTTGTTAGCAATTACAGTTATATTTATCGCGGGTTCACACGTGATCCTTAGTCTGTGGCCAATCCAGGTCCGGATTGGGCTGTAATTTCGGCCCGAGCTGACATTATAATCGGCCCTAAAAGGGAGTAAGTCAGTGGCGGCTTGTGCACCAAAACTTTGGTGAGGTAAGGCAGGAGAGGGAGATAAGTCATGTACAAGTATCCAGGAAAAAAGGTCAAATGCCTTATAATTGAAAGTTATATTTTTTCTATGGATGTGAAGCTGCATGTTTTTCCCCTTTCATGTACAAAAATAAATTGCCAGATCACAGGGCATTTTAGAAAAGAAAATATATTTAACGGATTGTTGACTTACCTGAATAAACTGTCTAAAGTCTAAACAACACAATATGGCGCGACTATTATACAAGGCCTACGTTACATAACAATAAAGATGCTAGACAGGTTAGTAGTGAAAATTGAAAACAGGTTCTTAAAATGAACATGAGTTACATATTATACCCCAAATATTTAATATGGCATGCAATAATGTACAGTAGATGTCATGAACCTACTTACAAAATTTGTCACTACGCGGCGTTGATTGTACCCACGTACGCTCACGCCCAAGTAGGACCATTCGCAACTAAACCTACCGGTAGCGGCGCTGTAATCGTTTCAAATATGGTGGATGTAATGCATACTGTCATTTAATAACTCATGTGCTTTTATGTTGTTTGAACTGTATAAAATAATAAATTACTTCAAAATAGCTTATTTAGTGACAAAAAGATTATATATATAGCTTAATAGTTTAAGTTTAATAGTACAATCATTTCACTGTTCATGTAAAGCAGGGAGTAGCCAAAAATGCAAACATATTGCCGCAGTTTTACTTTATTTAACTAGGTGACATCATGTATTCAATTTGCAATTGCATGCCCAGGATCAGGGAATATGTGATTTTGTAACCATTGTTATTATTTTGACTAGTTAGTTCTCTTTTTTGGCTGCGTTGTTTGTTTTTTGTTGTAGGTGTAAAATCTCTGATTTAGAAGAAATATCGCAAACAGATGTGAAATGTAATTGGAGCAAGCAAAAGAATAAAGCATTAAATAATTTCAAACCTATGCCCATACTCGAAACCGATTGTTTTAAAAGTGATACCTTACAGAACAATTTTAATGAAATCAGTGATGAACAAAAGAATGATTTAAAAACATTATTTTTAAACTCCAATTTAAATTCTGCTTTATCAAAAAGGTTTGTACTGCAATACTTTGTTTTAATTATTATTGAGAAAATGTATTGTTCTAGTGCAAAACGGCAAAGACAAACACACATAGCGAATAATTATAGTATAGACATAAATATCGCTGATTTAGGAGAAAACGAAATTCTAACAAATTTGAAGGAACAACCAATAGGACAATTAGATCTTTGTTGCCAGCAATTATACAACAATTTATTTCATAATATCGATGTTCAAAACATATGTAATGAAACAAAAAACAGTAGGAAACGATGGCATGAGGAACGCCAATACAGAATTACAGGGTCGCGGTGCTACGAAATTTATACGTATAAGAAAGAAGATTGGGAAATGAAAGCAAGCAAATATTTTTGGCCGAAGTCTTTCCAAAATGAAAATATGCGTTATGGTTTAGTAACTGAAAAAGAGGCTAGAGATATTTATATACGAAATTTAGGCTATAAAGTTATTCAAACTGGATTAATTATAAATAGAAATAATCCTTGGCTTGCTTATTCCCCAGACGGAATTATTTTAGATGAAAACAACAAACCAAAAAAATTATTGGAAATAAAATGCCCGATTAAAGGTAACGATTTAATATTTATTTTTTCATTACTTAATATGTTTTTGATTTAGGACAAAAATACAGCGCTTTGGAATGCTATCCGGACCTTGATTACTTAAAAATTATTAATTATCGCCTAAGTCTTAATCCTAAACATAAATATTATGGGCAGGTACAATTGGGAATGCTGTTATTGAATGTAATGGAATGTGATTTCATTGTTTATTCTTCTAAAAATCAAACATTCCTTAACATTATTGTTGCTTTTGATGAAGAATTTGTTAAAAACATGGTCATTAAATTAAAAGAAAGATATTTTAAAAAAATGTTACACGTTTTATGTCTCTATAAAAAATAATGTGTATGTAACCAACAATATTTCTGTAATCCACTTGCATGTTATGTTTCAAATAAAAAAGAAATGCATAATTAGATCACTATAATTAATATATGTAATTGTGTTATGTGCAGAAAGACAGCTAATTAAATAAAATACATACGTAAAAATCACTTGTTTTATTAAAGCTACAAAAAAATACATATATTAAATTATTTATTAGAAAATTATTTTGTTTATGTTACAAGTTCTTATTAGCCAGGTTTTACATATTACTTAAGAAATTTGAGGTAACTCAAAAATATTTATTTTAATTCTTGGAGGCGACTCATACATCTAGGAATATTGTGGATTCAGCTACTTTCAGTTGCTCATTTGAGGGATTAGAAGCTTATTTTAGGTGTAAGTATTAAGAAAAATAATAAAACGTTAAATAATTTCAAGCCTGTACTCTTATTTGAAACTAATTATTTTAAAAGTGATAACTTACAAAACAATTTGAAAAGATACATAATACAATAAAACTACTTGAAACAAATTATTTTAAGTAATAACTTACTAAACAATTTGAAAAGATACATAATACAATCAAACTACTTGAAACAAATTATTTTAAAAGTGATAACTCACAAAACAATTTGAAAAGATGCATAATACAATAAAACTACTTGAAACAAATTATTTTAAAGTGATAACTTAAAAAACAATTTGAAAAGATGCATAATATGATAAAACTACTTGAAACAAATTATTCTAAACGTGATAACTTACTAAACAATTTGAAAAGATACATAATACAATAAAACTACTTGAAACAAATTATTTTAAGTGATAACTTACGAAAAAATTTGAAAAGATACATAATACAATAAAACTACTTGAAACAAATTATTTTAAAAGTGATCTTACAAAACAATTTGAAAAGATGCATAATATGATAAAACTACTTGAAACAAATTATACTAAAAGGGTTAACTTACAAAACAATTTGAGAAGATACATAATACAATAAAACTACATTAAAAATTTATCATCGTCTAGCACAGGGCTACGTAAGTTTGTAATAGCGCATAATATTACAAATATTTTCTCTACCTTTGGAATAATATTCCAAGCTATTTGATTTTTCACAATTTTAAACATTTTCACTCTTTGGAAAACTCTTTCAATGTGAACTCTTGCGCGTGCAATTTTTCTATTTAAATTTGCATCAACAGGAGTAAATTGTGATTTTTGACGAAGAAATGGTGGACAAATAACTTTAATTCCATACCTTGCAGCCAATTCGTTTATCCGAAAACCCTTGTCTATCATTACAGCGTCCTCTTCTGATGTTAATTTTTCAAAAAGATTGCTTTGTTCTAAAATTACTTTATCGGATGATCTTCCCCCATACGCCTTACTTACAAAAGTAATTAGACCCCCAGGACTAACGCCAACCAAAAATTTAATTGTATTTTGTCCTTTATAGTGGGAATATGTTTTAACACGGCAACAAAGACATTTAGGTTTTTGTAAAGGGATTTCCGTACAATCCAAAACAATGCGAACATCTTCAAAGTCTTGGAAGTGAATGGGCATATTATTAATTATTTCTTCTTTAGTAGGCCAAGTAATACATACATTTAATAGAAAATGTAATTTATCTACTGTATCATTAAAAACTTTGGCACAGGTAACTGAAGTTAGTGAGCGAAATAAAGTAGCAAGAACAACAAAAGAAACATTCTGTTTCATTTTAATAAAAGTTAAAATTATGCGTTCTCGAATATTAATTTTATGTGTTTTTTTTTATCAGGGAAATAACGTTTATAAGCTTCTTCTAGAGATGCTAAAATAGTAAATGTAGGAATACCAGTCCAGGTATTTAATTTTTCCTCCGTGTCGATGAAAGAAATGAAAGATAAAAATAAATCACCACTCTTAACCTGTACACCAACAGCTGTTGTTTTTGGTCTACGAGTTAATTCTAAAAGTGCATGGACTGCTTGGAGTTCTTCTTCGGACGGAGTGTGTGGAGTCTCTGCAGAAGTTACTGGTAATTCTTCAGTAGGTTGTGATGTGGATGGTAAATGTTCGAAAATAAATAAGGGATCCACAGATACGTCATTCTTTCTATTTTCATACCGACGTTGTCTCTCAGAGTAATTTGTTGGCATTTCTTTGGGAAGTTTACAGCTGGGTACAGCACACCTTTTTAATTTTCTTCTTTTACATGGGATGTCTTAAGTAAAAGAAAAATCTATTAAACGAGTTAACTACGATTGAAATATTTTCTTACCTGGTAAAATACAATCATCCTTAGTAAAATGTAAGGAACATATTTTCATATGTGTTGATACCGGTTTCCCAGTTTTGATTCTTAGAATCCAAGCTTTTCGTTTGTCTACCTCCTCGTTTTTACCAAATTTGTTTATTATTTTCACTGTCCTTTCGCCAGCTTTAGGGAAGGAATGAAAACTTAAACTCGGATTTTTATCTGCCCGCGAATGGCAGCCATAAACACAACAGTTTGTTCTGTTTACTGTAGAAGGATCCATATTTTAATAAAAATAACTTAAACAATGAAATATGCCAAGGTAATAATACTACTAAAATACAAGTTTAACACAAAATAGAGTAAAGAAGACACAAATCTATTTACTCACAATGATTATCATGTGATTGCAACGGTTGTTTGTTGTTACCACAGTATGCATTAGAAAGGTTTCAAATTTGGCCGCTGGGTGGCTACGAGTTTTTCTTAGTCGCGAATAGTAATCGCAACTGCAACGGGAACCTCAAGTATGTAGCTGTTACGTATTTCCTACTAATTCTACGACTTTAATGTAGAAATAACTTTATTTGAGAAATTTATAGGCGCTAGGACGTAGTGTCTAATTACTTCTACGTAACTTTTGTAGTTTAAGGGACGTTGTTGTTACTAATGGTACGACTTTAAAGTTTTTAGTACTTCAGAGTGGCAAACGAAAGTAGCAGCGACTAACTAATGTTACTAAAATCTGACGTTCAAATTACAACTACTTTTAGGTAATAATGATAGTTGCTACGACGTTCTGGGAATCCTCAGTGCCATTTTAAAGTTCTGCAACTTGTAAGTAATATTTATTAGTTTCAATAACGTTCCTGTACCTATAGATTAAAACTTTATTGTATGCACAGTAACTGAAAAGTACCTGATACCTTTAAAAATTACTATGAAGTTAATGCCGCCATCAAATGGACATATGGAACTCCCATAAGTATATTTATTCAATTTAAAATGTACATGAAATTATCTGTTAAATATAAAAACGATCATAATGTATTAAACATATATAATTTTTATTAAATTCAAAAATCATATATACACAACATACATTACAGTTTAAATAAAATTAATTTATAAAATTTGATGTCAATCTATTTGAATACCTATATGCATTTTACGCAACACTTTTTCAGAAAATGTAAACATATTCACTGATATTTAACTTTACTATTAACATTTGTCATTTAACGTCAAATAATATTAAAAGGATATCATATTCAAAAGTACTTATATACCTAGTTATTATTGCCATTGTACTTTTTAATTATATGATATATGATTGTTTTTATATTATTGGACAGAAATTCTTAAATAAATATTTAATTCAGCAACACAGAAGCTGTCAATAAAATTTTAAGTAAATGTTCCAGGTGGAACAATGAAGTAGCAACGGCTACTTTGAGCAGGCAGATTAAAATAACCGCAACTTTATCGTCACGTTAAAGTATTACTGTAGTTCCATTTGATACTTGACAGTAATTAAAACTTCAATGTTACTTATACGCAGTTTCCGTCAGTAGTCATTCGGTTGCAGGTACTTTAAAGTATCAAATTTTAGTGGCAAAGCCTTTAAAGTAACATTATAGAAAATACGCCATATTTAATGCCAGAACATACGACGCCATTACTACAATATATGATTTTTTACGTTGCAATGATTTAAAAACTTCAGTCCGTTATCATTTTTGCACCAAATATAATAAATGAATTCAAAATATTACATTTTCTATTTATAATAATAATTAAGAAAATGGTTTTTAAAAACTACTTAACTTCTTATCATGTGATATTAATTATATTTAAAAAATTGTTTCAATGAAAAATGCAATTTTCAAGAGGCGCATATCTTTGTTATGTTCAACAGTAAAATAGCATTCGTTTTAATTCTGGGGTTCATATAACTAAAAATTGGTATAAGTTATGCTCTCAAATGTCATGTACATTATATACATTTCGTTTCTGAGTTTGGGAAATGAAATAGACAAAGTATCATGAAAGAGTGAAAAAGAAGAATTATAAAAGCAGTTGTAGGACAAAGCAAGCAACACTAGTTGAAAAGAGCCAGAGAAAAGTTCCTACAATGCTGCAACTACACAGCTACGTAACCAATCTGTCCCTAGAACGTAATCGTACAAAACCCATGATCGTAAGCAGAACGTTGCTGTCACTGAAAATTTATTCCCCATTTTGGTAACGCGCACGTAATTTTTACGTTCTAATAAGGTGCCTGTAACGAGTGGCAAAGTATTTAAAATGTCCTACTATAGACGTCGCTACGTTCCGTCGTGCTAGTTGGGGGTCTCTATCTTTTATCCTTTACGCACTCATTGCATTTTGCATTTGAAGCGTACCTCAAACAGCTCCTTTTCTAACACATACGTATTTCTTTCCGGAATGAAAGCTTTATCAAAAACATTAGACTTCATACTATTAATTTCGAGAGGCAAGCGTCATGGGGTATAAATTAGGTGAAATGCATTAAAAATTAGTTATGTGATAGCTTAAGTTGTTCTTTTGATACTTATAAAGACAAGTATTAACAGAATAAGTTGAAATTTAAATTACATAAAATTATTAATTTGCTAAAATGATATTTCTTTTCTGGTGAGGCACTGCCTACCATGACAAGTTGCTTCTGGTATATATGTAGTAATGCGTATTTTAACGAAACAGAAAATTTTACGAAGTATATGTAATCGACGTACCAAAGTATTCTATCAAATATATTGAACGAATTATTAACTTACCTCAATAAATTGATTATTATACAGGGTTACTAAAGATCGGGCTTGCTTTTGTTTTTGTGCGAGTAGAGATTTTTCCATCGTTTAGATGAAAAAATTTCAAGTTTGGATTATATTATGATGATTTATTTTACCTTATAGAACCCATATCTCAGTTTTTTCTCTCAGGCATGTGTCTTTAAAGATCGATCTGCCAGTCACATTTGCACATTTGACAAGCAAATCTGGGATAGACACTCTTCTTCTATAATAATCATCGAAACGTTTTAACGTTTGTTTCAATATTTCCGGTATTTTTAAACTGCAAAATTAAGTTTTCGTCGTTCCTGACGAATACTTAAGTTTTTTATAATTTTTTGCCCAGAAAGCCTATTTTATGCGCAATAATAATAGAATTTCGTATATTAAAGGATAAAGACTTTCCGCGAATCTACTTTTTTTAACAATCGTACTGCATTGACATGTCAACAATAAGTTTTAATTGGTTTCTTAATGCAAAATCAATAATATATTTGAAGAAAAAAACGCATCTTTGTGTTGATCAAGTTATAAACATTTAATTGTAATTCTGCGTTCCAGTTATGGTCCAATTGATATGCGTCAGACATAATGTTTTGTTTTTTTTGTTTTTTATAATTATTGTAATTGAAATATGCATTAAATACTGTTAATTAATACTAAAACTATGTAGTCCATTCGCCTAGACGAGAGAATATGGAACTAAGACGAGAGAATATGAAACTAATTCTTGAAGAGACGCAAATCGTTATGCTGGTCAAAAGAGGATAAATTTGGAGCCGAAGTTCCCTTTTTATGTAGTTATATTTTTTAAATAATAATTTGCTAAAAATAAAGGGGAAGGGGCGCAATTTTATATTCCGCCCCCAGGCGCAAGAATAGCTAGTTACGGCCCTGCATGCGTTATTCTTTGCATTTCTTTTTTCTCCTTTTAAATTTCCGTCCGAATGCTATTAGAATACTCATTAATCGTAACCAACAAACTTTTTCAACGAATAATTTTACGTAGTATTAGTATAAATATCTTGATCTAATTACCTGTACATATTTGCAAAAATAAAATATGAAGTAAATGAGAAGTCCTTACAAATCCGCCTCGTTCAAGCATATTAAGTGTGACTTTATTCACCTACATACACGCATCGTACCCTTTAAGTAGTGACGATAAAAGGATTAATTTTTCAAAATTTATGTCTACACTAGATAGAACAATGCCCATCTTTCATGTGCCGAAATACACTGCCTTAGATGAGTGTCACGTTTCTCACTTTAATTTCAAGCCATGATTTTTAAGAAATGGTCTTTCATTCAAAGAAAATTTCTGTAGTTTATTTCATCTTCTATTCGTAATTCGTTATGTGCGATATCTAAAACACTGCGATTTTTATTTCTTTTCTCCAGCCATAGTCTAGTCAACCAGCGTTGTTCTGCTTTTTTTATTTTTTGTATAACTGTGTAACCCATTACTCCAACAATTATTGCAGCTAACAGTTTTTTTTTAATTGACGTTATTCATAATGAAATTATAAAACACAACTATCTCTGCAGAATAACGGCCACAAAATGAAGTTTAGTAGTATCTTTGGCGCCAATTCTCTTTCATGAGTTATGCAACACTCCATAAAAACGCGTAAATTTTTTTACAGTGGGATGCAGTACTTTTCATGGAACGTTTTTATAAAAAAAAAATATATAATTTTTTTTTCAGTGGGATACCGGCTTAACGTTTTTCCTTGCGTAAAAGTGATCTATTAATTTTAGGCAATAATACTTCAAATAAATGTTTTAGAGAATTAAATTAAACCGAGCAAATTGAAATTGAAATTTTACTTTTTTAAAGTATTAGCCATGGTATTGATATAAAATCAGATACAAATATAATTGTTTTTGACCTGTCGATACTCAATTCAGTGAAACTGAACATCATTTTAGACTTCCATTCAAAGTGAAAAGGATTTTTACTTTGTTCATTATCAATGATCATTACTGAAAAATGTAAACAAATTGGTGAATCACTACATATAGAGTTAGGCTTTCAAACCCATTACATCGTATGTTTTTAAAAGAGAAATTTTCCTGTAATGTGAGTGTCCAGCTGTCACACTGATGAAAAAGTGATATAAATCAGTTAATGCAGTGTTTCCCAAATTGTGGGGCGCGCTCCATAAGGGGGGCGCGAAAAGAAATTAATTAATTATTTTCGATTCAAAAACTGCAGGAACAGCAGAGTTAGGGGGCGCAAAGATATTTTGAAGCCTGGAGAGGACGCGAAGAATTTTTTTGGTGCATCAAGGGGGGTCCGAGGAAAAAAGTTTGGGAAACACTGAGTTAATGGTTTAAAATACGAGTGGAATTTTTCTAGGCACGTCACAAGTTGAGGCGTAATGATTTACGGTTATTTGATATATCACATTGGCATGAACCGAACATATCCACAGCATTGGAGTTATAGAATTATAGCATTCAAACAAATCAATATTACGGCTTGTCTATTTCCCAAACTAGATAAGGTGTCAATATTGATGTATGGAATGTGTACTGAATAACAAAAGTTTGATATACTTTGTGCTCTGTGTATTTACTCAGCGCAAATAGTTTTATGCGTATATTGAGTTTCCACAGGTTCCATATAGAACAAGGATATGAGATTTGCCTATTTCAATCCCAATTTTATTTGTATTTTATGAGGAAGTTTGTCAGATTACAATTTAGAAGATTTTAATAATGTATATTGGGTTACGAATCACTCAGACATGTATAAACTTTTAATTAACTTTAAAATTTGTTGATTATTAAGCCGTTTTACACTAAGTTAATTTTGTCTATACTCCATACGTTCTTTAAAGAAATAAACAAAAAAAGAAACTATGAATTAAATTTTGTCACAGAAAATACAATGTTTTGCTTAACCTTAAGCATTAGCATTATGTAGTAAAGTTAGTGTATTATTATTACGCATTAAAAACGTAGCTGTGAATGAATGTAGCTTAAAATCATTGTACAAAACTGAAACAATAGTTGTTTGTATCACTACCTAGTTTAGAAATTGCACTTTTGCGAGAGGCAAGGCCTTTACGAGTACTAGCAAAACTGTTTCTGGACGTATAATACACAAGAAATGAGGTGTTGCAAAAAAAATTAACATATCTTTTTTCTTCTGAAATTCGAATAAGTATGTTCTACAGTATTATTAAATATGATTTTCTGTTCAAATTACTGTATATATTAAGCACAGTAGCAATTTAAAAATTTACTTTTTGAATTGGCGCCAAATTACACTGCCTGTGACATCAGACTTACATTAGCCAATGACAAAACTGGAAAGATGATGAAAAAAAAACAAATGTATCATACATCAACGTCAATGATTCCTTTAATGACAACTGTGTGACATAAGGTCTGACTTATAGTGCAGCGTGATTTTTGGTTCTTTAGTGTAGTTCTTAGTTATTTATTATTATATTACAGCGTTATATTTAAGAGTTCAATGCCCTGTATTATAAAAGATGGATAAGTAAAGCACTAGCAAAGTAAAATTTACTCTTGAAGTAAAATACTTTATTCGAGATTTTCGTCAAAACAAGAATAAAAATACTAGCTAATTAAATCTATAGTATAAATTACTCCAACGATGTGCGAGGAAGTAAATTTTATTCCGTAAAATATATTTGACACATGTCAACATTAACTAAATTAAATTCATTATACATTTCATTCCATGTATTATTTTTACATTTATTTATCTCCAACATGTTTGCTTTGTCTATTTCTAAGTAATTTTTCCTCGTTCTCTTTTATCCATTTTAGTTGACACCTGACACTTTATGACACGCACACACACTTTATTCTTCTTTATTTCTTTCGTGTTAGGAACATACAGAATACATATTGTTAAAACTTATATAAAACATATTCCAGCGACACATTGTTTGGAACAGATCCTCCAGTTGGAGATTCACATTATCGCCTGTAGTGGTCTTAAGAAATACCGTCTAGTAATGTTTTATCCTAGATTTATCAATCTCTCTTATGCTCCAGTAGTGCAAAGATTAGCCGGTATAAGAAACCGTAGCCTGAGTGCATCACATTCCAGCTAAAAAATTAAATGTATTCAATAGTTCTTATTTAATTATAAAAATATTTATATTTACATCAAAATGATCTTTACAACAAAGAAGTTATGATTTTATGTTTTTATCTTTACTTGCGACAACCATTTCATTCTTCTTTCTTCGTTTTGAGGTACTACTAGAAATATTTTTCTCTATTATCAGTTCTATTTGGGCACACTGCACAAAACGCTTTTTTACAACCATGTTTGAATATTTCCAAATACAAAAATCAATAGTAGTTGACAGCTGTCATGACTGTCACTCGTTTCATTTCCGTCGGTGGCAAATGTAAGCCACACCCTCATTGGTAAGTTCGATTCGAACGTCATCAGTCGAAAGGGGAAGCGGAAATTCAAACATTATAATTTCAAAGACAATTTTCTCATGAATAAAGAATAATACGAAAAAAATAAAAAATAGGGGTAAAATATTTTTTCTTAATCTTTCGATTAAAGCAAAGAAAAAAAAACCGTGCAACACCTCATTGTACCGACTTCTCCTTAAATTTATTAAAAGAGTTTCATTTATTATCCAAATGCAATTAACAATTTAGGATGAAAAGTTATAAAATTTGGCTAATTCTTGTGTTGAAAATAGTCTTAAAGTGACCATCATATCACCAGAACAATAACATCTTTTTCCGGCATAGTCTTTGTAAATAAGTGTTTTCGGATGTAATACTATTTATACCGAACGGAGGCATAAAAAAATATTTTTTCTTCAAGCGTATTATAATATACATATTATGCTACTGTATACACACTATAGAAGATATTCATTATCTTACTAGTACAAAAATGTTGTTATTGTTGTACTAGTAAAAAAATGTTAGTGTCTTAGTTCACCGCTGGCGGCGGCAGTTGTCACAGCAACACACATTATATTGAAAATTGTTATTTGACAGTTGTATCGTTTTTGTTTTGTAGTGTACACAGCCAGCTTTGGCTGAAATTGCAAATATTACAATTAAAAAATTCCAAAAATAATGTCAAAAAATTCTTTGAAACACTTGAAGAAAAAAATAGTATATGTCATTCGGAGTAGAACGCCCTTTTTGTGTTTTACCCAGCTTGCCTAGCCTCGGCTAGCGCCTCGGCTGCAATAGCTGGGTTCAGCACAAAAAGACCGCTTTCTACTCCTAATAACATAATGTACTATTGTACGCCAGCTAAAGAAAGTGGACTTCTTTCATTAAAATAAGTTTATGAAGTGTATATACTCGTAGTTTTCCACAATAAAACGGTGAAAATGTGCACTTTTTCAATGCAAGCAAGTGAAGAAATGAAACGCTACCTGTGACTTTTTCAGGCTTTTATTGTGAACGTAAAAAAAATAATGCAACTAGAGTAAAAAGTGTCTTATTTTTCTAATAAGATTTGCGCACTCGTGTATTCGTGAAATAAGATAATTTACTCTGTTGCATAAACAACAATTAATTTATTTACCGGTTTCAGGATATTAATCCATTGTTTTACATGTACAAAAGTAGGCTGGTAACCAAGTGATAACTGTATCTGTACGGTAATATTATTACCATTCTGACTTGTCAACAACGGTCTACAAAATGAAAATAAAATAAAATGAAAGTATAATGCGCTTCAATAATACATACGAATGACAGTCTATAGTTCTAAATACGGTTTAAATAAAAGTAATAAAGCACATAATTTGAATATTTGTCTAATTTACATATGTCAAAAAAATTTACTGTTAACCACAGTATTCTAAAGTAGCATTAACGAGAGAATTTAAAAAAATAATATTTATTAATATTGTCTTCATTTTCTGAAACCGATAAACTACTGAACTAACCCCGGATGTTATGAATCATAACAAGCCTTAGATGTCTTAAAATCCTCGCTCTACGAGCTCGAATTTCAAACCGACATCTGCGGCAGTTATGACATACTTAACATTCCTAGGCATGTTACCGTCCATTTGCGGTTTACTCTTACTACTGTGTTTAGAATATAAACTACCTAAGCAAAAAAATAGTTTATGTAAAATGCTTTTAAAATTTTCACTGAAACAAGAAGAATTTCGGATTAAAGTTTCACATAGGAGTTATGTGTTTCTGACATATATTTAATACCGTCATAAAATTATCATATTCTAACATTTACATTCTTGCTATTACAGTCAGCAATTCTTAATATGTATAGCTGAGATATCAGGTTTATATCTTTTGGAAAATCTTGTAGTTCGTATCGGATTTCGTATCCGTATCTGCTGGAGTAAATTACGATCCGTTTTGTGCTCGTTGCGGTCGCGGCACATTTATCATTAGCGACTAATTAATTTCTAAATTACCGCCAGGGTGCTAGACATTCTAACTCTAGATCTACCACAAAATAGTACAAACTTCACCCCTAATAACAACATACGCTATACGCTCTTAATTACCAAAACTGCTAAGTGTTAACATAGGAAATTACTTCCAAGAAAATATAAACTCGATATTAAGGAAGTGTAAAAAATGAAGACATTGCATGTATTTTTCAGTGAGCTATTTTATGTTAACTAATAAATATATCATTTATCTACGATACTGCGTAAAACTGAGGTTTAGTTGTTAGTTAGTAAAACGGTTGTTTAGTAACAAGGTTTCATTAGTCACGGATTGCCGAGCAACGAGTGACTAAAATTTATAAACACGCTAAAATTGCAAAACTAGAGCGTCACCTAAGGCTGCAGCCCAATGGGTCCGTATTCATGAATAACAGCGAAATGATACAACGATCCATTTCACGGGCCCACCTTACGGAAGTTGGTTTATTTTAACTTTTCACGGATACGGAAGATTTGATCAATGCGTATAGAAACAAAATTTGAATATATGTTTATGTTTTCGATAAGTAACATATAGTGTTAGGCTTGATGTGGTCTGCTGTGGTTTACCTTTTTTACGATACAATGGATGGGGACAAATCCAATACGCACCACGTATTATTCCGATGGGGACGCGCTAAATTAAAAAAAAAATGATGCATCACGCGCACGTGAATATGGATCCATGCAGATGCAGCCTCACTAGCATTTATG
This sequence comes from Harpalus rubripes, assembly GCA_963082715.1. Classification (NCBI taxonomy): domain Eukaryota; kingdom Metazoa; phylum Arthropoda; class Insecta; order Coleoptera; family Carabidae; genus Harpalus; species Harpalus rubripes. The sequence continues at coordinate 46,781,850 of OY720455.1, read as the reverse complement.
GATGGAAAATGATTGATTAAGCTTCTACAACACGGGTAGGAAGTGGTTATTTTGGGATCCCTAGCGACACTCATAGATCTCTATAATAAAGTAGGTAGGCTAAGGATATAACAACATAGAAAGAAATATGAGAAATAAGAAACAAACAAAAGTTATAAAGAAATAATACACCAAAGATAAACAATACAGATAAAAGTGGAATTTATAAAATTAATTGCAACAGCTGCAACGCGTCATACATTGGACTAACCAGAAGAAATCTAAAAACAAGATTCACAGAACATATAAAAAACAACCCCTCGTCCGCTTTCGGAACCCACTTAATAAATGCTAAACACAATGCCCCAATAGACAACATTACATTACTTCACTTCACTTCACAGAAAAATTCGAAATCCTTCTAAACACATTAAAAATAATAATAACTTACTTAATAAAAACACAAGTTTTTCAGAAAATCACATTTATAAACATTTACCGCCATTTAAATAGTAAACAATACCTTGCTTTAACTTTAAAAAACCCCAATTTAATATAAAAAATCCCTAAATTAACATATATATATATATATATATATATATATATATATATATATATATATATATATACATATATATATATATATATATATATATATATATATATATATATATATATATATATATATATATATATACTGATTCCCTAAAAAAAAATTTCATTTCATCCTCCTGGCACGTATGAGGAGAAAAGTTTCTGAAAACATTATTCTTAATTCAATTACTTGTAAACATTATTATTTAATATACATATATTTCAACCATTTAACCCACTGACGGTGAATATACATACTTTTTTGTTAATCTTGTTCTTTTTGTGATTCTTTAACTTTCACAATACATTGTATATTTCATATCTTTAAAACAATGTTACAAATTTAAAATAGTTAAATAACTTTGTAAACACTTTACATCAATTTTTATATATTTCAGCTGTGGCTTGATGATGGCAATTTTAATAAAAGCCGAAATCGATCGCCTCTAAGAATTTTAATAAGAATTAAAAATACCAGATTGCTTATTTATTTACCCAATTATTCAACCATGCATTCTGAATTGGAGAATTTCATTCGAACTTATAAGGAAATATCTATATTTTAGATGTATTCCAACGCAGCATCGGTAGCTAAAAAGAAGTCAATAACCCTGTTTACACTGTGATACTACATTTGTGACAACCATATCTTAACTAGACCAAAACTTTAGTTATTGTGTGTTTACTCTGTAAACTTTTTAACAAAGTCAAGTTTCATTTGGTTATAATTTGATAAAAAGTATGGCCATTTTTAAAACTAGAATGGTTAAATTAACCTAATTTATTGAAATATGTGAATTAACACAAGAATAATTCATACAATATATTCATAATCAGGACTATTCTGTAACTCAGTGGTTAATTTCTAACCACTGGTTAAGTTTTTTATCCAATAGATATTGATTTGACAACCAAAAATCCGTTTTTTTTGTTATATGTAACATACTAGATTGGTTAGAAAATTTTACCATTGGTTAAAAATTAACCACTGAGTTACAGCATAGGCCCGAATTTTAAATAACTTTAACTACGTTGTGTATAAAACAAGCAATTCACATAATCTAACTTGTCAACAAATAAGCATTGAGAACACGGAAAACATGCATGCGTAACTTGGCAAATTGGTCTTGATACGTTTACAAGGGAAATATGTTTTATAGTCAGGCTAACTACTTTGGTTATAGGTACTAGCTTCCAAACATACCTGACTAGACTGGTGTCAATTTTTACACGAAGCGTACTAAACTATTTAGTAGTAATATATGTAACCAAAATTAGAAAAATTATATTTTATTTGTCATATTGGTGCCGCCAGAGCCATCTAGCGGTTAGATAATAAGTTTTTTGGAGAGGAAGTATGAAAGTGTAAACGAGGGAGATCGGCCATGTTGTGTTAAAAAAGAAACGTGTTTATGTGAGAAATGTGAATAAAGTAATATTTTCTACCATTATTACAGTTTATATTTGCCATCCTTGACCACCTGCTACAGAATACAGAAGTGGGATAGACAGTGAAACATTTGTGACCAATATTTTGAACTGTGACCCGTGAAATTGTGAAGTATTGAGACAGTAAAACTTGTGAACGTGTAGAACAGTGAAACAGAAACATTGAAAACGTGAAAATGAGAGAAAACGATAACGCAAATCCAGAAAACGTTCTTGGAAGTCAGGATAGTGATAATGATAACCATATCCAAGGACAACAAGCTATTGTATTGAGTCCTGAAGCTATGCAAGCTATCATTGCTAGTGCCGTAAGTGCTGCTTTGTCTACTTTAAATTTGCATACTGGTCCACAACAGCAGCAGCAGCCACAAACACGGATTGCTGACGTAAGTGATCAAATTCCGCATTTCGGTGGAACAAGTGATGAAGATGTTGATAATTGGTTAAAACGAATTGATATATTGCAAAAAAGCCATAAGTTAAGTGAAACTACAATTGCATTATTAGCAACGAACAAGCTCACAAATCGCGCCAAAGAATGGTACGATTCTCAAGCGGAATTAGCTGAAATGCCTTGGGAAGAGCTGAAGAAGAAGTTGAAAGCAAATTTCAAATCTGTGATAGATCGCTTAACATTGTTCGATAACATGCAAGGCAGAAAATGGCAACGCACAGAGAAAATCGATGAATATTTTCACGACAAGTTGAAGATGTTAAATAAGTTGAATGTTACGACAGAAGATGCGATTCTACATATTATTCGAGGCATTGAACACACTGTATTGAAAATTCAGTTAAAGAGTCAAAATTTTAAGACGACTGAAGAATTGTTCACTGCTATGAAGTCGTATGCAGACGAATTGTTTGTGCCAAGCTCATCTGGGGCTGCAAAAGGCACGAAGAAGCCCGAGAAGTCTGCTCAGAAGTTTGAGAAGCGACCTGCAAGCCGAAATGTTGACACAACCCAAATCAGATGTTACAACTGCAACCAAATGGGACATTATTCCTCCAGCTGCCCTCAGGAAGAACGAACCAAGGGTGTATGTTTCAACTGCAATGATCCTGGACATCAACTAAGAGATTGCCCAACGAGAAAAACCGCAACAAGAAAAAACACCAACTTCGCAGCGGGCGCAATGAAGCATGTGGGCACCATTAAAACGAAAATCCATGCTCATGAATTTCTTGCACTTATTGACAGTGGGTGCACAACCAACATTGTTCGTGAAACGGTGCCCAAATTGTTGAACATTTCGGTAAAACCAAACCATGAAGTTTATACGGGGTTGGGTAACAGCAGCATTCGGAGCTGTGGACAATTTCAGGTGACAATGTTTATTGAGAACGACTCGTATGATATTTGTTTTTTAGTTGTACCTGACTCAGCAGTCCCTCACGATGTAATCATTGGTGAGCCGTTCTTTAGTATGGCCGCAGTGACTTTTGAACCAAGTGGAATGCAGATCAAGAAGTTAAACCCGGAACCTGAACCAGAAGCGAGGGGCGAGATTTTCAATATCTCAGTAGAACCAACACAGTGGTGCGTACCACAAATAAATGCAGAGCTGCGGCCGGAACACTGCAATCGTCTAGACCAGCTATTGCAGAAATACGAGGAAGACCTGAAAAATCCAGAACCAACCGTTACAGCCGAAGCAAGCATCGTGCTTAGTGAGCAGAAGGAAATCGTACACCGACCCAGACGACTCGCCATCGCAGAGCAACAGCAAGTAAGGCAAATTGTTGACGATTTGCTCAAAGAAGGTATAATTCGACCTAGTAACTCGCCATATTGTAGTCCTGTTGTAATTGCAAGAAAAAAATCAGGTGATTTACGAATGTGTGTAGATTATCGTGCCCTAAACTCGATAACTGTAAGAGAAAGATATCCTTTGCCTATAATCGAAGATGTTCTCGATAATTTGTCTGGTAGAAAATATTTCACTTTACTAGATCTCAAAAATGGGTTTCACCATATAAAGATGGCAGAAGACTCTATAAAGTACACTTCGTTTATTTTGCCTTTTGGTCAGTACGAATATTTAAAGTTACCATTTGGGTTGACATCGGGTCCTAGTTGTTTTCAGCGATTTATAAATTCGGTCTTAGATGAGCTCATACGTTCTGGTGAAGTTGTCGTGTATTTGGACGATTATATGATAGCGACAGATACACTTGAAAAACATTTTGAAATAGTTGAAAAGGTTTTAGAATTGTTTGCCAAAAATGGACTACAGTTAAGAATAAACAAATGCTATTTTTTCATGAACGAAATTGAATACTTAGGCTATAATTTAAATAGTACGGGTATAAGACCGAGTGACGTTAAAACTAAAGCTATTGCTAAATTTCCTGAACCGAAATGTGTACGCGACGTTCAAAGTTTTATCGGTCTAGCGGGTTATTTCCGGAGATTCGTGAAGAACTTTTCTGTTATTGCCAAACCACTCACAGATTTGACTCGGAAAAAAGTGCCTTTTATGTTCGGACCGGAACAAAGAAACGCGTTTGAAAAATTAAAACAAAATCTCATATCAAAACCGACTTTGCTTATTTTTAATCCGAATTTGCAAACGGAGTTGTATACAGACGCGAGCGCCAAGGATTTAGGTGCAATTCTTCTTCAACGACAAGAAGACGGAAAATTTCATCCGATTAGTTTTTATAGTACTAAAACTTCCGACGCCGAAAGTGCGTACCATAGTTTCGAACTGGAAACACTTGCTATCATAAAAGCATTAGCTCGTTTTCGTGTTTATCTTTTAGGGATGAATAATTTTACTATAGTTACTGACTGTAGTGCCGTCAAACAAACTTTAAACAAACGAAATATCTGTCCAAGAATAAACCGTTGGTGTTTAGCTTTACAAGAAAATAAATATATAATAGTGCATCGAAAAAAAGAATCAATGACTCATGTTGATGCGTTGAGTCGCAACCCGGTTATGCTTGTAGAAAGTGATTTAGTTGCAAATCTAAAATATTCACAGTATGCTGATAGGGAAATTAATAAAATAATTGATGATGCAGGTGGTGGTGACAAAAGGTCAAATAACGAATATTCTGTAAATAATGGATTGTTATTCAGAAAAAATAAAAACAATTCTTTGTTAGTTGTGCCCAGTCATATGCGTAGAGCTGTAGTTTCAGAATACCATGACAATAACGCTCATGTCGGCTATGAGAAAGTAATAGCTGCTATCAGACAATTTTATTTGTTCAGAAACATGGCGAAATATGTAAAACAGCATATCAAAAATTGTTTAATTTGTGTACAATACAATGACAAGCACAGGCGTGAAGGTTTGCTTCATATTTATGAGAAGGGTGACATTCCATTCAAAATCTTGCATTTGGATCATTTCGGTCCATTAAAACTTTCGATGGGTAAGGTACGGTCTCTGAGACCGAGCCAATACATTTTGTGCCATATTTCAACAGTTTTCCGCCAGAGTGGGTTGAGCTGTCGTGTATTCCTTCAGAACACTATGCTACTTCAGTACTGACGCTGACGTTGTGTAGTGAACAGTGCTTCATAAAATAATAATTTAAACGGTCCCACAGACCGAGGTTACCTTTTGTGTCATTTATTTTTTTTTCGGTGAGGTTTAATAAAAGGTAAAATTTTTGTTTATTAAATTATTATTTTGCAACAAATTATAGATGATGAATTGGGAAAAAGAGCAAGAAAGGTTACAGCGTCTAATGGATGAGCCAACAGATTCTGAATATGAACCAGACATCGAAGATGATAATGATAGTTTTACCGAAGATAACGTTGAAACTATTGAAGAAAATACAGACAGCGAGCAAGGATTTTCTGATAACGAACTGAATGAGATAGCATCAGAAGTTGACACACAACAACAACGGACTCATCGCAAGCCTATATTTGAAGGAAGAGACGGTACTAAATGGTATAAACATGTCATCAAACGAGATCATGTTAAAACACGTTCCATCAATATTGTACCTCATTTGCCTGGTCCAAAAGGAGAGGTAAGGCATGCACGGAAATGTTTGGACGTATGGCAATACTTTTTTACTAATGTAATGTTAGAAAAGATCGTAAATTACACTAATGAATTTATTCGAAGTAAATCTTATGATACCAAACAATATTATACATACAACACTACAGACATCATTGAACTAAAGGCACTCTTTGGTGTGTTGTATATATCCGCTGCACAAAAAAGTAGTAGACAAAATTCTGAAGATCTTTTTCGTACAGATGGTATGTCTATAGAAATATTTCGATTAACAATGTCGCACAAAAGGTTTAAATTTTTAATGGCTCATTTACGTTTTGATGACAAACGAACTAGAATCCAAAGACAAACCGAAGATAAATTGGCAGCGTGTAGGGAGATCTTTGAAATGTTTGTTGAAAATTTACCAAAACACTTTCATCCTTCGGCGTTTACGACCATCGACGAAATTTTAGCGGCATTTCGTGGAAACTGTAGTTTCAGAGTCTGCCTAGCAAGCCTAATAAATACGGCATTAAAATATACGCAACTGTGGATGCAAAATTGTTTTATACGATAAAACTGGAGGTGTACATTGGCAAACAGACAGCAGGACCTTTTGCTGTTGATAATTCAACGTTATCTTTAGTATGCCGATTGTGTGAACCACTACGTGGTTCTCACAGAAATGTCACTATGGATAATTATTTTACCAGTGTTCAAGCTATAGATAAGTTACGAGCTTTTTGTACGAAGACCGGAGAAAACGTCAATGTTTGCATTTCAAGAAACATGCACAGTGGTGTCGTACATACCACGAAAAAATAAAAATGTTTTGCTTTTATCCTCGATGCATTTCAACGACAACATAGATGAAGAAACTAAAAAGCCACAAATAATTATCGATTATAATAAAACAAAAGGAGGCGTCGATACACTAGATAAAATGTGTGAAGCCTATAATTGTGCTCGTGGTACATGCCGATGGCCAATGGTTATTTTTAATGAGCTGCTAAATATTGCAGGTGTTAACTCGTATATAATTTATAAAATAAACAATAATACAAATCTCGTCCGCCGCAAATTCTTAGAAAAGTTAGGCCACGAGCTACTAGAAGAGCATATTACGCGGTGAAATTTTAGGAAAAAACGTTCCAGGAATCAACCAAAATCCTACTGAAACCCACGGAAGATGTGTTTACTGCAGCTCTAAGAAGAACCGTAAAACGAGATACAGATGTCACTCTTGCAAACATTTCCTTTGTCTTGAACATCTGAAAGGAGTCTGTGAAGAGTGTGCGTTCATTAGGCAAAATGTAGATGAATAGTTTCGTTTTCTAAATATTGTAAAATCAATAGATTTACTTTTTCCTTATTTATTGGAATATGTTCTTACCATTTTTTATATAATACTGTAATTTCAGTTTGCAGTTTTTTGATATAAAAATTAAAATTACATTACCAAAAAAATTGAGTTATTTTCAAATGTCAAAATTTTGCACAAAAATTACATTTATTAATGCAAATTCCATCCCTAGACCTCAACATTTATACAAGAATTACACAGATATCAAAGTTTTATTAATTAGCGGCTTCACAAATTTTTAGCTAATTTTTAAAAATTGCGGTCTGCCAGACCGACCTTACCCATAAAAGAAAATTTCGCACCTTACCCACGGAAGGTTGTCGAACCAGTCGAGGAAATATACATGTGCTTGTTATTGTTGATGCTTTTACCAAATTTGTATTTTTAAAACCAGTAAAACAAACAGATACTAAAAGTGTGATAAAATGGTTAGAAACCATTTTCCCTGTATTTGGAAATCCTAGGATTATTGTTACTGATAGGGGTAGTGTCAGGTCGCGAATCTAGGGAACCGGGTTCGATCCCGACCGACGCCAAATATTTCCAATTTTAAATGGCACAAAATTGACCCCTGTGGTGCACTCTCCACACTAGCAATGAGTGCCCGTGAGGTGACGCCTGGTAAGCGCCTTCTCGGTGCAAATATTTCATTATTACCGATATCTGTGTACAAAGCAGATTGGCACACCCAGCAATGGGTAATAAGCCGTGATGATATATTTATTTATTTATTTATTTATTTATTTAAATTTAGTGAGCTGAGAACACAAGCGTCTGAAAGAATAAAAGAGTTTCAGATTTACAATAAAAAATACGCTGATTGTAAGCGAGTAAAGCCTTTCATTTATCAAATTGGTGATCTTGTTTGTATAAGGAAACCACATATTGTGTCTCGTGGCGAAAGTGTCTTTTCTCCTAAATTTTTCGGGCCATATGTTGTTACTGCGATTTTGGATAATGATAGGTATGTTGTAAAAGACGTGCCAGGTCTTCAACACACCCAGAGATTTTATACAACTATTGTATCCCCTCAAAATATGAAAATATGGTATTGTACAAATGAACAATTAGTCGAGAACGACTAATGCGCAGGATGGCCGAATTGTAACCAAAATTAGAAAAATTATATTTTATTTGTCATATTGGTGCCGCCAGAGCCATCTAGCGGTTAGATAATAAGTTTTTTGGAGAGGAAGTATGAAAGTGTAAACGAGGGAGATCGGCCATGTTGTGTTAAAAAAGAAACGTGTTTATGTGAGAAATGTGAATAAAGTAATATTTTCTACAATTATTACAGTTTATATTTGCCATCCTTGACCACCTCCTACATATAGTCATAATTTAAATGTGATTTACCAAAGATGTTTTCGGCGTATATTACGCATATCATATCACGATCATGTAACTAATGAGTTATTAAGACGAAGTAGACAACGCAGTCTTAATAAAATTGTAACTGAAATACTACTACGATTCGCGGGACATATTTGGCACATTAAAGAAACATGGATATCACCTGGATAGAAATAGAACAAGCTGCAATCAACCTAATCCAATGTAGAACTCTAGAGGAACAAATCGTATAGTTATACATAAATATACAAAGTATATAATATTACAAAAAAAGTTTATTCCACTATATTTTATATTACTTAGCAATACAATATTATAAAATTTATTACGACAAATCAAAGGTTTGAAGGGTAAAACATATTTAAAGTACAATAACCTTTATAATAATTAAAAGAGAAAAAATAAGTATGTTTATAAGTAAAAGTAAAAAAAAATATAAGTTTGTGTATATTTCGGAAATTTACGGATAAAAAAAATATTTTCGTACGCCACTAAATAGGCAATAAATATTTGTAACTTCTTAATTTGAATCGTTATTCTCAATTCCTGATAATATAGAAGTAATTTTAAAATGAAAAAGTCTGATGTGGCCAGCATATAACCTCCCGTCAATTCCATGTTTAAAATAGCAATGAGCTTTAAGTAACGTACCACTTCCGATTGATCGTTTGTAAACAAAATCTAATTTGTTGTTCCAATAAATAGAAAAGTCTGTAATACGAAATTTAGGATTATATTTTATTGTTCTTCCTCGAAAATCTGTTAAGAACGCCAAATTAAGTACCACTTCCGGTTTATCATATATTATAGTCAAAATCTAATATGATGTTTCAAATTATACACGAGTTTTAAATACCAAATTTGATAAGTTTTGGATCAGAGCCGGATCTAAATATTTTATCACCTGAGGCAAAAGGAAAAATTGCTCCCGAGGTTGGGGTACGATTCTGTTAATCTGTGTTCATGTATAATTTTTAAAGGTCTAAACTAGAAGCTATATAGTTATCTTAAAACACGAAATTGCATCTGTTATTTCTATAGCATTTAACTCACTTATATTTTAGAGCTAAAATTAGCAGTCGATTTTTGCAAATCACACTCATAGCGGCTAGTTCTCACCAGAAAGAAATCCAAAATTTGTTGCTACGTTGTAAAGTTTTTCATACCTCCAGTTTAAATGAAATATAAGAGCATCCAATGATTGATTTATTTCAATAACAAAAAGTTTCTGGTCAGGAAAATTGCTTCTTTTGTTTTGTGCTTAATACATATGCAATCTCTTTGCTCTCTTTTACCTTTTATTTTTAAATTCAGGTGTAATGTTTAACCGTTCCGCAATATTTTTGCATTCCTCAAACACGTCTTCGAAACACGTCTAGCAAACATATTACCAACCCCTTAATAAGTTGAGATGCCTTTAGCACCGTTATATTTTTTGACTGTATTACTTTATCTACTTGAGTTAAAATATTATCTCAAATTGATAGCATACACAAAAAAATTGTAATTATTTTCGGTTTTGTCAATTATTTCTGTAAGATTAACTTATAAAGGCGCGTGCGCGGCCCGCAGCACGAAGGCCCCTGCCATAAATGCGCGGTCTGTGCTAAAGATAAATTCATTAAATTTAATTTTTATTATTACATATTGCAAATAAATAATCTTCATTATTGAGGTAATTATCTCATTGAGGCGCTTTTAAACAGGTAGTAAAAAATGCTCTTTTGGTCTTTAGGTTGGCGTCCCTTTAATCTTTAAACCTGATGCAAGTACCTCGCTCGCCATACCCTTGTTCCGGCCCTGTTTTGGATCATGTTTTAAGAGGAATACTTACCCGTACTAAATAAAGAAAAAATATGTTCTTGTTAGAGCCACGAAATTTACTCTAATTTTGGTCCGAATTGACTATTATTTTTTTAATAAGAAGATAAAGGATGCCTTCAAGACTGTATAGCGCCATTTTTTTAAATTTTATTATTTGTATTCGTTTTATAAGGCTTTGAATTTAGTATACTTTGATTATCATATATTTTAAAAACTATAATGAAAATAAAAAAAGTTGTTACTATCCAGACCGAGTACAGACTTTTATCTTTCGAGTAAATATATATATATATATATATATATATATATATATATATATATATATATATATATATATATATATATATATATATATATATATATACCGGGTGTCTTAGGCCGACCGACACATGGGCGATTAACATGTAAAATTAGTTAATTGTGAATAGTATCTCCCCAGTGCAAGATATTAAGATGAAATTTTGCATGCTTATCCGGGGATACTATTTCTATGGATTTCAATTCAAATCAGTCAATTTACAAGTGTAATATTAGAATAAATTAAGAAAAATTGTAGAAGTACCATGAATGTTATTCATATCTTGAAAATAATAGTATCTAAGCAACAGCTCTGATAGAGTAGGGGTAACGTGCGCGCTTCACAATTTAGAGAGTCGGGTTCGAAACCAACCGACAGCAATATTTATTTTTTAATTTTTTCTTTTCAAAATAATTTTTATTATTAGTATGTTTTTAATCTTTTATTAATATTTAATTTAATAAAGTGGATACATTGTACGTAACAAGATTTATTTATTTAAAAAATATTTTATTATTTGCTTTATTGGTTTATTATAAATTAAATTTCTTCAAATCCGAGACGATCGTAACATTGCTGTCTCAAGTTTCTTAGCTGTCGATTAGAAATAAGTCTACATTCATTCCTTATTGCCGCTTTCAGGTCTTCTAAAGTGGTCAATTCGTAATGGCCGTAAATTTTTGATTTTAAATGACCCCAAAGAAAAAAATCTAAGGGGCTTAGATCAGGAGACCTTGCCGGCCAATTAATTGGTCCATTTAAACCAATCCAAGAATCTGGAAATGAATTGTCCAAATATTCTTTGACAATTTGCACGTTATGCGCTGGACACCCATCCTGTTGAAACCATATCCTCTCCATATTTAATTCTGTAAGTCTAGGCCCAACTACTGTTTCCAATAAATCTAAATATTTTGGACCGTTCAATGTCCCTTCAATAAAATATGGTCCAATAATGTGTGATCCCAAAATTCCCGCCCAAACATCAACCTTCTGGGGATATTGTGTTCTTGATAAATTTTGAAGAGTTGGTTTATCTTTTGACCAGTGGCGAAAGTTTTGCACATTCGGTTCGTTATGAAGAGTAAATGTGCATTCATCGGTATAACAGAGGGAATACAAAAAGTTTCTGTTTTCATTGGCTTTATCCATAATTGTTTCACAATAAGTTGCTCTTCTTTCTTCGTCGCCGTCTCGCAATTCTTGATGGTTACCTACTTTGTAACTTCTAAATCCATTTTTCTTAAGTATTCTAGCAATTTTTGTTCTACTTATTCCACATTCCATTTGTAAACTTCTTAAACTAATAGTAGGCTCCACTTCAACCCGCGCAATTATTATTTCTTCAAATTCATTTTCAATTGGTTGTATTTCCTGCTTTGTGTGATTAGCAACACACCCAGTTTCTTCAAATCTGTTAATAATACGCCTTACACGGGATTTATTAACTACTTTTTCTGGATTTTCGGCAGAAAATATATCAGCAGTTTGCTGAAGGCTATTACCAATGTGAAATAATTTCACAATACGAATTTTATCTTTTGTGGTTAAATCCATATTATTTAAATAACACTAGCAACAAATAAAGATAGTACAATACAAATCTGCATTTGACGTTTGATTATTCAAATCAAATGTTCTCGTTTTTTTGTTTTCGTCAGGTCTAACTATAATTTGAAGAAATTTAATTTATAATAAACCAATAAAGCAAATAATAAAATATTTTTTAAATAAATAAATCTTGTTACGTACAATGTATCCACTTTATTAAATTAAATATTAATAAAAGATTAAAAACATATTAATAATAAAAATTATTTTGAAAAGGAAAAATTAAAACATAAATATTGCTGTCGGTTGGTTTCGAACCCGACTCTCTAAATTGTGAAGCGCGCACGTTACCCCTACTCTATCAGAGCTGTTGCTTAGATACTATTATTTTCAAGATATGAATAACATTCATGGTACTTCTACAATTTTTCTTAATTTATTCTAATATTACACTTGTAAATTGACTGATTTGAATTGAAATCCATAGAAATAGTATCCCCGGATAAGCATGCAAAATTTCATCTTAATATCTTGCACTGGGGAGATACTATTCACAATTAACTAATTTTACATGTTAATCGCCCATGTGTCGGTCGGCCTAAGACACCCGGTATATATATATATATATATATATATATATATATATATATATATATATATATATATATATATATTAAATTTAGTGTCTGTTTCATTGGTTAAATAAAACCCCTTTTCTAAGGCGCATCTACAGATTCGTATTCGTGTTTCGCCTTGTTATTAGCAGAAATTCGTAAGTGATATTCGCACGTTCGCTCTCACAACACGAATGACCGTTTCACACTCGCCGAATGTAAAGACAGATTTCGCCGCATCGCTACGAGCCTTTGAATCGTCCCCAAAAACCGCTCCTGGAGCGAGCACTACGAGCGGCAAGGCGAGGGACGAGGCGAATGACAAATGAATAGACTACACATTTGCTCCGCCACTTGGTTTGCGATTCGACTAGCCATTTCTGCGAATGTGTAGTTGCGTTATATGATAAAGTTGCTACTGCTAGCTAGCACCACAAGTGGAATTTATTAGTATCAACCATAAGCCACGCCTAGTACAGTACTGTGAAAGATATTCACTTGCTGGTCTGTTCTGTACGCATTTACAAGTAAAATAATTCTATAACAATGGTCAATCGGAAAGGAAATAAATCTAGATTTAATTTGCATGCCAGACGAAAAAGGCGTGCGAATTTATTCGTATAATACAATAGGTAAGTATAAAATAACACACTCATAAGTGTTTTTCGGTTTTGTCTATTTTCTCGAGAACAGTGGCCCATAACAAAATTCTACAAGAAAAAAAATTAAAACACAGTTTTTTGTGCATAAAAGGGTTCTTACATTTTTTACCTAGGATGAATTCACAAAGCGTTATGTTAAGAAATAGTTAACCAGAATAACAATTTATAAAAGAAATTTAATTTACTCAAAAATAAAAAATATTTGAAATTTAAAACAGTATTAGGTTTTACTATTTATAATAGTTTACAATCGTCGTGACAACGAAAGAGGTAAATTACCGATGATTTTTGATTAATTTTTGTAAACGCCTTCCTACAAATTCATCCACCATACTGACCCGGTTAGATACGAGACCGCGGTTTAGAAATTTGAATTCCGCCTGAAATTATCCATCATGTCATGTATTACACGATTTATGCCGATGAGCGGTTCGCGAGTTTCTAACAACTAAACCTTACATGAAATTCCTCTAAATTTTAAACATCTGTAAATCGGTTTAGATCTAATTTCTTCATCTGAAATTTCGACACGTATTAAATACGTAATATTATCTTTAATCATGTCGAAATTTTAGATGAAAAATTGAAAACTAAACAGATTTGCAGATGTTTAGAATTTCAGAGGAATTTCATATAAGTTTAAGTAGTTAGTAACCGCTCATCGGCAAAAATCGTGCAATACATGACTTGAAGGAGAATTTCATGTTGAATTCAAATTTTCAAACCCCGTCATCGTATCTTTAACCGGGTCAGAGTGGTGGATGAATTTATAGGAAAGTGTTACCAACTGCTAGTTGTGTAACAGTCAAAAATTTGTTATATGGGAACGATATTTGCCATGTTGCATCAATTAAACATGGAAAATCTTTCGAGCCAATAGCTCTGTAAATTCTTAAAAAGCAGATCAATCAGCTTATTATAAAGTGCGGCATGTTCGTTGATATTGATCATGAATTTCCTTTTCTGGCAGCTGCACCAGACGGATTAGTAGGGAACGATACGGTTGTAAAAATAAAGTCCCCTTGTAATCCTCAAAATTTGAGTTTAGATGCACTCATAAATTTTTAAAAAAGTAACTTTTTGGAAGAAAGATAAACGTTCAAACAAACTTTGTATATATAAACACCACAGCTGGTATTATCAAATTCAGGGCCAGTTAAGAACAACAATGTGCAATAAATATGTATTAGCTGTTTGTACATCGTCTTGTGAATTGAAGTCTGAGACGATGTTTCCTGGAGTGAAAATTTGGAAGAAAAATTGGTTAAATTTTATATGGATTGTTTATTGCCCGAGTTAATAGATTAAAGGTATAAGCTTTATAGAGAAGTTTATTGAAAAAAACAGTAAAACACAATTAAAAATCTGCTATACTGGATATTTAAAAAAACTGGGTAACCCTAAAAATAATTGTATTTTCAAATTAATTACATGGGGACGTTTTATGAGTTTTTTATAGTTTTACATTTTAAGTACGTAATCTTTTCTACAAACTAACCTTGTTATACGTTATATAAACTAGGTACTCATAATGAGAGTTTTAAAAATTAATATTACCTGCTTCTATGATTTCTGTCCTGTAAAAGCTTTTTTAATAAATTTTTAATTTTAGTTTTATTTGTTTCTTGTGTTTATTAAACACTGCTATAAAACTTGTAAGGCTGTGTTTTTTCAATAATTTAATTACTAGCTTTTATGTACCACAGGCCACAGGTGCATAACATTCTTACAAATAGACCTGTTGTAAATACTCGTATACAACAGTAAATTTACAAATTGTAAAATTACAAATAGCCAAAAATATTTTGGAATTTAGATGAACCAAAATTATTTTATTTGTAAGAATCAAATTATATTGCATGAATTATATATTTATATGTAATAAATATTTATAATTTTGAAAGAAAAACGGTTCCATATTAAAATATCCATGTTGCTTCCCTTCATATAAAAGTCTTAAATACCAAATTTGACAAGTTTTAGAATATATCAATATGTTTTTCACGAAAATCTGTTCAGAGCTTCAAGTAAAGTATCACTTACGGTTTATCAATTTTAGAAAAAATATAATATGTTATTCTTATTAATATAAAAGTTTTAAATACCAAGTTTGAAAAATTTTGGTAAATATCGTAAAATATTTTTCACGAAAATCTGTTCAGAGCTTCAAGTAAAATATCATTTCCGGTTTATCAATTTTAGAAAAAATCTAATATGTCGCTCTCATTAATCTAAAAGTCTTAAATACCAAATTTAAGAAGTTTTGGAATATATCAAAATATATTTTTGACGAAATCTGTTCAGGGCTTTAAGTAAAGTATCACTTTCGGTTTATCAATTATAGCTAAAATCTAATATGTTGTTCCTTTTTATACAAAAGTCTTAAATACTAAATTTAAAAAGTTTTCGAATATATGATAATATATTTTTCACGAAAATCTGTTCAGAGCTTCAAGTAAAGTTTCACTTCCGGTTTATTAATTTTAGCCAAAATCTAAATTGCCATTAAGTCTTAAATACTAAAATTGAAACATTTTGGATTATATTTTAATACAATTTTCCGATTTTGAATAATAAAATATAACAAACATTTAATAAAATCATCAAATTCGTATCTGTTTTCGTGGGTTTAGAAGTAAAAACCTTTATAATCGGCTGCTACTCAAAATATTATTTTCTTTTCTAGGCACTTTTACGTGGAGCGATTAGCCAACAATCAGCTGTGATTCTCATCTGTATGGCAATGGACCGATATCTCTGCATGCTACATCCAGCTAGATACCACAAGCACAGCAGTAAAAAGGTAGGATAAGCACAATTTAAGTTGGGCGTTGAACAAAAATCCGATGAAGGATATATAATATTTCCAAGGAGGTATTACATTACATATTCCAGGTATTACTTAAAAATTCATGTATTAAGTCAAAAATAAGGAATTTCCAAGATATATCAAGCAGCTGTAAGGAAGATATTATTTGGAAAATACCTATATTTTAAAGACTATTTCATTCATTACAAATTTGACAAATCACAATGTCTCATTTTCCATTGTTGTGCATTTTAAGTAAGTGATTAAATAGGACCTACCATTTTAACAGCGATTAAATTGAAGCTAGCTTTTATATGCAAATTTTGAAGGCATATTTAGCCGGATAATTTAGTCGCAGAAGCAAGATACTTACATGTTTTTTACCTTTACTGATATTCATCTTTAAACATGCTGAATTGTTCAATTCAAGCAAATTTTATTTATTATTTTCTGATATTTATTTGACAAGTAAAAAAAAAACAAACGAATGAAATCATCTTTACATATACCCCTCGTGCTGGCTTATTTATAAAATTTTGCGTTTAAAAAGGTGTTATCGTACATAATAATCTAATATAAAATCCATCGATCTGCGGGCTCGGGTTTTTTTCTAATTATTATATGTACTCAAATACTTTTTAAGCAAAATTTATTGCATAAGCCAGACATGTTAAATTTAATCGATTAAATTCTTAGCATTCGGGATATAACTATTGAAAAATATTTGTTACAGAAATATTCCATACGTACCCATTAGTAAAAAAAATTTGGAGCACAATATTTATGTCATAATTATTGTGATATATTTCCTCATATATAGGCATGGGTTAATTCCAGAAATTTTCCCGGAATTTTTTGAGAAATTTTCCGAAGAATTTTCAGAAATATATCCTTCGGGAAATTTCCCAAGGAATTTCACATATGAATAAAAATTGTAACTATAGGTTTTTTTAGTTTTAATTTTCAGTGAAATTATGGCAAAAGAAATACAAACATATACTCGTATCGATATATTTATGCACTATCGGTCATACATATGAGTATATCGACTCTGTAAGAACTAATAAAAAATACTCCCCCCTATTTTAAATATACAATAATTTTCATACTTCTTATATAAAGCCTCGTGGCCGCGTGCCTGAGTGTCAGGTCGCGAATCTGGGGAACTGGATTTGATCAAGACCGGCGCCAAATATTTTCAATTTGAAATGACACAAAATCGACCACTGTGGTGCACTCTCCACGCCAGCAATGGGTGCCCGTGAGGAGACGCCTGGTAAGCGCCCGCGCGGTGCAAACATTTCATCATTACCAATATCCGTGTACAAAACACATTGGCACACCAAGCAATGAGTAATAAGCTCTGATGATATATTTATTTATTTATATAAAGTAAAGGTGCAATATTCATAAAACCTTAAATGAGTAATTCAAAAGCATTAATTTATATTGAAGGAAATTTAAATTACTCAAAAAAATGAACAATGTTACATATTTAATAATTATTTATAACAACTTGCACCAAACATCAAGGCCAAAATCTTTTAAAATTTATTCGAAATTTGCAAAAAATATATTCACGGGATATTTTCAAAAAAATTTCGGGAAAAAAAGTAACAAAATTTCATCCCAAAAATCACGGATGAAGGATTTTCCGGGAATTTTCCCGGGGAAAAAACAAATTCCCGGCAGGAATTTTTTGGAGTTAGATCTGTCTGTATTCGTATACCTTTCATATTTGATAAATGAAAAATATTTATACCTACTAAAGAACATTGAGCACTGCATGTTCGCCTATTAGCATGTCCATACGAATTAGGAATTGATTATCATGAGTCTGGAATTCTGAATCAGGTCCCTGCATTTACGGCAAGCTTTTAGTCCCTCATTAGGCTAATCTAGCCGTCAATCGGTTGATTTCATCCAGCAAATGAATTGGGAATACTGGAGTAAATCAAGCGTGATGTGTGGGACTACACGACATGAGTAAAATGCATGGCATTTAGACGTAAACATAAGCACATCATACATACGTGCATACGTTTCATGTTCTGATAGCTTAGCGTTAGCATTATGTGGATCGTTTTAACAACTATTTTTAGTTTTAATTAATTATAATAATTTCCCAAACTCTTTATTAATTGATTTTCAGCTAAATATATAAGAGAACAAAAATAAGAGAAATTTTTTATAAAAAAATTGAAAAACTTTTGAACGACAAATTTTTCTATTTACATGCCTTTAGCGTCAATTAAAAAAAATACAAAAATAAGACAATGTACAGGGTGTTTATTTAAGATGCATATAACGTTTAACCGATGGTAGTCTAACCCCATAGATAGTAAATCTGGCAATAATTTTAGTTTTACATGATTTCTATAGAAAATGGGGCCCTTCAAAACTGACCAATTACGTCATAATTCAAAATTTTGTAAAAAAAAAAATCACTATGTTCTCTGGAAAAAATGTTAATGACTAAACTGACATGAAACGCTTCGTACAATTTATATTCGGTTTAATGAATATCAAAATACAAATTACCTTGATGATAAACATGTAGTTTTTCAATTGTGAAAGTCTGAAATACCTATAGTATGGTTGATTTTTCATTATCCAGCTTATATCTTCTGAAATATTAAAGATACAAGAAATAATTATATAGAAAAGTTATTTGATACAACCTGGTCTATAATTTAGCATAAACAATTTTTTTCCAAGGCCTACTAATTTTCCAGAAAAATATTTAACTTTGATTTTTTAAATGTATATTTTTACGGAATAAAGTTAAGGTAAGCCTAGTTTTATCATATTTCTATTTGCTTTATAGGACATAATTTAAAGGTAAATCCTTACTTGTTACACATCATTGTAAAGAGAAATTTATTAAGAATCTTATTTTGTCAAAATATACAGGTGTTCCATTTAAAAAATTAAAGTTAAACATTTTTCCAAAAAAATCGGTAGGCCTTGGAAAAAAATTGTTTATGCTAAATTATAGATCTGGTTGTATTAAACAACTTTTGTATTTAACTTTTTCTTTTATCTTTAATATTTGAGAAGATATAAGCTGGACAATGAAAAATCAACCATCCTGTATATATATATATATATATATATATATATATATATATATATATATATATATATATATATATATATATATATATATATATATATTCTGCCACGACACCAATAATCTTATGCATATGTTAATTATTGTGACCGGTGAGATATTTATTCCAGGGAACGCATTCATTTTTACTTTTTACAAAATTATGAACTGTTGCGTAATCAGGCGTAATTAACCAGTTCTTATAGAAAACATGTAAAATAAATATTGTCTGATTTACTATCTGTATTCTAACGTGTGAGCACCGCCAGTGTGCTGAGCAAGCGTCTAAATATAGCGATGACATAATCGCTCGAGCAGCCGGGTGGCTTGAACAATTACACCCGTTCGCCTGAACCTTTTGTGTTGGTTATTATGGGGTCGAATATTCTAGAGCTTTCTAGAAGGTAATAGCAGCTATATAGAAGGGACACAGCTATGCTCGAGACTTAGTTAGATACAGATGTAGTTACATAGAGCAGTTGAGTTTCTTTTAGTGAAGACGGGCAGACAGTTCCATTTCCATTAGTGAAGTCCGACAGTTAACATTAGTTATGTGATCGGAGGTTGAGTATACAGAGGCTGTGGTGGTCTGTTAGCTGTGGAAGTTGAAGTTAGTGAGTTTAGTAGAATAAGCGTAAGTAGCGTAAGTTTAGTGTCGAGTGGGGTAGTCAAGAAGTTACTGGTATATTGGGATAGCTGTGGAAATGAATACTCGGCAGTGTTGATGAGTATTGCGAAGAGTATACGAGGACAGTAACAGCGAGTTGGAGTAGATACTGGGCATTGGTGTTGGATCGGATAGTTGAATGTGGTAAAAATACATAGTGAAATAAATAGTGATATAAATAAATAGTAACAAAAATATAATGATATAAATATCGCCTAAACAGTCTACAAGAGTCTGAAACAGACGGGCAGTCAAAGAATGGAACGCGTAGTGAAATAAATGAACAGTTAGTTAAATAAAAGTGCAAGAATACAATAAAATATATAGTGTGAAAACAAATAGTCATGTTAATTGTTTAAATAAATGAATAATTTTAGTGTTTCAGTAATTAATTATATTCTTAGTTATAAATTAGTGTTTAATATTTGTTTAAGCATAATAATAGCCATTTTTATTATCTTTAATAAACATATATTTTAATTAATAATAATTATTTGATTTTTACACTTCACCCAAATAAATAAAAACGAAACAGTATTATAAAAATAGATTAAATTATTTTACTCGTTTTCAAAAACCATAACTTTTAAATTATAAACTGGGAACTCTTGAATAACAAATTTTTGTAAGTAAAAAGAAAACCATGGGGTCTCCTGGCCGCGTGCCTGAGTGTCTAGTCGCGAATCTGAGGAACCGGGTTCGATCCGGACTGACGCCAAATATTTCGAATTTTAAATGGTACAAATTTGACCCCTGTGGTGTACTCTCCACGCCAGCAATGAGTGCCCATGAGGTGACGCCTGGTAAACGCCCGTACGGTACAATATGTCATCATTACCGAAATCTGTATACAAAACAGACTGGCACATCCAGCAATGAGTAATATGCCGTGATGATATATTTATTTAAAAAAAAACTAAGTTTCGGTATTAAAAAAACTACAAAAATAATACTGTTAAAAACACAGGAAATACTTTATTATATCCGGGTATGTTGGCTTCGAAAAAACATTTTTATGATTTTTATATGTGTCGGCATTGTCCAAACTTCGGTCAAAATCAACTGTAGATGCAATTTTGCATCTACTATCAATTGCAATTGGTTTGAACCGCTTACCTCAACTTCATCGTTTTTTCATTTCTAGAGCAGTTTTCGGGTATGAGCTGCAGGTCTAATATACGTGTGTTGACTTAAGCGAAAACAAACTTCTTTTTACGAGCAATATATTCTCTAGTGCCACACAAAAAATCAAAAATTACATATTTTGATAGTAACTCAGACAAAACAGTAAAAACAATAACAGAAGAAAGGAGTAAGACAAAATGTAATGCAAAATAGCTATCTCTAAATTCTGTTACAATGTAAAATACTTCTCAAATACCTAATAGCACAGACCTAATAGCTATCAAAACTGTCAAACGTCGCTATATCGAATTTTATTTATTCTAAAATTTTTGTTTAGAAAAAAGTATATTGACTGGAGTTAAATTGAAACAATTGCATTTCAAATTCGTTAATTTCAGAGCTAATCACATCCAATGTTACTTTGATCATTTCACCGTTACAGATAAACTAATTATAATGTAGTTTAATTAGAACATTCTTTCCCTCATAAAACTGGAGATTGTAATTATAGTTAGGTAGATATCTCTTTGACAAATTTAATTTCTAAAGAATACAATAGCTTCGTATTTGAGCGAATGTGGATTATTTAATTAATTTTCTACATAAAAGATTATATTTTACTCAAATTTCCTACAAATGAATTTCAATTTATATATATATATATATATATATATATATATATATATATATATATATATATATATATAATCATTTAAATTTACAATATGTAGTGTCTAACACGAAAACCAGGCGAAAATTTGCTTTTTAAAAACGGGAAGGGAGACTATAATTCTTAAACTTACCTTATCATTCCACTTCACTTGGGTTATCTACTCATTTGCGACTTAATTCAAAGACTCGTTAAAATAAATCTATAATTTGTGATTATTTAAAAAAGGGAACATCGAGTTAACTAACAAACACCACTTCTACCTTCTACCCATACTTGGTTACTTGGTACCTAAATCAGAAAATAAAATGTCTTCAACATGCAAATTTAGAATTTTATGCTCTAAAATTCTATGTATAATGTATATAGTGCCGTATAAAATTTTGCAAGATAGAAATTGGAATAAATTAAACACAAATATAAATAAAACACAACAATGAATAAGGATTCTTTACACAGAAACTATGTAAGATTTCCCGAAAAACTTCAACTGATTACTTCAAAATCAGTAGACAAAGTATTATTCACGAAAGATTACTATTCAAGGCCGTTTGTTCGAAGAAAGAATGCACAGTATTTTATAGCAGTAGCTTAGCAACATTTTGTATTAGAAAGAGAAAGATTATTTGACGTATATCTACTTAATTTGTGTGGTGTGATAGATATACGTAAATAGTGCCATTTCTTTCTAACACATTAACAATAGTAGTGACGTATGTAGTAGAGTTACAGACATGTAATTATCTACTATACTACCCTCTGTATTAATATTTATTCAGTGGCGTTGACATTCAAATCAAATTATTATTTTATGGTTTACGTCAAATCTATATTTTTGTTTTATGCAAAAAGCAGGTGAAGAAGATGAAAGAGAAAAAAGCATGATATAAAAAGAAACAAATTTTTTAAATAAAATACATTTTTTTAGTTAAATTGTACCCATAAATATTTTGCGTTGCACGCCTATGAGTACAAACTGCAGTGAAGTTATCTGCAAGTAATGTTATATCAGACGGCTCAGAAATGATCGTGAATAGTCATCTTTCGTGAATAATACTATACATTTAATCATACAGTAATCTGTCTAAGAATATAGTTACCACTTTCAAAAATATATACTGGGTGTCTAGTTGAAATCTGTTTGGTACCTACAAAATTACAATACTGTTACGCCACAAATGATGGTAGTTAATTAATGTGTATGTGATAGCTTGGAAATATTAATTTGGGAGTTAGTTGTATTTGATATGTGGCTAAAGGAAGAGTATTCGTAATAAAAGAGTATTTATTTGATATTTGACTTCTTTATCGTAATAATACAATATTAA
The DNA here is from genome assembly GCA_963082715.1 of Harpalus rubripes. Taxonomy (NCBI): domain Eukaryota; kingdom Metazoa; phylum Arthropoda; class Insecta; order Coleoptera; family Carabidae; genus Harpalus; species Harpalus rubripes. Next base: position 46,758,478 of record OY720455.1, on the reverse strand, counting down.
TTTTTTTATTTTGATGTAAAAAACAAAATAAAATAAACAATTTAAAGCATATATTCTGAATGCCATGTCATGGCGCTAGTGATATTTTGTTTATGTAAAACAAACAGTAAATAGGTAATATCACTATAGTAATTTTCTAGTGAATTAAAGAAGAAATCATTCTCACTGAATTTTAAGTCACTGTCACTGACACAAATAATGACAGATTAAAACGTCAAAATTGAATAAATAATAATTTCGATTGTTACGCACAGACTACTAAATACAAATTAATTGAATTTTATTTTGTTAAAATTAAATTCATAATGATTGTTATTATTATTTCGTTAAAATGAATAATAGTTTTTTATACAAGATGAAAAAAATTGCATTATATCGACGAACGGAAAATTTAATTCACGAGAGATTCAGTGCTACTTTATATACTATCTTGAGTTGATAAAAGCAAACTTTAACATCAGCTATAGAAAAAAAATACTATATATGTTACGCCCAAACACCGAAACCGATCAGTGAGCGTTATGGATAATACTGAAACGGCCACGACGCGTTCTGATTCTGAAACGCTCACTGACTACCAATTATGAATTGTCAGTTAGGTATTGTTATAGTTTTTTTTAAAATTTATTTTAAAAAATACAACAATAACAATACCCAACTAAACTTAACACAACGCGACACCATCTGCAACGCATTGTGGCTGTTTTTTTACTCACTGAGCGTTTTCGATGTTTGGGCGTATAACATATACACCGCATGAGTTATTAATGCTTATTCACTTGAAGAAATAAACCCTAAACTTTCTTCTCATAAATAAACATTAATTTACGTGGTGTATAAATATCTATTAACCCTTGAGCGGGCGCGCCAAGTTTGTAAAAATTCTACTGGGCGAACGGATTATTTGTCACTCAAGCTAATCCTTCATTGAACTTTTGTCACAATATGTTACCACTGTCGTAACCTTCAATATGTTACGTTGTTATAGAATCTAAATAGTCATAAACACCATTTCTTTTGTTTGGCGCATTATGTGCGCCGCGCGCCCGTTTATGTAATTCCGAGAGGCGCGCCCGCTGCAGGATTAAAATTACGGCATAGTACATACCCAAGAAAATTTAACAGATTTAGTAAGCGTTATTTCAAATAATGAGCGTCAATTACTGAAATATACAATTTTTTTGTCATGTTACTTGATTTGACAGTTTACGCGACATTCATTTTTTAAAATATTAGCATATTAATTAAATTTTTACTCTGTCTGGTACCAAAAAGGTAATCTATTTATTTATATGCTGCCGTGTCATAATGACAACGTTATAGCTCTCAATGTGAGTACTCAAATGTCTTTCATCATAGGCCAAGAACCGTAATGAATCCATTAGAGTACTCAGTATCATAATGAGCTATGATAACGAGGTACTTGTTTATAAACAAATCGAAAACAGTATACCTGATTTTTCAGATTATTATGTTTTATTTCTTCAACTCCAAATACTTTATTTTCATTTGTCATTGATTTACACCGGCAAATAAATTTTTTAATGCAATACGGTTCGTAACTAATCATACGGCACACTTCATGTTATCAAACTCGCCTTTGCCTCGCTTGATAAACTTTTAGACTATTACCATAATAATTGACGTTAGGATCCTTATAACATAAGTAACTATTACGGGACTGATATATATCAGAAAATTTGAAGTAGTCACCCGGTATAAATTGGGTTGATATGCAGGATGTTCATTTTAAGTGGGCCACCATAGGTCCCGTATTTTGAGAACCACTGGTCGAAAAAATAATTTTTCTTTTCTTTAAAATTTTCTTGTCAAATAAATATTGTTTGCCCATGTAACCGCCGTTGTAGCTCTTATAGTTCTCAAGATAGCATTGGTGGCTTATTTAAAATGAACGACCTGTATACATCACACATTTTATTGCAAGAAATATTTTATTTTAATTATCCTTCACGTTACATTTTCACTGCATAATAAAATTAATTCGCACCGTAAAATATAAAATTAGCATTGCTGCCATGAAAATATTCACTACATTAAATTTCAAAGCAATTACAAACATAAGAATAAAGCACTTAGTGGGGAAAAATAAAAGAGCGTTGGCTTCTGTTTGGCTTCAGCTAATAATGGCATCTTTACTAGAAATTCCGCTAAAAGATAAAAAAACTATCGTCATTAACGAGATAAATTATTGATAACAAAGTTTTCGAAACGACTTTAGTATTTTAAAACATTAGACTGGAAAAATTTTCTATAACAGTTCACCTGTTACCTAGCATTTTAAGTATTCTAAGTCCACAAAAATAGTTCTTTTTCAAATGATATTCTTATTCTATACAAATAAAATAAATAAATATATCATCACGGCATATTACCCATTGCTGGGTGTGCCAATCTGCTTTGTATACAGATTTCGGTAATAATGATGACATATTTGTACCGTGTGGGCGTTTACCAGGCGTCACCTCACGGGCACTCATTGCTGGCGTGGAGAGTGCACCACAGGGGTTAATTTTGTGCCATTTAAAATTCGAAATATATTATTCTATACAATGTCTTTAAACTCAGAATATCCTATCTTAACTTCTTCAAAATAAAAGAATTTTAAAAATCTAAATATTCACCACAATCCAGTTATTCCTGAAAAAATATTACTAAAAATAGTAAAAGTAGCAGAGCAGTAACTAGGGTTTTGAGCGCCTGTGTTTTACGAGTTACTAACAACTTAAACTTACATGAACTTTTTCTAAAAATTTAAAACATCTGAAAATCGGCTTAGGCGAAATCTACTCCGATTTGTAGATGTTTAAAATTTTAGAGGAATTTCATATAAGTTGTCAGTAACTCGCGAACCGCTCATTCGCAAAAACCATCTATACTCTGTTCTATTCAAGCCATTCAGTAGATGGCGCTGACATCAGCGACAGTTTTAAGTAGCCGAAAATACATTGGGTAAACTTGTCTCTTGTGTCTAATTTCAGCCAATCAGAGAGGTCAAAACTATTCCTTATTCTCTACAATTCTGAATGGCTTAAATGGAGCATGATATGTACTAAGTATTAAATACCTAATATTGTTTATTTTTTGAGTAATTTAAATTTCTATCATAAATTGTTATTCTGATTAACTATTTTTTAACATAACTCTTTCAGAGTTCGTCCTAGGCAAAAAATGTAAGAACTCTTTTATGTATAAAAAAATAACGAGCTTTAATTTTGTATTCTTGTAAAATTTTGGTACGGGCAACTGTTTTCAAGAAAATGGTCAAAAACTCATTTTTTGCACCTTACACACAAGATTGCGGAAAAATCAGATGGTGCAAAATTAGTATGTCTTTTAGGAGGTCCCAATAAAGAGAATAAATTTACGCCAGCTTGCCACCAATTATGTCCACAATAAACACCTTGCTGTCTGGCCTACATGTAGATAATTATTTGTTAAATTTAAAAATAGATTTTAGAAATATTTGATCTAAACCATGTAAATGATTAAAATTTTGCGCTCGTGGCATGCGCCACCTTTGCCACGCTCTAGTTACGGCACTGAAAAGTAGTACTACATATTCTCTAAACACTGCTATTCTCATAAACACAAATGTTATAATAAATAAGACAATTTTATTTTCAGTATTTCTGGGGATAGCGGGAATACCGGGATGATTTTAGTTTGCCAATTGTCTCAATATATATGCCAAATTATTTTCGATGTTCTTAGTTATATAGGTAATAGACCAGAAAAGTGTAACGGTCAAATTTATGCGCCAAATTCAAACTCATTTCATAACGCTGAGAACATAATTTTAATCGCCGTTTATTTCTTACCAAGGAAATTTTATCTCAACTTTAAAGGCCGAGAAATCTCATAAAAGTAAATGTCTTATGCAAAACATTATATGTACCATCTATAATGATCCTTTATCTCCAGATTCGTACAATTATATTCACATGAACTGTGTGCAGTTTATAATTATTTAAATAAACATACAACACTACAATTCAATGAACGTATATCTCGATTGGTCCTACAACTTCGGTACGCAGCCAATCGCAGCATAGCTTGTGTTGCACTTCACGTATTTACAGGCGCGTAAGGGACTACCCACGACATACGGAATTTTAACTTACACGTAACATTTTATTTTCTAATAATTTTCGTACTCTACCTTATCCAGGATTTTAAACAGTTGCAATCTATTACTGAATAAACAAACTATCAAATCCTTAACAAGTGCTGCTTAATTTCTTATACAAAATATCTTTTTTTTTGGCACTAAAATCTCACTCCCATAAGAAACCTATACTAGGGAATTCAAACTATGAACTCGGTGAATTCCGGTGAAATAGTTATTACTGTCATTAGGCCGATATAAAGCAAATCGCACATGCGGCTGAAGTTTGTAAACCGAGGTGATAGTCGAGGTTTATAATCAGCCAAGTCCGTTATATGCATATCGGCCGTGTGGCATTCAAGATTTTTCGTAATAATATTTAGGAACTATATATTCTTCTTTCTCCTTTATATTGAATGTTTTTTTTCTGTTTATTTATAAATTCTCATTGACAGCGCTTCATTATGCTGTGATTTTTTTTTTGAAACACGTAATCCTAAATCCTGCCTATTTCGCGCGCGATTTCACAGATGTATAACGTACATGTTTTCTCATTACGTCTGTGTCTGTGATTCGACGAATCTTGCGCTATGCGCCTAGCTATCTTACTTTATGTGTTTCTTCCACATATCCATGCAGAATACATACCTAAGTAGGGAGTTAATAAATTATTATGCTTGAAAACATGTTATTACAATTGTTTTTTTTATTAATATAATAATACTGTAAAAACAACTAAAATTCAATTAAATAGTTAACTAACAAGTTTGGTAATAAGAGCAATTTAAAATTGAAACATTTGTTTAGATTATTAATCGGCTATTAACATACATGTTAGAATACCTCACAGTATAGCAAGGCCCTGGGTTTCAGTTCCGATGCAGTACATGAATTTTTGACAAAAATCTTTCATCGGTAATTAAATCTTATTTGTCATTTGTGACATTATTGTAATGTTGACAACTACTTAAGTTTCAAAATTTTGTTAATGTCGTAGCTAATTTTTTCATTACTCATTTTTCTATAAATAAATGTTGTCATTTTTTCGTCCTATTCATATTTTTTATGTGACTCCTGCCAGCTTTTGAAGTAATACGCACTAGAGAATACTTCAAATAAATCTGTATGTGGAAATTACATCTCTGAAAAATTTGAATGTGTTAAATTTTGTAATTAAAATATATTTTAATGCAAAAAAACATCATGAATATTATTTGAGTTGGTAATTTTAGTATTTTCATTTTATTAATTTTAATAAAATATTTAAATGAATATGTTTATACATATATGTTACATTTTGCAATTTACCGCAGATTATAAAAACGCTATTTAATTCTGTTTCATTATAATTTTTAAAATATATTTTGTATAATTTTATATATTGTATTGTACAGAGTATTTCTAAACTTATGCACCAAACTTTACGACCAAACAATTTCATAAATTGATTCAAGAATAAAATAGTATTTTATGTGTGTACCTATAGAACGAAAAGTGAATCTTTAGGAGGATATAAACAAGTTATTTACATTTATATTTATAAAAATAAGTGCAATTTAAATATACATTCACAATACTACGCTGGATTTGAGAATTTCTCTAAAATAACTAACAAGTAATATTTATAAATAATAACCCTGAAAGCAGGGTTGTTATGATAATAATAACATACCAGTCGGACGTTAAAAGTATTCATGCAAACCTATAAAAAATTTAATAGTCTTTAATTTTTATAATGATACAAATCTTGAAAAATAACACTTAAAGGAATATTTTAAAGAGAAACTATTTTGAGCTTCATGTAAACGAAAGTGCTATTTCGGGTTATCTGATTTACACCAAAAATGGATTCTTTCCATATTAGAATAAGATAGATATACAAGGTTTCAAAATTTTCTGAATGATAGTATTTGAGGTAGAGCGTATACAGGATACGTATACGCACGTACGAACCCAAAAATTAAAATTAATTCATATATGTATTGTATTGGAGTTTGATTTTAAGCTCGCAGCGCCACAGCGGCGAAAATTGAAAACCTTGCATGCTACATACTGTTGGAAAGGTTAAATGCAAACTATATGCGAGCATTTGTATACAAGTGCTTTCGGGTGTTTTAACCGTGTTGTACAGACAGTTGTTATTACAATTCAATAGATCAGCTCTCCGTTGTACAAATTTGGGAGACACTTCAACGTTAGCTTGCCCCTGCATTAATGATAATAAGGCATTTGCAGCTTCTACCTCATCTTCATTTTGAAGTTCTATATCAGCTTCGTCTTCTAAATCTCCAGTACACAATTTTTCTGTAAGTGATAAAGTATCTGTTTTTCACATGATTTCTTATGGATAATCGTTCTTCACGGACGATGTAGAAGTAGAAGGTACAGTAGAAGATGCACTGGTATGTACTACTTTTGGCAAATGTATTGTCGGAACTGCTGTTCTTTTCAAATTTTTCCGCTGCAGAACTGAAAAGTACAAATAAGTTTATTTAGTCTCAATAAATATTAGATATTATTGCAAATTTACCTCCGAAAAAGTCATCTTCAACAAAGTGGAGGGAACAAACTCTCATGTAAGGACTGATTTTCTTGCCAATTTTTAACTTAATCCAGAGTTTCCTTCTACTTGTAAACTCATATACCCCGAGTTGATTTTTTTTAAATTTTCTCTTCACTAGCAGGAAATTTAAGAAAACTAATATCCATATTCCTTCTTCTTAAAGAATTGCGCAATGGCACGCAGAAATTTGATGCCATTATTTTAAGAAATAAGAAAGACAAGCAATAATTATGATAATAACAATTACAATAAAGAAGAAAAACAACAAAAAAACACAAAATAACAGTAAAATATTCAACGAAAACTTTGCAAATTATTCAAACTAAATATAACCACAATATGACAATCAAACTACTATGTAGCATAGAAGGTTTCGTATATTTGCCGCTAGATGTCATATCGCTTAGCTGCAATCTCCAATACACTGTGATATTTGCGCAATTTTTTTAACTAATTATGGACAACAATATTTTAAAATAAAGTTGTAAATAACTAAATTGCGTATATAGTACACCTAAATAATTAATCAGATTTATTTTATTTTTACGTTTTGAAACCTGTATATATACATAATTTGAATTTTTATATATTTTGTTTTAATCTCATGTCTATATCAGTATAAATGAGCAAAACATGTAGATATAGTCAAAATTTCATAATGTGACATTCCAATGTGATCACGTGATTGCAGAGTATGAATAGAGAAATCACATGTATTTTTAGCAACGTGTTTGTCTTGAATGTTTTATTTTTACGCAGCGTTTGTTTCCGCATATCATAACTTGAGCTAAATGAATAATGTTTATGATTACATGTGTGACAATCAAAAATTGACCTGTAAAGAATTATTGAAACGGTGTAAAGAAATTATTTTGAATGCTTCTGCATATTTTAAGGAAGAGAAACGTATTGTAATGTTTTTATTTACTTGGGTGAAGAGTAAAAATCAAAGAATTATTATTCATTAAATGAAAGTTTATTAAATGGCAAAGAAATATTAAAAAGATAATGAGGGTAGAAAAAATTCCTGGATGTTAAGTCAAAAACTTTTATTTTAGGCCTCGCCCGGTTTCGACACCAGCAGTGCCTTCTAAAGAATAGCGGAATTTATAAATTTGTCCTTCGGAACTCTACAAGTTAGAACCATATGGTTGCCGTAGGATGCAAATATATATATATATATATATATATATATATATATATATATATATATATATATATATATATATATATACATATATATATTTTTAAAAAAATCTAAAACACAGTATCTTTTGACATCAATAATTTTGTTATTTAGTTATTATCTTTTATCCGCTGGCGCTCATTGTGATGTGTTTAAAAATACATTTATTTTCACATTTTTCTAATAACATGTGTTTTATAACTCTGTAAATTTTCACGTAAGTGAGGACCTGTTGTCTTCATATATTCATTAACTAAATGCCATCATCACATTGGAATCCCATTTTTAGAGAAATTTGACTTTATTTATAAACTTATGCACATAATGTTTTGCTGCACAGCAAATTTTTGAAAGATGTCCAATTAAGGTCATCTACGAATTGAAGGTACATAAGATGTTACTGTAAAACATGAGCGTACCCAGGGGGGGGGGGGGGCAGATGGGGGCAGCTTTAGCCATTTATTATGAAATTTCTGAACTAAGCTCTGAATTCTGAATATGAATATGGGATTCCAAGTTTTTAAATTTTTTAATATGTTAATCTGTATATAAAAATCTTAGACCCGTATTTACACCAGAAAAAAATATTAAAATTTCAATAACTGAGACTCGAGAAAATGGACGGCGCGAGTGATGTCATCTACACCTAGAACACTCGTTTCTATACTTCATTCAACGAGAGAACGTAATCGCAACATAAATCATAACTGGGAAATCTTGAATTACTTCTAAATAGAAGTAGAACATACTTAAGTATTTGACGTGTTCATTAATGTTTCTGTTTATTTAATACTATCTATATTTGAAGAATATTTCAAGGAGAATAGAATATTTCATTTATTCTACCAATTATTCTTTTATATTACGAAATTTTATTCGCATAATACAAAATTTTATATTCAAATAAAAATGAAATAAGATCACTCGTATATCACAAAACAGAAGGATATAAAAACGAATTATATACCAAAAGAAAAGTGAAAAAGAAAGAGAATTCACGGCTGTTTATTTAATGAGCGTATAAATTATTTTTACAAGGTATATACTTAGAGATAATTTTTTAGGTTTGTAACATATGTCGTTATTCTTTATGATATGAAATAAAATGTCCAGATTTACAGAAGAATATATTTATATAGGTGAAAGATAGAATGAAATTTTTGAGCACAATAAAATTTTATTAATGTAAAGATATATGTAGATAATATGGTTTTATGATTCTATAATGGTACCTATTAATTTTTTGTTGCAGCGAATATTTGAGTTCATATTATCTGCATAAATTATGAAAATGTATAATATTGTACACTGTAGGAAGAGTCAAATGAAAACCCTGAAAGTATGCTAAAATTTAGAAGCACCGCGCGATTGTGCTGGAAGTAGGCAACAATAATAAGAATGGTTTGAAAAGTAGCCGACAGGTGGCAGAACCAAGCTGAAAGATTACACGAAGAGGTAGGATGTGGGATAGTAGTGTAAAAATGACGGTTTGAAATTTAGTTCATTTGTACACTTGTTGAAATGACAAACATGTATCACTAAACTGTACATTCACTCATTAATGAACGTCGATGGAGTTGATACCTTCACTATCACTACTCAAAAAATCTGATGTGGCCAACACCAAACCTCCCGCTATTTAATTTTTATTAATTTAAAAATACATACTTACATTTTTAGTTATTGCGGAAAATGTATTAAGATCCATTCCATATAACTATGGTTCTATTTACTATTTTCTTTTTAAAACGTTACTGTTACTAATTTGAAATGATTAGTTCTTTCACAGTGACATTTATTTGTCAGTTACATACATTTGAGATATGAACTATGTAACCAAGGAGTTTTGCTTGTTTAAAGCGTAGGTTCCGGGATTAAAATTGTAGATCATTTTATAAATTTATCCATATATAGAAAAAGTATTTATACAAATCTATATACAATTTAATTATCTTTAATTTTTGTAATAACACAAATCTTGGAAAAATAACATTTGAAGGCATTTTTCGAAGAAAATCTATTTTGAGCTTCAAGTAAAGTGGCATTTCTGGTTATCTGATATACACCAAAATCTAATGGTCTCTTCCCATATTAGAATAAGGTAGAAATAAAAGGTTTTCAAATTTTCTGAGATAGAGTGGAGGATCCACACACACACGCACGCACGCTCTCTCACTCACTCACGCACGCACGCGCACTCATTCACTCACTCACTCACACTCACACTCCCACTCACACACACACTACACTCACACTACACTCACACTGCACTCACACACACACACACTCACTCATTTACACACACACACACACACTCTCACACACACTCACTCACTTACACACACTCCACACTCACACGCTCACACACACACACTCACACACTCACGCACGCACGCACGCTCACTCACTCACTCACTCACATTCACATTCACACTCACACACTCACACACTCACACTCACACTCACACTCACACACTCACACACACACACACTCACTACACTCACTCACACACACACACTCTCACACACACTCACACACTCACTCACTTACACACACACACACACTCCACACTCACACGCTCACACTCACACACGTACACACTCACACACACACACACACACTCACACATTCACACAATCACACACACTCACTCATACACACACACACACACACACACACACACACACACACTCACTACACACACACACACACACACACACACACACACACACTCACTCATACACACACACACTTACACACTCACACACACACACTCACTCACATTCACACTCACACACTCACACTCACACACTCACACTCACACACACACACTCACACACACACACACACTCACTTACACACACACACACACTCACACGCTCACACACGTACACACTCACACACACTCACACATTCACACACTCACACTCACACACACTCACTCATACACACACACACACACTCACACACTCACACACACACACTCACGCACACACTCACACACATCTCGTGAAAATGTTAAAATTGGATTCTAGGGACCTTAAAACGTGGTCATTTACCAATATATCGATATGCGATTTTTAGCACGATCCCTATACCTTCCTTAGCAAGGGCAGCGGGAGGTAAAATGCTGCCATTTTCACACTACTACCCTCGCCCTCGTATAGCACTCCAGTTTAGTGCTGCCACTATTCGGACTAATTTTGCCGCACTTTTAAGGTTTTCATTTTAACTCCATAGCGTATTTTCAAAATTAGGTACACATTAATAATTTTACTTAAAAAGGTGTAATAAACAAAAGTCCACCAACCCTAGTAGCTTAGTGGGCCACGTAGTCGACGCACGTCCTAAGGGTCCCGGGTTCGAATCACAAGTAAAGTATGGATGTTTGTGTATCATCTCATTTTCATCATTGCAACGTGTACCATGCCTAGGATACAAATATAACACGAACAATTTACTCACCCGCATTAATTAAGATTGTACATCTTGAATGCAATAAATAATTATTATTATTGTTAATTATTTTGTTACCAAACGCTCAAATAGCACGATTAATATTTGGGTGACAACTAATGGGGTATGTGGCTAAATTTCGATTTTTACACATATGATAGTAGACAAAAAATAGTGGCCTGTATTCAGCATGCGTACTTAAATTTAAGTTCGCTTCCCTAAACTATTTAAGTACACCGTCATAAATTTTGTGTATTCAGCGTATGTACTTAGCGCTAAGTATCCTTCCCTATCCCCTTAAGATGAAATTGTTTAGGATCAAAATTTAAGAACAATGCCTAGCGTTTTTATCATCATATTTAACCACAAACAACCACAAATATGGCATATATGTTAGTTAAAATGTCATTGATGTAAGAGAGATATTTTAAATATCTAAATGAATTACCGCAACGTAATTTTAAAAAGAGAATTAATTTCTTACAAGATTTTAAGGATGTAGAATTTAAAAATAAATAAATATTATGTATTAGCCGTAAAGTCTTTATGGCACCACAATGAACTTTGTAGTACATAACCTAGAAGTGTCACTCTTCAAACCTCTAGATACGTAGTTTTTTCCATAAACAACGCTAAGCTTAATTTTGGTAGTCGTTTGAAGTAAGTCAACAGTTTTTAAAAAATGGATAAAAATGAGTTTAGAGCAGTGATAAAACATTTTAAATGAAGCAGTGGACAGCCGCGCAGATCAAAACTGAGTTAGACGAAGTTCATGGGGACTCAGCTCCTTCGTTGAAAACTGTTTATTTTTGGATAAATGAATTTAAACGTGGCCGAACCTCAACTCAAGATGAAACGCGCACTGGACGCCCAATTGAAGTCACCACATCAGATATGGTAAAAAAAATCCATCATATGGTTATGGAAGACCGCCGATTAAAAGTGCGTGAGATTGCTGAGGCCGTAGGCATCTCTACTGAACGAGTGCATAACATACTGCATGAAAAATTGGAGGTCAAGAAGGTGTATGCGAGATGGGTGCCACGATTATTGACTCCCGACCAAAAACTCAATCGAAAAGACATTTCAGCGCAGTGTCTTGCGATGTTTAATCGGAACCCGCAAGAATTTTTGCGTCGATTCGTGACCATGGACGAAACCTGGATCCACCACTATACACCCGAGACAAAGAGACAGTCGAAACAATGGATACTGCCTGGTGAAAGTGCGCCAAAGAAGGCGAAGACTGTTGCCGGCTGAAAAGGTTATGGCCACAGTCTTTTGGGATGTTCAAAGAATTATCCTCATCGATTATTTGGAAAAGGGTAAAACCATCACAGAAGCGTACTATGCAACGTTATTGGACCGTTTCAACGCCAATCTAAAAAAATAAACGGCCAATTTGACGGGATGAAAAAACTGGAATCTCGTTAAACCAAGTGTGTAGCCCTTGAAGGAGACTATGTTGTGAAATAAGGGTGAATTAAAAAAACAAAAGAATTTACAGCTTTTTACCGGACTTATCAAACGACCCTCGTATATATGTATATATATATATATATATATATATATATATATATATATATATATATATATATATATATATATATACAGGCTGTTCATTTTAAGTGGTACACTATTGCTATCTCGAGAACTATAAGACCTACGAAGTCGGTTAAATTAGCAAACAATTTCTATTTTATAATTTTCTATACACTATATACTCTATTATTACAAAATATTTGAGAAAAATGCAAAATTAATAATGTATCATTTTTATTTAAATATCACTATACAAAGTGCGCTATGGAAAAAACAAATTAATTGAAGAAACAATTACAAAAACTTTTATAATTTTGTGAATAATTATTACTTAAACAAGATAAAATACATATGAAGACACAAATAATTTTTAAAAATTTGTTTTTTCCATAGCGCTCTTTGCATAGTCATATTTAAATAAAAATTATACATTATTAATTTTGCATTTTTTGTAATAGTAGAGTACTACATATAGATATTGTTGAATACAGAAGAAAATACTGAATCGAATAAATAAATAAAAAAAATAGTTTGCCATTTAAAATAAGAAAGTAGCACCCCGTATTTTGAGAACCACTGGTTTAAAAAAAATCTTATTTCGCTCATTAAAGTAGTCTTATAAAATAGAAATTGTTTACTATTTTAACTGACCTCGTAGCTCTTATAGTTCTCGAGATAGCAATAGTGTACCACTTAAAATGAACTCCCTGTATATGTATATATATATATATATATATATATATATATATATATATATATATATATATATATATATATATATATATATATATATAGAGTTAAGTTCGATCCCGAACGGCTCTAAAATTATTTCGAATTTAAATGGAACTAAAGTGACCCTTGTGCGCGCTTCACGCCAGCAATGACTGCCCGTCTGGTGACGCCTGGTAAACGCAAAAACAGAATAAAAATTGCTATGTATTTTGTATTTTCATACCGATAATAATGTAATTAAAATTTTATTTTTATTATAGATCTGAGATATTCAAAATATAAAGATTAGAGCAGAATGTAGCATGGCTTACTATAGCTATGATATTCTTTTATAAAAAACAAGATGCAGGTATATTTGTAGGTACCATACATTTTCATTAAGAACTTGGCAGTTTCTGTGTTACTCATTGCATAAAGATTAAGTTTATTGAACAATAAGGCAAAATAGAACCGAATTGTTAATTTTTCCATTTTTTTATAAAATTCTTAAATTAACAAGTTAGAATGTTAAAATCCAATATGAATTTTATAATAAACAAAAATAATTTTAAATGAAGTAAGTACCTAATATTGTTATTTTTATGGTGGATTCATAAAGGAAAATATAACAACATATTTCTTCTGTTACAAATGAATTACTCCTATTTTAAATTTTCTAATACCTACAATTTATGTCGAGAGGCGATATACAAAATTAAGATCATAAATAAGATGTCCCACTATTTGTTTTTGAGGTATAAAATTATCAAATGATTTATTTTAGTTTTGGGAATTTCGCTTTAACCAATCAATATTTTAATCTAAGAAAGCATAATCTCAAAGCTTTAAATCTTCAATAAATCTAATACATCAATTCAAAATGTAGTCTGATCTTCAAGTAAAATAAAATGACCCTAAAACTGGTTTGCGAGGATATAAAACCCCGTATGAACCATTTCCAAGCTACAAAGTAAAAATAAATACAGCAGTTCTGCACAAAATAGCTCGTTAACATTCTCCATCTACACAACCAGTAGTGGTGTGAACAAAAACCTTATCTCCTTTCTATTCCCTTTACGTGACTGCGTATTATGTAGGATACTATTTCACTAAGTTCCAAACTTGTACTACTTCATTGCCTCACATTTCAAATTCCAAGTTATTCATTTTGGAATATTTATTAAATATCACAAATATAATTTTTTAACTGATTTGTTAATCCGTTACTTATGTTGTTTATTTAGAAAATTAGGTAAACGTAACTACATCAGATGTCCCAGTATTTTGGAGAAGGCAGTAAGAAATACGTTCTGGATGATTACGGTGGAATGTTTGAATAAACTATTTTTATTCCTTTAATTAATGTGATTAGTTTGTCATCAATTGAATCCTCTTGGAACGAAATTCCTTAAATCTATTTTGTTTTCAGAACCGCGAAAAAACTTTAACCTACTACTGGTGACTTGGTGCCTTTATGACACCAAATGTTTTTATATTTAGAACGAATTGTATTAAAGCTACGATTCCGTGGCTCTGTTTACCCTTAAATTAGGTGGTGTTCACTCGTTTCACTTGTTTATGACTAAATTAGTTTGTTTTTATAAGTTCCATTTTAATTTAATATTTTGTGAGGGTCACAAAGGCACCACGTTACCGTTTGCGTTACAATTTTAACTATGGGTTGTAGTTCTAAAATAATACGAAATCGGCTAATTTTATAAAATTTCTTTCAATAACCAGAAGAGGACCGTATGAATATTATGTAAACCAAAAACTTCCAAGAGAATTATGCGACACTGTAGAAAAATTAATGAAAATATCTGTGATTAAAGAAATCGTCCCGCAGATCCGCGTAACAAAAGGAAAAGATGAGGACTCGAAAGTACAAATGATTGCTGAGAAAAAAAATTGCAAAAACTATATGGAATATTTTTTTTTATTTTTACATATTTTATTTAGAGTAATTTAGTTCAGTGTTACTTTTTTTTTATAATTAACCCATGTATAATCTTTACAAAAATATTTTCAGTTTTAATAAATAGCTACAAAAAAAAGTTTCAAGTAAAGTAAACCGTTGCATTATGCAACACAATTTGTGCATCTTTTATTTTATCTTAACCATTATCTTTTTTAGAAAACATAATAGTATATTATGATATAAGTGTATAAGCTAGCCTTTAAAGCACGCACGACAAGTTTAAAGCCGCGACGCGTAGCGGAGTGGCTTTAATGTCGTAGTGCTTTAAAGGCTAGCTTATACACGTGTATCATACGCTATTTTTTATTATAAATGCATCATAACCATTTAAAACTGAAAATTATTGCAAATCATACGGTTTTGATTTTTGATCCAGTGAGTTTAAGCGTTTCCAAGGAGACAGTTAGCAATTATTCGTATTGTTTAAGTTGTCAACAAGTCAATATTTTTTCACGTGATTGTGAGAGTGAGAAATGAATGAAATTAAAGAATTAGCTGAACAGGCGGAGTTAAGATTAATTCCGCCTAAATCTAAAGACGCGTATTATAAGGAATACGAAAAATTAAATAAATGGATGGAAAATAAAAATGCCGTAACTGTGGATGAAACACTCATGCTGGCCTATATGAACCAAATGGTATAACGGTAACTTGTGAAATTTATTGTACTTATTTTGTGTTTCGTTATAGTCAAATCAGTATAAACCTTCATCATTATGGTGCATTCATTCCAAATTACAAGCAATGCTAAAACTTAAGAAAGGAGTAAACATAGCTACTTTTCATAAATTGCATGCTTTCATGAAAAGCGTTAATAAAGGCTACGAGCCGAAAAAATCTTTCGTATTTTCGGAAGAACAGTTAAGGAAATTTTTTATTGAAGCCCCAGATAATACCTACTTATTTTTGAAGGTAAGCGCGAGATTATGATATTTTTTACAAAATTTATTAAATATTTTATTTTAAAGGTGGTAGCCATATGTGGAATATTTGGCTCATGCAGGAGATATGAATTATGTGATTTGCGCCTGTCTGATATTAAAAAAGAAGGTTCTGTTTTAATTATAAAAACCAATAATAATAATTGTTTTAGTTGTTATTCATATTAATTGTCATTTTTCGTTACCTAGGTAACTCAAAAATTTAGCGTGTTTTTATGGTCGATTTAAACACGCTTTGGCGTGTTTTAAAGAGGGATTATGATGCATGTATAATAAAAAATTATTTATTTGCATTTCCCTATTTAAATACACTGTATAAAAGCATATTTATAACCTAGATGTAATAAATTCTGTCTGGTTATATTCTTTAACTACCCGATAAACTGTAGATTCTGCTATTATAATATAATATAATCTTATATTGTACAAGAAATTTCATTTACTATTCGCAATCGAAATTAACGAAAGAGGCGCTGATTTTCAAAACAAGATGGCCGCCATACGATGGATTTGACATATGACAGTTCATATTGTTCACTGCGTTTCGTTGACTGTGTGTACAAACCGAGTTTAAAACCTTATTTTATATGAAGGCGATAAGTTAAAATATTTAATTATTAATTACTACACTACTCACTCAGCTGTCACTTATTCAATATGGCGCTTGTACGATTGCTTTTCGTAGTACTGATTTGCGTCACTAGAGGGAAATTTTTTATCTACGATTGCGAATAGGTGTCATATTCTTACCGCGGTATTTTTCAGAATTTTTAGCTCCTAAAAGAACTGATTTATTTTAAAGTCACAGAAACGCTAAAACACAACACTTCAAAACTTATTACAGCTAAGCTAATACATCAAATGTAAAATCTATGTAGTGTAAATTTGACGATGCACTAGCCAATGAGAAGCATCAGTTTTGGCGGTTTTAATTTAAATTACTTTTCGTAGTTTAAAAACGGGGTATAGACAAATACAAAATATGGAAACTATTTTCTTTTCCTATTTCGCGTACACAATGCTTAGTTTTCTACTCTCGCCCTAAAATACAATTTTCTGGTTTGTTTTCCATGCTGAAAGCGACAAAATTTTGCAGCATGTTTCGATATCTTAGCTACAAATTTTAATTAAGAATGGCCGCGTTCAGCAAGATCTAGCGCATCTAGAAGTCTAGCGGGATGTGATGTCACAGTGTAGTGTCAAATTGATAACTGTCACATGTCATTTTTAAGCATATCAGGTGTCATTACTTTTCCGTTGCTTTATACTTGAGAAAATATAGCTAGCCGTGTCTACCATTTTTATTTAGTGGTCTAGAACTGTCATTTATAACAGGTAGAAGAAATTTCATACCCTGTGACTATAAAGTAAAAACCATGAAAAGGATTCATTTTATAGAATGTTTGTTATCATAGATACGCATCACAAATACAAAAATTGACAATAAATGTTTTTGTCAAATGTTTATTGAAACTGTCAATATTACCAACCTTATTGATATTTTAATATTTCTTTCAATAATAATTTTGAAGTAAAATTAAAATAACGGGAAATAGGAAAAAAGTCTGAAAAACACGTATTACAATGTCCATTTGTAACACTCGTACTTTGCGTAACTTGCCTACGACTTGATTATACAAACTGTAGTCCTATTACATTAATGATCATTGTAATACTTGTCTTTCAATATACTATTTATATGAGGCAGAGTCAAATGAAAACCTTAAAACTATGTGATTACCCTAACTCGCCTTCGGGCTCGTAGGGCCATTCACAATACGTGCGTTAATAATGTCTATACCCCACTTATATCGTAAATTACTATTACATCCTGCATTTTTTTAATTGAAGATACGGTAACAATTTAATAAAAATTTTATATTATAGAAATATAACATAAAATTAAAATTTCAATTTACATAATATATCAATATGTTATCAAATATTTTTAGAGTTTAGAAATTATTGTATTAAACAGTTTGTCAAATTTGATGTCGTGTCTTTTGGTTCAGTGAATAGCCTATATTAAAATGCAACATATGCTTTATCACTGTCATAGTTTGGTTAGACACTACCGTCAAAAAAGGCAGCAATGTAATATTTGTTCATTTTAAAATGCAACATTATAAATAGTATTGCAGCATAGGAGATACCTCCAGAACACATCATAAATGGTGTCAATGCTTTCTACAACCGACTATGATATTGCCTCAGTGTGAATGGAGGTATTTTTGAACATTTATTAAATTAAAATTACGAATTTTTGTAAGCGTAATAGTTTGTTAAGATGTGCCACATTAAAGTTTTGTTTTTTTTTTGTTAATTGTATGTGGGCTAATTTATTGGAAATTAGCATTGATAATATATAAATACAAATTTTCTATGTTGCATTTTAAAATGGACATTGCTGTCATTTTTTGACAGTAGTGTATTCGCTTCGGGCATGTCTCTGGTGGGGATCGCTGTTACGACGCCAGCGCTCGACATAGGGAAAAGTATCAACTATTGTTGGACGTTGACCGTTGAACGATATTGTAAGACTGGATGACTGCCAAGGCATTAGACCGCTTTGACATTTACTAGGGCCGGCAAATAAAGAAGGGCGTCAAAAATTGAAAACTACAATATATAATTATTTATATTATTAGTCATTTTCATTATTGTAATAAAATTTTATTTATTGTAATCAATAATTTTCTTGTTGTAATCAAATCTTTCTTTCTAAACTGAAGAGCTATAAGATAAACCCCTGTCTTAACATGTTATGAATTATTTGCAAATTACGGGGCCCTTTGAAGCTAACGAGGATCACAAAATAAAGTCTGAAACATGAGTTCAATTATTTGCAAATTTGTTGAAAATAGAACAAATATTCCATTATTCAAGTACCAGAAAAACAGACGATAATTAAAAATTCAATACTAGACTAATAAAAATATGAAAAAAGCCTTACTAAAGTACGGTATGACTATGAATTTACCATCAGAGATGTAAATGTTTTCGCTGTGCTATTTGATCGGCGATTATTTATTAAATTTTACATATATATATATATATATATATATATGAAAATTTTTAATCAGATATATATATATATATATATATATATATATATATATATATCTGATTAAAAATTTGCCGCCCCCGAAAATTTGCCGCCGTAGACACGTGCCTACTGTACCTATGCGTTAATCCGCCACGCAGAATGTCAGAATCACAGTAAGAATGACAGCTAGTATTGCTAGTAGTTACATAAATGAATGTCATAATTTTTCATTCAAAATAAACTACATGAAATCATATTTTGAAATTTTGAATGAAATATAATGATATATGATATCTATGTACATAAGTACCACAAAATACTAGTTGTCATACTGACCCGGGTCCCACATGACAAGTTATAAAAGTATTATATTACAATATTCCTAGTAATTGTATTCAACTACTTACATCGAATTGAACTTTGTATGGAGGAGATGATACTGAAGTTTGACGTAGTACCTACGAAACTTTGTATAACACTCATTCCATTGGTATATTTCTTTTCAACACAATAAACATGTTTCGATTCGATAAGTAATTTTGCTTTTTTTTACAGTTTCAGATGTGAAATTTATCGAATGCTTCACTTTTTCAAAGCCTGTTCGTATTATTTTATCCATTTTTACCTCTCGCTAAGAGAGGTATTATATTCATGCTAAAAATCGCATATCCAGATTTTAGTGAATAAGCACGTTTTAAGGTCTCTAGAACCCGATTATAACATTTTTACGATGATGTCCGTATGTGTGTGTGTGTGGATGTTGGATTCACCATAACTCAAATACTATAAGACTTACGACATTTTTAACTACGGATTCCTCAATCTAACAATAATGGGAAGAGTCGAGTCAGTTTTGGTAACAATTGGACAACCGGAAGTAGTAGTTACAAGAAAAAAATCATCTAAATATTATTTATCGAAAATTTATGTAAATACTTATATTAAAGAACGTTAAATTCTTTATTCGATAAATATAAATTCATTATTATATCTTCTATAGATTTAGAGATAAAGAAATGCATATAAAATAATTTGATGTAAAAATTCTTAGATCAAACTACTTCAAGGCAAGAAATTCAAATGTTTGTAATTCACACATAAATGTCACTGTCAAAAATATTTGTATGCCACTGTCAAAAATATTTGTAATCATTATGAAGTCAACAACGCAAAAGAATATACCTAAAAAAGAATATAAAAGGAATTTGCGAAAAAATGACGAATAAAAGAAAAAGAAAAGGAAAGTAGAAAAAAAATTCAGGATATCGAATATAAAGAAAATGTATGTATTGTACATAATTTATATTAAAATATTTATTTTGTAGTGAGACATGAATATGTATTTGTATTTAAATAGTTATTTGTATCACTAGTCCAGAAACTGAATATTTGCGAGAACGAGTTTATTTTGACAGGCCGAGCTGAAAGCGAGGCCTGCAAATACGAGATCTCGCAAAACAGTTTCTGGGCGTGTGATACACAAGATTTTTTGTGCCGACATCTCCATAAATTCTTCGTATATTACTCAACATTTTATTCTATTTTACATAACCTAAAAGAATGAACATATATTTTTATCAGTTTTGCATTGCAAGTTTAAATATAATTACTTACATGTGAGCTTAAAATACGTAATTATTTTATATTTATTGAAAATATATCATACAAACATTAGTTATATATATTTTATTTACTTTCGCATATTTTCAATGACAGATAGCGGAAACTCAATTGTATCACGCGAAGTTAGTTGTAGTTACAAAACAAACGAAACAAATTGGTCCTAAAGTTGAAACTTATAATTAATCTATACGAGATGACAGCAATGACAGCATATTATTATTTTTCTGACAAAATTTAGTTATTTAAATTACAATAATTAAATATTTAGCCCTAAAATTTGAAACATTTTGCTAATTCTTGTGTTGAAACTAATCTTAAATTGACATATCACCAGAACAGTAATGCCAACTCCTTTTGCTGGCCTAGGTCAGCAACAGCGCATTTCTGGACGATTTTGAGTTCTGTAATACTAGTCAAAATGGACGGAGGTACGAAAAATATTTTTCGTTTTATGCGTACAACCAGGTAAAATATCTGGCGTGAGGTTATGTGCTGGCCACATCAGATTTTTATAACTCAAAAGCTGCTAAAAACGCTAAACTATTAAGTAGTTGATAAGCGAAATGCGTTAGCCTAAGTCCAAGCAAATTTCCTATATTAACCGCTTGGCGGCGCCACATACTCCCATGCCCCGAGCGAATAACCATAGAAATGATTCACCATATGTTGCATGTTAAAATAAATTCCCTGCATATGAATATTGATATACTATAAAAAAATAATCTTCGTATATCATGGAAAATTTAAGTACAAAAACACTGCCATCTCTCACATTTGACACGTCAATGGTAACCATTAAATTTAAATATTTAAGAAGTGAGGCCAATTTGATAGAAATTAATTAGAGAATGAGCAAATATTTGAGTTAAGTTTAAAATATCTAACTGTTAGTAGGTATTTCACAAAGAGGGAGCTAAGTCCAGCCGTGTAGGCTATACTTACATCCAAGCACTTATACCTTAGAAACCGATACCTTGATAGTAAAATAAACATACATCCTTTCAAACAATGTCCTATGTCATAGAATGTAATGGAGATTACGTCAAAAAATGCATACGTATGTTTGATATTTCTTTAATAAATCAAAATGTAAGTAATATCTTACTGTTTTATATTCACAATCGCAAATACTCAAATAACAGTATGTATAATCAATTTAACAAGTTTGTGCAAAAATTTCGAAGAAAACATTCATGTCTGTTTACTCTCAAAAACGACAATCCAAAATAAATCAATAAATGTATGATTGAAATTTCAAGTAATTGTAAGCACTTAATTCTACACCAACAGGGAGAACTTTTAATACAATTATTATCATTTTTCATTAATTTTCGTCTTGTGGTGTTCAGAAGTTCCGAGCTCAATAGGTAATAAAGAATTTAATAAAATTCTAGAAAACAACGTTTCATAATAAAGAGTTAGACAATTTTTCTGTTTTTATAAAATTAAATTCTTTTGTGATATTGCCTGGGTGCTAATAAAGTTTAAGTATTTAATTTCAAAAATTCGTTATACTTATTCTACTGCAAGAATAATGATTTAATGACTGTTTTAAAATGTTACTAAATTATATTCGAAAGTACTTTAAATATCATGAAGTAATTTTTAAAATATATACAGGTGTTCATGAATACGTGTTACAAATTCATAGGGTATGTAGGGGATGCAAAATAGACTAGATTTTACTATTAAAACTCATATCCAGAAAGATACCGGTTTCGAGCTACAGGCTCTTAAATGAATAATTATCTTCCTTAATTTTAGTTGGCTGTGGCTGTTTATTTTAACTTCTAGCATTGCATTGTGCAAATCTAAATAAATATATGAATGGTAATAGTAATTAACGTATCAAGGGTGTTATAAGGACAATAACGCCTGAGATCAACACTGTACTTTTCGAGGGCCTCTGGCCCGAGATGCGTACGTTGACCGAAGGCGTTATTGTCCGTTTAACGCCCGTGATGCGTTCAACGTTTAACGTCCGGCTATAATTTTTAATATTCTACGGATTACGGATCAGAAAGTTTTAACAAAATTTACGGAGCAGGTAGGCTATGAATACTTCTGCTTGTTTTTTAGGCTTTATACCAGTATCAATATCATTTTATTGTCAACATTGCCATAGCAACATCTCATAACACGCTCTAGCGTGTTATTTGGTATATAACAACCCTGAAAGCAGGGTTGTTATGATAATAATAACATACCAGTCGGACGTTAACGTTATTAAAATACATAAAGTAATAACTGAAGTGATAAGGCACAGTCAACTAAAAGCGTTTTCCATTCATATATTTAGTTTTGTACTCAGTGCAGGCAATGACGTCATGCCCGATGCCCGGCACTTGTTGTGCGACTGCACTGGCAAGAACTGATGATTAGGGCTGGTAGACTTTGAAATATGGAAGTCGACTTTCGATTTTTCAAAATATCGATTTTTGCCGACTAGTCGAATATACAAAAAAGTCGAAATATTCGAAAGTCAAAATAATTGAAAAGGTGAAATAATCGGTTTTTATCGACTAGTCGAATATACAAAAAAGTCGAAATAATCGAAAGTCAAAATAATTGAAAAGTCGAAAAAATCGTAGTCGATAAGTCGAAATAATCTGTCTAACTAATTTCTAAATTGTCAAAAATAAATAAACTCTAAACTACGAATAAACCTACATTTTAAAAAGCTTTCAGAGCCAGAGACATAAAACAATATTTGGAATTTGGATTATATATTTTCGAAACGTGTTTAGACAATCAAAAATATTTTATCTAAATACGTATACAAAAAAAATAATAATAATAATAAGAAACTGCTAAATTGCAAGTAAATATATGAAAAATTTAAAAGCCAAATGCAAAACTTTCTTTTGTTGGTTTTTTTACCTTCCGTCACCTTTAGGTAAGGAATGTATTGTCTTTGGTCAAAAAATTCGGTGGTGAGTTTTTAATGAATAAGCACGTTTTAAGGTCCCTAGAATACGATTTTTCTATTTTTACGATGATGTCTGTATGTATGTATGTGTGTGTGTGTGTGTGTGTGTGTGTGTGTGTGTGTGTGTGTGTGTGTGTGTGTGTGCGTGTGTGTGTGTGTGTGTGTGTGTGTGTGCGTGTGCGTGAGTGTGGGTGTGGGTGTGTGTCAGTGTGTGTGTGTGTGTGTGTGTGTGTGTGTATGTGTGTGTGTATGTGTGTGTGTGTGTGTGTGTGTGCCAGTGTGTGTGTAACAAAATTTTCGTCTACGATAACTCTAATACTGCAATTCCAAAAATTATAATTCTTTCGTATTTGGTTCAAATAAATTATTATATATCCAATAATAATGAAATAAATTTAACGCAATTAAAATAATTTTTAACGTAAATAAATGCATAGTTCTCATAAAGTAGAAGCTATAATTGATCTCAATATATATTTATTTGAGACAAATAAATGCTTCAAATAAATTATTACATTGCTTCAATTGTAGATATATTTGGATCTATTCAAGCTTAGGATTTATTTGTAACAAATAAATTTACAGTTCACGTAATTATATCTTTTTCTCAGTGTAGGTTATGGATCTACCCTGTTTATCACTTGCGTTCTTAAAATATCAATTCTGGTAGCTATAACCTGATAAAAAGCTGTTTACCGGTAACAGTTCACCGGTAGAAGTTTCGTAAATAGGTACCTCATATAACTGACGGAAGGTAATGTGCTGGCCACATCAGATTTTTTTTGCATAATATACGCTGCGTTGACTTTTGTCCTGTAGATCTTCAAAAAACAACCAAACTTTGCTTCTTCGATTCATTTTTAAGCACAACGATAATTTAAGAAGCTCAAGATATCAAGAAATACAACAATAAATAATATTAACGTTAACTAAATCCAAACGCGTACTAGCTCTGTTCAGGCAGTTTAGTAGTAGACAGACGTCGCGTCGTGCGTCGTTTTCTCGCAGTTTACGTAAGAACAGCATGAAAGATTACGGCACGCGTATATCAACAAACCACAAAAGAACACAGGCCACACCCCACACCATCACCATAAACACACAACTGACTTGACATCTGACGGTTCAACTTGAAATGAAATATGTAAAATAATTTAGTCTAATCGAAAATGAAATTTGAAATTATCTAACAAGTTGAAATAATTTTGAAGTTCAAATAGTCTAAATGTCGAAATAGTATAAGAGTCGAATTGAACTAAAAGTCGAAATAGTGTAAAAGTCAAAATAATCTAAAAGTCGAAATCATAAATATGTCGAAAAAGTCGAAATGTCTATAAAGTCGAAGTCGAAATATTCTATATTCGACTTATCGACAGCAATTTTTTTTAAAGTCGATCGACTTTTTTTGAGGAAAGTCGAGTAGAAGTCGATATATCGATTTTTTTACCAGCCCTACTGATGATCGTAGTAAGTGTAAGAAAGTGCGCACTGAATAAGTTTCAGTCCACTCGAAAAGATTAAATGGAACATGTAAAACTCTGTCAGTACGCATTGATAATATAAATGGAAAACGCTATTAACTTAAGGTACATAATTACACTTAATAGTCTGCATCACTAAAACAGTACATTTCCGGATATTTTTTTATTAGTAAAAGTTAATCTATTTTGCTTCCCCTATGTTTCTTGTAAATTTGTAGCACGTATTCATTCACAACCTGTATATATGAAAATTATTTGTGAATAGAAATTTAAAGATATTGGATCTAGGAAAATTTTTCAAGAGTAATTTTTCGAGAAGAATTTTCCTCTAAGAATTTTCTTAGATCCCATAAATATTACATTTGCATGATAAAATGATGCAGTATTGCATAGCTAAAGGTTGTGTGAGTGAGGGGCAGATTCCTGGAATAACATATCAAACGTAAGTAAAAGTTCTATGTTTGGATAGTATAAAATTGATATTTTTGTGGAAAACTATTCGACAGTAGAGTATTGCGGCAGTAAAAGTTATAACGAATGCTTAAGAATGGTAGATAGTCACGTAACACATTAATTTCGCGTTAAATTGTCCCCAAATATATGCGTGTCTCTCATATTTAGTATTTAGTCCATTTGAATTTCGAACCAAATTGTCCCTGAAACTAATGTCATGCGCGAGATCCTAATGTGGCATATCTGTTGTCTCCATCCGTCTATATGTTATTATACGTCTGCTTATAGTACGTATGCGTGTTCCAGTCAATAATATAATTCAGTGTGTCTGTCACAAGCCCGGGATACGCAAATGGCGGATACCGAGGGATAGCATTTTAATTTTACTTCCATGCAAGAGATGGCGACATTAGTATCATTAGCTTTTATTTGTTTTTCCTTCTATTTTGTCAGTACATTTGACATTTATTGTCATTTAGAATTGACACGATGCATTCTGTTCTTATGTTTATGTTTGTTGTGCCTTTCATTTAATCGTTTTGAGCTGCTATTATTTGTATTTGCATTAGGTTTTTTATACTGCATAATTAATTATTAATGTGTGTATGTGTGTGGGTGTGCGTGCCCACGCGTGTTTATGTGTAAATGTGCGTGTGACCATTTTTCCTGTATCGATCCAATACTACAATTCTAAAAATTATAATTCTTTCTTATTACTCTACTATACATAGTATGTTCATATTATAATGTTACCGGAAGCTTTCTCTATGGAATTTGTACAAAATACATAGAACTGACGCAATATAATGTGCTGCCCACATCAGATTTTTTATATTAGGTATTATTTACGAAATACGAGCCCTGCGTCAAAAGAATTGGCCGATTATCTGCGTACAAAGCAAATTGGCACACCCAACAATAGGTAATATGCCATAGGTAATGTATCAGTATATTTTTTACGATATAATTTATTGTTTACACTTATTCAATTACTATTCCTAAACTTATTTTTGTGTTATTAGGATTAATTTATTGCTTAAATTAAAACGCAATATCATTAATGAATGTAAAGTAGCCTTGATAATCTTGATATTTAAGAAAAAGAGTGCGGATCATTTTTTTGGCGTAGGGTTCATAAATACTAAAACCTTGATCGGTGCATAGCCAGATTATTCCTGTTTAATTTGCAATTGTTACTTTTAATCACTTTGCCACAATCGCATGTAATTTTTTAATGTGACAACATGGTGTTTTCAAACCGTGAAGAATTCGACATGCTGATGGTGTTAGGTAAATGTCGTGCGCCTGAGGCTCTACGCTGAGCGATACTCTCAGCGACTTAGTCACTTGAGGAAGGTGTTTCGACGCCTAACGAATCGTGTCAAGGTCAAGATGCTGAGCAGGGATGTGCGTCTACACATAATCTGCAGGGTTGTGTCTGTAATCTATGTTACGTAAAATACGTTTTTGTCTTTTTTTAAATGTACCATCAAGGAAAAAGAAACAACTTATAATTTAATAAATGAAGTTTTAATATAATTATTTTATTTTATTTTTGCTTAAAAAAGGACAAATATATTACTATTGCTGATTAATTCATAAGGTATATATGTATGAGCTATTGAAAGTAGTATACGATGTCACTTAATTGAAAGAATGAAGCAAGTTAGCATTTTACGTTGTACCCAATAGATGACACTAGTTGTTGGGCTGGGAATCGCCATTTCTTTTGGGTTGCTAACTGCTGGTAAAAAATGATGTCGTGCGCTAATAGTACATATTTTTATAAAAATGTGACTTACATCAATCATAAATACGTAAAAATATAAAACAAAAACACCTATTAATGAATAAAATAATTGTTTATTAATTTTTTTCTTTAGTAGCTATAGCAAAATTGTTTTTTCACTACTAGCCTACAAACATACCATTATTGACTTGTTATTGAGTTGTGAAATTGTTTTTCTCTACCGCTTCCTTAGCAACGCTTAACAACGGTCAATAATGAATTATTATTGACCATGGTTAATTATGCGAACTGTCACTTTTAAGAGAAATTCAAGCTTCTGAATTTATTTAACTTATTAAACGCAAAGAAAACATTATATTTAAATTTGCCGCCTAATTTCAAGTTGGCAATAGTTAAATTTCAGATTAAAAATCTTAATATTCTACGATCTTATTTCTTTTCAAATTTTTCGTGCGTTCACATTATATTTACAATGCGAAATGTTAATTTAGATATTTATTTATTGTTAAATCTATGAAAAGGTAAGTGTTTATTGTAACATTATTTCAATTATCTTACATTGTACATTTTTTTAGGGTTATAATCACATTTCTATGTAAAAACACAAAACAGGTAACATTTATTTGCTATTTATAGTTGAAATTGATAGTGAAATTGTGACAAGTCAAATTTATTGCTGCAGAACCAGCCACTCCAATCACAAAAATAGCCTAAGAAAGTATGAATTAGTAAGTTTTTGGAATTTTATTACCACAACAGGATACCTTCGTTGATAGGAAGACTTCATCTGGCGCTTCTATGAGAAATTTATTAATTTCTTCTTTAGAAAAAACAGATGACTTTTTTTGGCTTATATGTAGCATTTTGGCGCTTTAAAAATGCAAGTAATTTTGAAATGTCTATATTTTCTTTTAATGAAATAGTCGATTTCAGCATGGAAAATATGGCCCATAAACTTGAAGCCTTTTTATTGTGTGTTTGCTCCTGGAAATATACTAGGACTACATTTTCCCAGATTTTAGTCACCTTTTTTGTTAGACACCATTCTTTAAAACTTGTATACACTTTCATATAATATCGGTTTAGATTTTTCTGGCAGCAATGTATCAAACTGCACATTTTGTGCCGCTTCTTTAATTTCCGGAGGAGTACAATTTTCTGTATTACTTTCTTCAAACATGTTTACTTATTGTTACCAAAATGAAATGTCAGATATTAAAAACAAAAGAATTTTATTTCTGCCTACTTAGTTTTTATAGATATTAATAAATATTAATGTCAAAATTCTTATGTTATTATTAATATAAAATTCGTTAAATAGAATTTAGGAGCTAGTAGTGAAAAAAATAGTATATAAACCACGGTTGAGAAGATCATTATTGACCAGGCGCCTTGTATCACTCGGGCTTCGCACTCGTGTTACAATCTTGGCGCTGGGTCAATAATGATTATCTTCTCAAGACAAGAAAAATAAAATCGAAAAATTATTGGCTAATATGACATAATCTATAAATCGAGATGCGCTATTATTTGATAATATTTTTAAACAAACAATGCATACTGCTTTTTATTTAAGGTAAATTTAACTTTTTAAAATTTTCTTTCGTTTTTCTATTTCTCATTTTAATCATTGACCCACTGGACTCTCAGATTGAATAGGAAATCAGGTGTATTTCGCTAAATTTGAAAAGCACATGTGCAATATATACAAATTTTACGTAGTTTACGCATTGTCTTCATTTGACATCATTTTTTACAAGTAATCCATAATAGTTTACGCGTAGACGCACAACCCTGGTAATCTGTGATAGTTTACTTACATAAGTAAACAATCCGTAAAAATTGATGCCACATATAGACAATGCATAGATGTAGCAAGAGCTTCGGGACCTAGACATTTTTGTTAAATTATAAACGACGGTTAGATCAAAAAACTGCAATAAATAATTTGTTTTCTAACACACAAACCAATTGTTTTTTATGGGAATATTAAAAGTAAACTTCGAATTTTACTTAAAAATATCCTACCGACTGCGCCAATTTCAGTAAGAGCTTGAGAAACTAGGTTTGTGTATTAGGCAGAAAGGTTAACGTGTGGATATGTTTACTGCCAATTAATATTTACTGAAGACGAACTCTCTGATCTGCTAATATTCTGGGGGTTGACGCACTGCCTTTCAATTCACATATATTACATTAAAACAATAAAAAGCTCACGTTTATAAAAACTTAGAGTTAAACATAAAGTTACAATTTATCTATAATTAGTCGTAGTAAAAATCCCGGTTGATCAGGTCGAAGGCACAAGACAGAATACTTTTCGACTTGATGGTAATAGTTACCTAGTATCTTCTAGAGCAGGGGTCGGCAAACTTTTTTTGGAAAGGGCTAATTATAAAAATTTTAAAGATCTGGGGGCCAGACATGTTAGAATATATATTTTACTGTCCTAACGATGAATTTAATAAAAAAATTATTACTATAAATTTTTTATTCGCAAAATATTTGCAATTACAAAATATGTATTAATAATAACATGTATGTATAATATATATATATATATATATATATATATATATATATATATATATATATATATATATATATATATATATATATACTCGTACAATGGTAACTAGAAATTGCACAGTTTCATTTATTAATTGTCGGACCCCGAGAGTGTCCGGGGGTCCAGGAGTGTCCGGGCTCTTTTTTACTTAAAAAACAGCTTATGTTTCAAGACTTTAAGAGCAATTTTTTATAAATATTACAAGAGTGTAATTTTATTTGAAAATTAAAAAGTACAAAAAATAACTGCAAATAAATGTATTGAATGAGATTGTTAATTCCATAGTATGACGACGAAGGTAGCGCCACTTGCGATCATCTCTCACAACATTTCAACTCGACTATTGACCATTGCGTTAAAGCGTATAATTTAATTTAATTTTAATTTTTTAACGTAAAATAACAATATTTATCCGCGGGCCGGATGAAAATAGATGGCGGGCCGGATTTGGCCCGCGGGCCGTAGTTTGCCGACCCCTGTTCTAGAGGGGGTAGGAAAAATACGGTATCCATATTGTCCTGCATCAAATGCACGTACACTTAATATTTTTTAAGAAGATCAACAAATAAATGTCGTGAATATAGACAGAGAGACAACATTGGATGCCAATTACCACTGGTATAGTATGACAAGGGTGAACTCAGACAACAAATAGTAATAACTTCACTCTCTTTTAAGCAAAAAATTCAAAATAACTATAGTCTACATGGGTGTAGACAATATATACATTTTGATTACGTAAACTACAACATTATGTCTACGTGGCATAGATTACAGGCAAGGGCGCCCGCAGACTTTTACAAGGTGGGTCGATATTTTTGTTGTAAGAAAAAAATGCACCGCAGGCGAATTTTTGATAATTTTCAAGATCAAACGTGTTTTAATGCAAAATAAGATAATATAGAGTTCTTTACAATGAAGCAAATTTAACAAATTCTTAAAAAATTAAAATCAATATTTTATAACGAAAATGCGTATGTACGCTCTAAAAGTGTAGAATTGCCCCTTCTACTAGGCTTTATGATGCGAGATGCGAGCATAAGCAATAACTACAGAAACAGACAATCTGAAAATACAATGTTGCATTAAATTAAAATATTATATTACTGAGTAACAATATAATTTTCTATTGAACTGCTCAAAATAAAATGTATAATAATTAAATGTTAATTAAATCGCGCTCCTCACAAAATACGGCAACCCTAATCATACGTAGGTACTTTTAATATAAATAAATATGCAATGTCTATTCATTATTTACTTTTCTATTTCTTTATTTCTATATAACAGTAAAATCGATAATTGTGAAAGTTTTGAGAAGAACGTGATCATAAAATGATTAGAATAAACTACGGCATATTAAAGAAAATACAACACCGAAGATAATGTAATATAATGTAAAAATAATTGCAATACACATTCAACAGTACATAACATAATTTACTCATTCTGACACTTCAGCTACGTACTTAGTAATAGATAGTATGTAATAAATTTTTGATTAAAATATAAGAAAATATTACCAATAATTATTAAAAAATACAATGATACATTGAAATGAAAAAATGTAATTTTATTTTTAAAAGTGTATACAGTCCATAAATGAAAGGGGGGTCAGTCGACCCTTTCGACCCCCCCCCCCCCTTGTGGGCGCCTATGATTACAGGCACATCTCCGCTGGTAAGGTACAACCGAGCCACAAGATTGATGAAAAGTAGCAAATGTCAAATTAAACAAGTGAAAAACAGGAATTAGCTGACTGTTCACCGACCGAGATATGGAATATACTTCAAATATTTACATAATTTTTAGTATGTATTTATTTCGTATAAAAAAAGGTTCCATCAAAAGTTGTTTGTTTTTAGAATTCACACCAAAGATACCACACATCACCTAGGATCCTATTTTAAATCCCGATCCTGAGTGTAGTTACGCCTACTTCCGGTAGATTCCGGAAATCGAGATTGCTACTATTAAATTCTTCAGATAGGATTATTGTCATGCTAGTTTTTTCTCGAATCTCTAGGACGACGTCGTAGTTCTGAAAAAAGCCTGGGAGGAGTGGTCTGAAACAATCCTATTGGTTTGTAATATTTCACATTAGATTGACAAGAAAAGGTAGTCACAGCCACTTCTACGGATTTTATTGTTATAACTTTTTCATAATACCATACTGTTAAATGTGCTTTAACAGTACTGTATGCTCAACCGATATTTGCATCAAAACAGCCACGGCCGTTATTTTTTATAACAGTACAATTATTAAAAATCATGTGTTCCTAAAAAAATCTCAGCATCATGAAATTGTCATGAAGAGCTGTCACCTGTCAATATGCCATAGGAAATAGAATTTTAAGAACATATTTTATGTTATTATGAAAAATACTGAACGTCACACGGCTGATATACAAATAACAGACACGGTTGATTATAAAATCTCGGCTATCGCCTCGATTTTACAACTTTCAACCTCATCTGTTATTTGCTACATATCAGCCTTATGACGTTAATAACTATACTTTTACGCGCAATGGAATTAATTCATAATAGTCATGTTATTAATAACTGAAATCATATTATTGATACTCGGTTGCGACGAGACTGTCTGACCGAGTTGCGGTTCTAGTCATACCGTTTTCCGAGAAGCTTCGTACTACCCGACAACAATGCTTTCGAAGCGCGTATTTGTATTTAATACAACGCTGGACCTAGGCAGGAGTAATAACTATTTAAAAAGTGTTATTACTTCAAAACGGTTGAAGATAATACCGTAAAATTGTGAGTATGTATTTTGATAATTTAATAACATTTATCTGTAGAAGACAATTTGTGTAAAGTGATCTCTAATGTGCTTTTTATTTGTTTTGCAATAAAATACCATTTTTAATTGACCGTTGAATATTAGAGTGCTGTCAGATGTAAGTCAAGTTTTTAAAATGAGTTAGTAGCGTAATGATATTCTACGATTTTATACCTGCCGCGCGTTAAATTGAAGAATGATCTTGAACGCGCAGAATCTAAAAATGTACTAAGTACTTGGACAACTCGATAGTGAAGCAATTACATAAGTATTTTACGTTTTATCCAACACCATCTAATAATAACGCTATAACTATGGTGATTTGAAACAAATAAATTAGTTCATAAGTCACCAGTGAGCTAAAAATCATAAAGTTGCGCTGTTATTAGTAACGTGTGAGATAAACATTCATATTTTAACATTATATTTAGGTACTGTCCAAGTCTTCTCCGCAAATTTTTTTACCAAATGCCATTTCGAAATGTCAAATTAGAAAATCTTTAAAATATATTTTAAACCATTTAAATAGGTGTCATGGCTTCATGGGCTAACACTTTTCTCGCATGATTTATTTGTGACATAACACACTTCTACCATAAATAACTATTAATTAAGGCTGTAATGTAGTTATTCCCAATAAAATACGAAAAAACCTTGTTTTTTGACAAGAAATGCTGACTTAAGCTTGTAAGTTTGAACATAATTATAGACAGAATTTTATAAACAGTCGCATACAGATATTTTATCAAGGATTTTTTTTACCCACAAAGTTCTATTTTTGCAATGTATTGACATCTGGTAATTAGCCGTTGAATTTTCAATAATTATTGTGGCCATTTATTATTGTTTATAGTTTTAAATTTAATAAAATATTAATAAATTATCTTGGACTCGTAAGCAAGTAGCAATGATCATAATATAATGTTATGAAGATCATTCATATTTATAGCCAGAATTATGTAGTTAATTACATACGCTGTGAAATACAGAATATTTGTATACTTAAAATTATGTCCACGAATTTGTTCATAAAAATTTTGGTAAGAAAACTGTCCAAAATTAAAGATCGTGACGGGCTTTACTATACATTACAAAGTTTGTTCACTTTATATCAAAATCATACGTACTCTGTAATACAGAGAAACTCGAAATTAATATGACATGAAAGATTAAACTTTAATTTAATTAGTAACGTATCAATTATTTAAATTATTTTTATAGTTAAAGTAAACAAAAAATGCGAGGAAATGTAACAAATTCATGTTTTTTCATTATGTTTATTTACCACTTCAAGTTTGAATATAAATGTAATTTCATACATGGTGGAAAAGAGACTTTAATTTACTTTCATTTTGTAATAATGTATTATAACCACATATTTGTTACACAATTTGGGTAGAAATGAACCATCTCTTAGTTAAAGCTTTGGTTGAATAGATGACGTTAATATCAGATTTTACAAATACTTGTTTGTAACTCCGCCTCTTCGAAGTCATGGTGCGGTAGCAGAAAATTAGAAAGATTTTGTGATTTTTGCGGTTTCATCAATTTTTGGCAGTTTGATCTTGTTTTTTAATTGGATAATACCCTGATACTCTTATTATCCAATCAAACAACAAGATCAAACTGCTGTTATCTATCCACCATACTATTCTTTTAAAAAATCTGATGTGTCCAGCACATTACCATCTGTCAGTTTTATGTATTTTGTACAAATTTCATACATAAAGTTTCTTGCAAAAGATTCCATATTTCCAGTACATTACATTCAGTCAGTTCTATATATTTTGTACAAATTCCATACAGAAAGTGTCTTATAAGAGATTCTATATATTTCGAGTAAAATTATAACACAAGTGTACTATGTCAATTGTATTTGACACTGACATTTGTCAATAAGAATTTTCTTAATATAGGTAGTAGATGTTTCCATGGTTATACAGCACATAGCTGGCTGCTTTATGAAATTTAATTTCTTTATAATTTTTTAACTCTGTATCAATTGAATATGAAGTACAAAATGTAATCAAATCCACTGAGAAAAAGATATAATTACGTGAACTGTAAATTTATTTGTTACAAATAAATCCTAAGCTTGAATAGATCCAAATATATCTACAATTGCAGCAATGTAATAATTTGTTTGAAGCATTTATTTGTCTCAAATAAATATATATTGAGATCAATTATATCTTCTATTTCATGAGAACTATGCATTTATTTACGTTAAGAATTATTTTAATTGTGCTAAATTTATTGCATTACTGTTGGATATATAATAATTTATTTGAACCAAGTTTATATACCTACCTCTCGTAACCTGTCCACCCTAAATAAATTTAAATTGAAGGAAAACAATTAAATAAAGACCAGATATATAATTTTTTCGTACACTATATTTTTATTAACTCACAAATTACATCCTGAAGAATATTAATGTACATATAATACAAAAATATGAAAGTATAAATACACACTCTGTTTAGGTACCGGTGCATGTGCCTTGGCATAAAAGGTACACTGAAGAGTGCAAAGCAAATATCCAATACTCCACTCAAGTAGTATATTTTTCATTGTTTCGTCACCCATATTCACTACTTTTTAGTACACGAATGAAAAACAAATCGCCAGAAATGAACACTGCCAGAAATGAGCAACACCATAAACAAGATGAAACGTACAACAAATGATCAAGTCCATACAAGTCACTTCACTTAAAATCGTCATTTGACAAATAGAACATTGTTCACTCAATGGAAATATTATTTTGCCACAAATAATATTTATTTGTGACAAATAAATGTAGATTCACACAATAGAAACTATTTTTCGTCGTAATAAATATAAAGTTTACACAAATATATTATGGAATTATTTCAAAACAATTACATATTTGTAAGAAACAAGTATAAATATTTCAGAAAATTATAATTTTATTCATTAAAAATCTTATTTGAAAATACGCGATTCAAGTTGAGCGGACTCTATCTGGTGACCAAACATCGCACTAATTATGTGACGTCACAACAAGTATATTTTCCTACACTCCGTAAGAAGTAACGTTAGAATTTTAGACGAGATTTTAAAAATTCAGCAAGAATTTAAATTTATATTTATTGGCGATGATTGTGAACACTTCTTCTGTTTAATTATACAATAAAATTCACGAGTATTCCTAGTATGTTGAGACATTGTATATTTTTAGAAAAATAAGGTTAAGTATAATTGTTTGTAGTTGTTTGTTAAAATAATGACAAATTAGTATAAATAAGTTAAAAACAACATGAATGCAATATTAGATCGTTTATGGAATAATTATATATTTGTAAATATTGTAGAAATATGGAATTTTTACCAAAACCAACGAAATCAATACATTGTTGTGTTCCAAAATGTCATTCCTAAAAATCCAGAAATCCCACCGTTCGTTTTCACATATTTCCAAAACGTTAAATTTATAAATAAATATGGCACCGAAG
Source organism: Harpalus rubripes (assembly GCA_963082715.1). Taxonomy (NCBI): domain Eukaryota; kingdom Metazoa; phylum Arthropoda; class Insecta; order Coleoptera; family Carabidae; genus Harpalus; species Harpalus rubripes. The sequence goes on along the minus strand of OY720455.1, from coordinate 46,721,844 downwards.
AAATGATTGAGACACAAAGCATGGTAGATTAAACTGTTAATTGGAAAATGAGTTACAAATTCAATGCTTGTTTGTTCCTTACATTTTTTAACGAAGATTACGCATGTGTTGGTAGCTCTAAAATAATATAAATGTATTCAATTATTTTATTATGTATTTATATTTAGGTTAATATATACATATTTAGGTTTTATATTTAGGTTAGTTTTCCGCCTTACACGAACAAGATGCTTTTTATTGCAAGTGAGCCAGAATTGATCAATTTTCCAGTAATTTCATGCGGATATTTATTTACGCCGCTGGTCTGTGGGCATAATTAAAAGAGAAGTATTTAATTTTTGTCATCTGCTTGTGTTTTATCATATTCTAGCATATGTCCAGAATTCAATACTTCATCATCCTCAAAAATATCTGCAGCACGCAGAAGCATTTAAATAATTAAACACATCCTTTATTAACAGTCTCATTACTAATAAACTATTAATTCATTATATATATATGTATTAAAACAGCAATACACACACAAACTTTAATGCAGAAGTGAACGACAATTTGGAAACATACTCGTTGTGACGTCACGTCACGTGTTAATAGTTGCGGGAAAAGTTAATTTGAATCGCCTATACTAAGCATAAATATATTAGTTTATTTGCGAAAATTAAATTTAAATGAAATAAATGACTGTCAAATAAATAATATAACGAATGAATAAAATACATTTCATATTAAAGATTAAATTGTATTTGTTGCAAGGTTGCAATAATTGAATGAATGAAGTACCCCTTAATTATGAATATTTATTTGCTAAAAACCAGTCATTTTTCTCTGTGTCGTATAGAGAATTAAATATTCTTTAACATTTATAATAACATTAAATGTGAAAAAATCTGATGTGGACACCACACGACTTCCTTGTACGCAGACCAATGAAGTATAGACTTAATTATAAAATTGCACGTATTTGACGTAATTTGACATTAACATCTATTTTTTTATTTTTTCGTTATTTTTTTGTCCTAATCATAGCAAGCATCATTATAAAAACCAAAAAGTATATAAGTTTCAAATTTATATATCAGGCTTATACAAAGAGCTAATTTAATAATACTTGATGTGCTAGACGCAGAATTTAATTCTCTAATGCCCGATCTTATAAAGGAGAGTTAAACAATCAGTTAGATATTGGACGGTTAAATTTGGTTTCCAAGTAAATTTTAGTTGTGTTCTATAAAGCAAGTTACGAAGTAAAATTAGTAACCAAAGGTTATCTAACTTTCTGTTAAATTTACCGACCGTACTTCAGTTGAAATATTGTACTCTAGATGGCTGTTTAGGCAATACTCTTTAGAGCTGTCAGCTGTGCTGTTATAACTGTTTAAACAGCAGGTTTGAAGTTAATAACAGTGGAAGTAAATGGATGAAAACGTGATATGGGCCATTATTATACGGAAACAGATAAAGAAAATCTATTAGAGATTTTTAAATAATATGCGAATTGCAATAATTGGCTGATTTTTTTCCGCGAATGATTGAATATGCTATGCTCTTTTATTAAATCTAAAACAACCAATACCGCATCGTTTGTATCAATCGGGTTATTTCGTTCGGTACTTTACTTGAAGCTGAAAATAGATTTTCATCGAAAATACCTTCAAATGTTATTTTTTCAAGATTTATGTTTTTATAAAAATTAAAGATTATTAAATTTTCTACAGATTTGTATAAATACTTTTTCTATATATTTTATGGATAAATTTATAAAATTATCTATAATTTTAATCCCAGGGCCTACGCTTTAAAGAAGCAAAACTCCTTGGTTATACAGTTCATATCTCAAATGTATGTGATGTGACAGATAAATGCCACTGTCAAAGAACTAATCATTTCAAATTATTAATAGTAACGTTTTAAAAAGAAAATAGTACATAGAACCATAGTTATATGGAATGGATCTTATACAGTTTCCGCATTAACTAAATTTGTAAGTATGTATATTTAAATTAATAAAAATTAAGTAGCGGGAGGTTTGGTGTTGGCCACATCAGATTTTTTAACTTACCTGTTATTATTGAGATTGAGAATTACTCTTTATAATAGTAAAACTGTCTTTAAATAATACCTTAATTGTTTTAATTGTCTATTTAATCTCACAACTAAAATTTAATACCTTGATTTTCTTCAGTTAGTTTAATCTTTAGATTTAATCCCTAGGTTATTTTAACATATGTTTATAGTATAGAAATCGAACAGTTAAATTAATTTAGTCGCAAAGTTTAGTTAACTAGCCTTTATAAGACCGGGCATAAAACTCTTATTTGAAGCATTTATTTCTAAAATCAAAATGAAACCATTTTATTCCAGAAAAACTGTTAACAACTTCAGGTAATATATAACTTCCGGTTAGCCTGTTTTAACCAAAATCTACTATGTTATTCTAATTATCATAAAAGTCATATACCAAATTTGAAAAGTTTTGGATTTTATTTTTAAATAGTTTTTCATTGAAATCTATTATAGGCTTCAAATAAAGTATCATTTCTGGAAATTATGTAATGACCAAAAAGGGAGGTGCACAACTAGATGTTATAGCAGTCCTAAATACAAAATTTCAACGTTCTACGGCTTACCGTTTTTGAGTTATGCGAGATACGTACGTACGTACAGACGTCACGACGAAATTAGTGAAAATGGATTCAGGGATGGTCAAAATGGATATTTCCGTTGAAATCTGAAAACCTAAATTTTTCGCGATTACAATACTTCCTTTACTTTGTACAAGGAAGTAAAAATGATATTTAACAGCGTTTTTTCAAGAAAAACTTAAAATCTTCAATTGGGGTACTTCCGGTTGATCAATTATAACCAAAATCTAATCAGCTCATCATAGGGATGTAAAGTAAAGGAATGCGCAAAAATTATAATTTTCGGGAAGGTGGTATTTGAGTTATGCGATCCGAAACAATCGTCACACACACTCATACATACATACATCCATACAAGAATCATTGTAAAAATAGTAAAATCGTATTCTATGGACCCTAAAACGTGCTTAGTCATTAAAAACTCATCACCGAATTTTTGACCAAAGACAATACGTTCCTTACCTAAAGGTCACGGAAGGTAAAACTAGAGTGCGTCAAGTAAATTCTTATTATACATATTATAAATACTTAATCCTTCGTTGTTGCTTGCATCATAGAGCACTGCACTGGCCGCGTCGGGCCAAATTTTCATGATTATCATCAGTCTTCGAGCCGAGCCGGGCTTGAACTGTGACGGGCTCGAGCCGGGCCGGACCTAAATTGTGATGGGCTTGGGTCGGGCCGAGCTACAAGTGTGATGGGCTCGAGCCGGGCCGGGCCTCAATTGTGGCAGGCTTATATCAGGCTGGGCTGGTTTTTATGACGGGCTTGGACGGGGCCGACAATCACATGACTTATCACACGTTTTATTCCAGTCAATGTCGAGAACCGCGGCAAAGTGTCAGGTAATAGTGATTCACTTCTCATTTCATATTCTTAGCAGCCTATTCCGTAACTCAACCGTCAATTTTTAATTTAACTAATGTGGAGCAGTGAATCACAGATGCTTCCTTTTTAAATTTGCCGCTTTAGTCGCCATTAGCCAAAATAAAACAAGTGATTAAATTTCATTGTTGCTCATCACGAAAATATTTGAAAAGAATACGATTATAATTTACCGCTTATTATTGGTAAATATTATTTTTAAAGAAAATGTATATTTGCATAATAATGCATACAATACAGATGGCTAACCGCATTTTTTTTATAAATAGCGTAAACACTTGTTCTTCAAACGTCAAACGTTTAGTTGCGAGTAAGACAAAAAGTTATTGTGATAATGTGTGATATGATGCATTATAATAAATTTACTAATTATTACTATAATTACGTATTATTAATTAATAAATAAAATAGCACTTAACAACTTTATGGAAAAAAATAATCCAAAATTTCAAATTTGATATTAAAGATACATATTTATAGGAAAAATTCATTAGATACTTTAGCTTGCGCGATTTAAATAATTTTTGTACTAAGTAGAGTCAAGTTATGTAAATGAACGGGCCTAGCTGGATCGGGCTTTTTAAAATATACGGGCCTGGACAAAACGGGCTTTGTAAATTAACGGGCATGGACGGATCGGGCTCTTAAAGTAAATGGACCTGGTCGGGCCGGGCTTTTTAAATGGGTGAGCCGGGTCGGGCCGGCTTTATATTTATTTAAAAAAACTCGGACTTAATTGGGCCGGGCTTAAAAGTTATCTGGCTTCGGATGGGCCGAGTCTCAAAATTTTAGCCCGTGCAGTGCTTTACTGCATCAGCGTTCGTTAGCTATGGTATTTTGTGTTATTTTCTTTTTGATGTTTTATAACAAATTAGAAAATACTTGACAAAAAATAATAAAAATATTACAAAATAAAATCTGTACAAGTTATAGGTTATATTAAATTCTGATAGATAAAATGTCAAACATTTGTTAATCTTTTTGTTAAAATGCCATGGCTATTGCTATTAATACAAAATTGAATAAATTTAACAATTAATTTACGGACCTAAAATATCACACAATTTATACACCGATTTTTCTTACTTCACCCTCACGTCATTGATTTCGGAACCACAAAATAACAAGTAATTGTATATTTATCTCTGTTGTTACACTACGATTTTTCCTAGCGCCACTCCTCAGGCAACCCTGACTACACCCCCGTGTTGAGAAACCTTGGCCTACTAACACACTCTTCCTCAAGGTCAGGTGAATGAACTCAGTCGACGCTTTTGAAAATGTCCTGACTAGTTCTTCGGCACAGTTTCGAAAATCTGGTTTTAAAGTCGTTCTTCTTAGTCTAGCAGTGATTGGAGTCAGATGTACAGTTTCGTATCTCGTTAAGAGTATCGTATTTCGTCGTATTTTGCCCTTGTGAGGGGATATTTTGTACATCGGCTACCGTTTTGGAATAGTGTTATTCCTCCGATTTATTCGGGATCTCATAAGACAATCCTGCAACTGAAAAGTCACTTTAAAAGCCGCCCACCAGCTCAGGTGAGATTTCACAATGTGCTTTGCACCCACTTACCTCTTTGCGTTGTCTCGAAGACTAATTCTCTCGTTCTATTTCAGGCTTCTTATTTTGTGTTCACACATAGTATATTATACGTTACGTAGCGATTTTTATTCTACGTATTTATCGTTATTTTACGATTATTTCTACGTACGGCCATATTTGTACGTTGCAACCATACCTTCACGTCACGTACATATATTTCGACATCATCACGACGTTGCCGCTGTATGGTTACTCTACGTCTGTCTACCATATCAGTGATTGTACGTCTTCGCCATATTTTCACGTTGGAAGCACGTAACGGGGAGCTGGTGCATCCACGTCACCTCCGTCGAGTTCTACAACATCTAGGAGTGTTATACCTGTCAGCAGTTGCTGTCTGTTCACCAAGAGGTCCTCACCCTTCCGTGACGTTCTCCAAGAGTCAGCGACCAGCTAAGAATTTTATAATATCTCTGTTTCACATGCTCGTTGACACCACAGCCTCTCTGTGTGTGTATTATTATATTTCCAATGTGCATGATGTACTTAAGATCTACAATTTAAGAGTAATTTACATTGCGCATTCTATGATCGTAATTGTTTGTGTTGACATTTGTACTTACGGATTTAACGGAATATCAGTGTATGTTATCGTTGTAAAGCCACTTCCGCGTGCGTACCATTTTATCATACATTTTCACTTTTCACAGCTGTATCAAGCTTCTGCGAATAGCTCTAAGTTGGCTTAACCCTACTTTTTTGTTTACTTCCGCGGAACAGCATAGACGATCGTCCTTCGCTTACCCGCGCCATTTTGTAATTCTACAGTGACTTTTTGTTTACACCATTGCCTCGCATGAGCACGATTCAGTATTCACAACCTTCATTTGATTTACGCCGCGACTTGGCATTTGAATTTAAATGTTATATGTACTGCGTCCTATCATTAAATGTTTGTTAATGTTACATTTTGCGTTTCTATGCGTCGCATATAATCCCGTAATCTCCCGCCTTGTCCTTACCGTACCGTGTGGTAAATCACGTTATTTGAGAGCGCGTATTTTACATTTACCTGGCGCCCATTCCGAGTTAATATATTTAAAACCCACCCTACTCTACTGCCTCTCTGAGTTAGCCCTCTCAAAACCGCTTACACGGGTCCTCACATCTAGGACAATTGTAATAAAAATTGGCGCCCAACGTGCAGGCCCCTTCGCCCCTCTCGTTATTATATCTCGCGATAAAATTCTGTAACAAAATTTGGCAAACATTAACTACTTCTATCGTTTATTTGGGTATTATCGAACATTTCATTGCAGTACATTCTCTCGCAACCGTAGAATAAATTCAGTTTGGTTTTCGAATAGTTTAGTTAGTTTTCGGTTAGTTTAGGATAGTTTTCGGTTAGTTTAGGATAGTTTGGGATTTAGGTTTAGCTTCTTTATTTAGTTATTATTGTTGAAATCATGGACGGAAAATATGAAATTAACAGATTATCGAAGGGCGAGTTAACTTACGAACTTAAGATTCGAGGCATTACCGAAGCAGACAATTCCGTCGACCAGATGCGTAAGACTTTAAGAAGTGTTCTCAAAATAGAGCACAACGCTTCGTTTTCACGACCAAAGTATCCATTTACGTTTGAGCAAGACATTACCGCCCTACAAGAGAAAATAGAGGAAATTAGACAGTTAGTAAAAGAGTTTGAGGGACTAAAAACGTCACCAGAATACCGGAAAATACTTACAAAAATCGCGCACACCGTTGGTCGACTCAACCATAGCGAACCCTCATCTGCAGACGATCGCACGAAGCGGTCTCAACTGCTAGTCAAACTCGCCGGTCTCGAGTGGGAATTGAAGTCTACCGCTAAATTGTTCAAACGGAATTCTACCGCTAACGACGAGGCTAGTCTTTTTGATACGATACGCCTACGTACAGACTCTGCATCTTCGAGTTCGGACGCGGATTCAGATCCTCCTCCAACTCGAATGAACATAAAATCAGTACCCACTTCAAAATGGGGTTTAAAATTTTCGGGTGACGTCAGGCAAATGTCAGTTAACGCTTTTATCGAACGTGTCGACGAATTACGAGTGGCTAGACATATAACCCGTGACGAGTTGCTGCACACCGCTGTCGACTTATTAGAGGGAGTTGCTTTGATGTGGTATCGGGCCAACAAATCAAATTTTACGTCATGGAACGAGCTGGTGGATGGATTAAGGCAGGAGTTCCAGCCTATTGATTACGAAGAGAAGCTGGTAGACGAGATCAAGCGACGCACTCAAGGGCCGAACGAACCTATAGGTATTTATATTGCGGCAATGACGTCACTGTTCTCACGCCTACAAACCAAGCTCTCCGAAAAGCAGAAGCTGAGAATTCTGTTGCGAAATATCGCTCCATTTTATCAGACTCAGCTCGGCCTTATCGAGGTTGAGTCCGTGCCACACCTATTACAGTTATGCCGGAAATTAGAGGCAAGAAAGATTTCAGTTGAATCTTACGTACCTCCACCTCGCCGCGGTCAGTCATATGAGCCAGATCTAGCGTATGTGTATACGGAGAGTGAGCACCAAGCTGCTCCTATCGAATCTCGTCCAGGAAGTAGTCGAAATCAGGATTCACGACAAACCACTTCCGAGCCACCCATCCGCAAATGCTGGAATTGCGACCAGCCAGGACACCGCGCTGCCGGCTGTGATCTAAGACAGTCGAAGAGGTATTGTTACCGATGTGGTAAAGTAGGTTACACAGTAACTACCTGTCCGACGTGTTCGGGAAACGGGAGCAAACCGCGAAAGTGAGTCGTTTCTCGCGGCATCCTGATTGTAAACCGACTCAAGTCAATCCAGTTCTTGATTTTATAATCGCTCACGCAAAGGACGACGAACGTCCTTATTTAAACGTCCATATATACGATGAACCGTTTCTCGGTCTTTTGGATTCGGGTGCTTCATGCACAATCATCGGTAAAGCGGGTTGGGAACGCTTACGTAATATGGACTTACCGATAAAGAGGAACACATCATTTTGTACCGTTGCGAATGGACAGCGTTGTCGCTGTATTGGCAGTATTACAGTGCCGTTTCATTTGAGAGAGAGGACTAAAGTTGTGGATGTCCTCGTTGTACCGGAGCTGCCGCATGAGCTAATCCTTGGTACAAATTTTTGGAGAGTTATGGGTATCGTGCCTGACTTACGGAGAGGAGATTGGAAATTCTCTGCAGAGCCGCCTGCCGTTTTAGATGAGGTAGTTACATCACGTTCTGCTTTAGATCCAGTACAGGAACAAAAGCTAAGCTCGCTGATAGACAAGATGTTCTGCAACACCCAGCCTGATCAGATCGGTTGCACGAGCTTGCTGTCACATGTCATCCGTACTGATAGCCCACCTATCAAACAGCGGTACTACCCCATCTCGCCGGCGATGCAGAAGATTGCCGATAAGGAGCTGGAGGAGATGTTGAAGCATGACATCGTCGAGCGCTCCAACAGTCCATGGTCTTCACCGATCCTCCTCGTACCTAAAAAGGATAGCAGCTATAGATTTTGTGTAGATTACCGCAAGCTGAACAGTGTAACCACTCGTGATGCTTACCCTCTACCGTATGTCAGCGAAACGTTGGATAAGCTCAGAGATGCCAAGTTTTTATCCTCTCTCGATATCAAGTCAGCATACTGGCAAATACCGTTAGAACAAGACTCTCGACCTTATACCGCATTTACAGTGCCCAATCGCGGCCTGTTTCAGTTCAAGAGGCTACCGTTTGGATTGCATAACGCCCCGGCTACTTGGCAACGTTTTATTGACGGCGTTCTAGGTCACGATTTACAGCCGTATGTATTTGTGTACCTGGACGACATTATTATCGTATCGGACACCTATGAGAGACATTTGGAGCTTTTAGAAATCGTCATTAAGCGAATTATGGATGCTGGACTTACATTAAGTAGAGATAAGTGTAACTTTTGCCGTGACGAACTGAAATATCTAGGTTATATCGTCAATAAGTCTGGTCTCCATGTCGATCCCGACAAAGTCCGCGCCATAGTCGAATTCCCGGCTCCCAGGAATACGTCAGAAGTACGTCGTGCCGTGGGAATGGCGTCTTGGTACCGCCGGTTCATACCGAACTTTTCGACCATAATTGCGCCGATCACCAACTTGTTGCGCAAGAACACAAAGTTCATTTGGGATTCACGCTGTCAGGAATCATGGAACCAGCTGAAGAACTGTCTTATTTCCGCTCCGGTGTTGACGTGTCCTAATTTCGACAAAGAATTCGTCGTACAGACTGATGCTTCAGACTTTGGGATCGGTGCTGTACTCACTCAAGGTCACGATGACGGTGATAAAGTTATCGCTTATTTAAGTAGGTCATTGACCCGTCAAGAACGCAACTTTTCAACTACCGAGAAGGAGTGTCTCGCAGTTTTATTCGCAATTGAGAAGTTACGCCCTTATATTGAAGGAAGCCATTTTACCGTTATCACCGATCACGCTTCCTTGAAATGGCTTTCCAGTTTACAGAATCCTACCGGTCGTCTTGCTCGTTGGGCAGTCCGCTTACAACAATACGACTTCACCATAATTCACCGGCCTGGTAAAGAACACTTGGTTCCAGATGCACTTTCTCGTTCCGTACCGCATGTCGACCTTATCGAAGTGTCTGAAACCAAGGACAGTTGGTATAGAAAGATTTATGAGACTGTTTTACACGATCCCGTTCGCTTACCTGATTTCCGTGTCGCTGATGGTAAACTGTATAAGTTCGTAAAACAGGATTGGTCCGAATTATCAGGTGGAAAACATCAGTGGAAGATAGTTGTGCCCCGAGACAAGCGGAAAATGATCATATCACAATGTCATGATATCCCCACCAGCGGCCATCTTGGTGGATTCAAAACGTTTCACCGTGTAGCTCAACATTACTACTGGCCTAAAATGCGCGCCGACATATCGAGTTATGTGCGTTGTTGCGTGACGTGCATTAAAGCCAAGCCTGTGCAGAGAGCACCTCCCGGGCGTATGGGCGGCCACACGTTGATATCAAGGCCTTGGGAAGTAGTTTGTGCTGATATTGTAGGGCCATTGCCAAGATCTTCACGTGGTTACAATTATATATTGGTCGTTGCTGACTGTTTCAGCAAGTTTTGCTTGTGTTTCCCGCTTAGGAAGGCCACCAGCCAAAGTATCGTGCGTCACTTGGAGGATGACGTAATTTTAATGTTTGGGGCTCCAAGGACACTCATTACCGATAACGGCGTCCAGTTCCGCTCCAAGGAGTATACTAAGCTGCTCGAGTCGTATAACATTAAGCCTTCCTATACGTCGCTATATCATCCTCAAGCCAATCCCACCGAACGTATCAACCGCGTCCTGAAAACGATGTTGATATCATTCGTGTCTGACAACCACCGAACTTGGGATACCTACCTACATAAAGTAGCTTGTGCGCTGCGGACGGCGAAACACGAGGTCACAGGTCTTACTCCATATTTTATAAATTTCGGACGTGAAGCAGTACTGATGGGTGATGATGCTATCGACTTGAAATCTGATGAGATTGTCGGATATGACAGGGACAAAGATAAGCTCAAGAGTAGAGCATGTAACTTCTTGAAGCTCTATGAAGACGTGAAGAAACGCCTGCAAAAATCTTATGTCAAGTCAAAAGCACGATACGACTTACGTCATCGAGAAGTGTCGTATTACCCAAATCAGCTGGTGTGGAGGAAAAATTACGTTCTGTCGAATGCCGCTCAGTATTATACCGCAAAACTAGCAGATAAGTATATCGGACCTTTTATGATTCATAAAAGACTTTCCACAGACACGTACCAGCTTAAAGATCTCCAGGATAACGTTTTAAGAGGAACTTGGAGTAGCAAAGACCTGAAGGCAAACCCTCACGATTACGAACCACCATAGGTATCGATATAGTTTCAGTACTTACCTCTTTTGTTTTACCGACCCCTCCCGCTATGAACATGGTTTAGATTTAGGATTAGATTAGGTTTCGATTTAGGTTTTCCATTTATTTTGTGTTGTCGTTCTGTTGGTTAGTGTTCGAGCATAGTTGTCGGAAATTTTCCATGAAAATTTCCTCTGAAGGTAAGCGTGGGGTTGTTACACTACGATTTTGCCTAGCGCCACTCCTCAGGCAACCCTGACTACACCCCCGTGTTGAGAAACCTTGGCCTACTAACACACTCTTCCTCAAGGTCAGGTGAATGAACTCAGTCGACGCTTTTGAAAATGTCCTGACTAGTTCTTCGGCACAGTTTCGAAAATCTGGTTTTAAAGTCGTTCTTCTTAGTCTAGCAGTGATTGGAGTCAGATGTACAGTTTCGTATCTCGTTAAGAGTATCGTATTTCGTCGTATTTTGCCCTTGTGAGGGGATATTTTGTACATCGGCTACCGTTTTGGAATAGTGTTATTCCTCCGATTTATTCGGGATCTCATAAGACAATCCTGCAACTGAAAAGTCACTTTAAAAGCCGCCCACCAGCTCAGGTGAGATTTCACAATGTGCTTTGCACCCACTTACCTCTTTGCGTTGTCTCGAAGACTAATTCTCTCGTTCTATTTCAGGCTTCTTATTTTGTGTTCACACATAGTATATTATACGTTACGTAGCGATTTTTATTCTACGTATTTATCGTTATTTTACGATTATTTCTACGTACGGCCATATTTGTACGTTGCAACCATACCTTCACGTCACGTACATATATTTCGACATCATCACGACGTTGCCGCTGTATGGTTACTCTACGTCTGTCTACCATATCAGTGATTGTACGTCTTCGCCATATTTTCACGTTGGAAGCACGTAACGGGGAGCTGGTGCATCCACGTCACCTCCGTCGAGTTCTACAACATCTAGGAGTGTTATACCTGTCAGCAGTTGCTGTCTGTTCACCAAGAGGTCCTCACCCTTCCGTGACGTTCTCCAAGAGTCAGCGACCAGCTAAGAATTTTATAATATCTCTGTTTCACATGCTCGTTGACACCACAGCCTCTCTGTGTGTGTATTATTATATTTCCAATGTGCATGATGTACTTAAGATCTACAATTTAAGAGTAATTTACATTGCGCATTCTATGATCGTAATTGTTTGTGTTGACATTTGTACTTACGGATTTAACGGAATATCAGTGTATGTTATCGTTGTAAAGCCACTTCCGCGTGCGTACCATTTTATCATACATTTTCACTTTTCACAGCTGTATCAAGCTTCTGCGAATAGCTCTAAGTTGGCTTAACCCTACTTTTTTGTTTACTTCCGCGGAACAGCATAGACGATCGTCCTTCGCTTACCCGCGCCATTTTGTAATTCTACAGTGACTTTTTGTTTACACCATTGCCTCGCATGAGCACGATTCAGTATTCACAACCTTCATTTGATTTACGCCGCGACTTGGCATTTGAATTTAAATGTTATATGTACTGCGTCCTATCATTAAATGTTTGTTAATGTTACATTTTGCGTTTCTATGCGTCGCATATAATCCCGTAATCTCCCGCCTTGTCCTTACCGTACCGTGTGGTAAATCACGTTATTTGAGAGCGCGTATTTTACATTTACCTGGCGCCCATTCCGAGTTAATATATTTAAAACCCACCCTACTCTACTGCCTCTCTGAGTTAGCCCTCTCAAAACCGCTTACACGGGTCCTCACATCTAGGACAATTGTAATACTGTCTTACTTATGATTTTCTACATTCTATCTTCGATACGTATGTCTAATAGCTTCATCTTTGTCTTACTAACGCTTTAATAGAAAGATAGTTATACGAAATTTGAATATGACATTCGACAGCAGAGGTACTTCATTCACTCTGTTTACGTTAAGTGTCATGAAATTCGAGAAGTATGAATTTCATTTTGGACAAAAAATGTATGAAATATATCAAATGTAGGTTTGACATTTTAGATGTACATATTTGTCAATGTCATTGTTATTTTTATAATTTATTGGCGATATTTACCCTTTCCTACAATGATTTTCGTTCTTAAGTAAATATAATTTTAGGAATAATTATTTTAGTTTATGAATGAAATAATTCAATATAAAATTTACAAATTTAGGTTAAATTTTGTACAATTTTGGATTACGAAAACATAAATTTTAAACGACAAATTATGCCCCGAAAATGAATAATTATGAACGTGATCTGATATTGAAAGATCAAAGAAGGAGCTGCAGCCTTTTACTTGTCACAAGTGTAAACATGTAGAAATGAAGAAAATTTTATTCCAATACGTATCAAATTTCAGCTCTGTAGAAAGTGGGTTAAAATGGTTTGTAAAAAGTTAGAACAGACATACAAACAGACAGACAGACAACGCAAGTTAAATAACATCAAACTATGACGTGAGCAGGCCCGCATTACCCATAAGGCCAACATAGGCCATGGCCTAGGGCGCAGGCCCGGAGGGGACGCACATCGAGTAGTTGAATAAATGGGAAAACAGAAAGACAGAAGTGCCTGCAGTTATAGCCGTGCCAAATCTGAAGAGTTATTGCGCAGAAAGCAAAACTCTATATTTCTCTTTCTCTCTCCCCTATTGTCTGACCTTTCTCTAGCTGTCTCTCTTCTTGATCTGCGCATTTCATAGCTCATGACATTTGGCACCACCACTACTAGACGACGTAAACAGCCACATTTGCTTTAATTATACAAAATCAGTATAGTGGAGTGATTAGTAAATCCTGTTGAGCTATGACCGTTGTCGAAGATTTTAAATAATTCTAATATTTCTATACCGCGTGTCTGCTTATGAATCTTAGCAAATACAATGGTAAAATTTTCATGACTGTAATTTCTGCCCTATGAATTTTAGAATAAAAGTATAAATACGAAACCTGTTCAGAATTAAAAACTGCATCTAATAAGTCCAAAATTATTGTTTACATGCGTTTCATTTGAGAAATAGAGAAGCAAAATGAAAGTTGTAATCTTTAGTTAGTTATAAAAAGATGGTAAATGTATCTTTGATGACTGATAATAGTAGGTATATTGAAAAACAATTTTCATAAGGCAATCTGTTAACCCACGAGTCCAACTTTGGAAAACGAGTCGCTTCGCGGTGAGTTTTATATTTTTTTTTCTTTTGGGGTAATGTTATAATTCTATTAGATTTTAATAAATGCGACTTGTAAAATCATTTACGTTGGTAGCACTTCCCGCTAACAAATTGAACTTCAGGGACGAAAATTCTTTGATGACTGACAACAATTTGATGTTGATATGTCATTTATGTATCAGTTTTAAAAGCAGTAGGTATGTCATACCACCTCTAGAAAACGAAAAGTTCCAAAAACAGTACGTTTATAGATCTTCTTAACATGTTTTCAGTGCGTTTATGGACTCATAAAGGCACCGATATAGAACAATAATTTAATGAAATCAAGCATTATTAAAACTCGGTATATATTGAGAGGGAGAGGGGGATGCAGTCATGAATTTTGGCCTAGGGTGCTAAGAAGTGCTAATCCGGGCCTGGACGTGAGGGTCAAGTAGGAAAAATCGGTGTAGTGTCATTTGATGCAGGAAAACATATCTATTGATACCACAACGGTGTAAGCAAAAGAGCTGTACATGCATGTACACAGATTATTTAAAAAAGAGCATTTCGGTAATATTGAAGACGCATTGTTTCAACATGATGGCGCCCTAGCGCACAATGCTCAAAATGTCAGAACTTTTTTAAATCGCATATTTCAACGTCGTTAGATTGGACGTGGCGGAGTAGAATGACGTACTAGGTCATCCGATCTTAGACCACTAGTTTTTTATTGGAGATTTTTAAAAACTTGCTAAATTTAGAACAATTAAAAGTTCAAATTAAAAACGTCTCTAGAACTATTACTACTGCGCACTATCTTGTTGTTCAAGAGTTTTATAACTCACTGGGTCATTGTTTAGCCGTGAGAGGAGGGATTTTTGAAAAAAAAATATAATTATTGTCCATTTATACGTTATTTTATTTGTTTGTTATTTGATTACTTTCTTATAATCTTTAAATATAATAATTCAATTAAATTTATTCCCTATTCATTTTAAAAAGAACGCTTTGATACATTGCTGTCAAATTCGTAAGCATGGATACGAAAATCACATGTTTCGCATTAAAATATACTCACCGAGGCCACACGAGAATACAGGCCTGAATGCTCAATTCGTGACGTCACAGCGAGCCTCTTGCCGTCACGCTTCGTCTCGAACGACAGCAGTGTATACATAGGAAATATAAGGAATTTTAAACAAATAGGATTGTAAAATGTGATTTATAAAGATGTACAACTCTTAAATAACGATTCAAGTATTATATAAAACTATTTTATATACATAACTAAACAAATTTAAAAAAAACGAATTATAAATAGCCTAAATATACAGATAAACTCGTTTTATTTTTAAATAATACAAGAAATAATAAAAATAATTATAATAACATTAATAAGTCTTTAGATCTGGAGCTAACAAATGA